>OY744515.1:208220675-208303175 GCA_963556195.1 Sepiola atlantica | reverse complement strand
TGGAGTATATTAAAGGAATAATATGGATACAACCTCCCATTTAAAATTCAAAATAGTTCAGATGGGCATTAGATTTGATCCATACTTATTAGACACTAATTAAACAAGGATCCTTGAATTTCAATTTCTTTTTAAGCTTTAGCCTTCAATTTTACACATTTTCTAAGATTCCAAATCATGAAAAAGACTTTGATCAAAAAAAGAATAAGATTTTAAACATAAGGCTTTGTATCATTATATATTGATTTCGATATTAGGAAGCAAAACTATTCTGCTCAGGATAATTATTCCTTTAGTATATATATATATATATATATATATATATATATATATATATATATATATATATGTGTGTGTGTCTGTGTATGTGTGTATGTGTGTTTAACAATTTAAATCATGTTAACATCATCTTCCAAATAAATAGAATATAAAATGTATTCTTGTTAGTTGCAGCTGTTTCAAGCCAGTGTTAGTTTTAAGTCATACAATGGGCCATATATTTTTTAAAACACCGAATTATCATTAGAACAAAATTGTCCAGAAAAATATTAATTAACAACAATGTCCAAAATAAATGCATATGCTATATAAATATTATATGTTCTATTAGTCATTCCACTGACTATTAAATTTCACAGAACTAAAATACGGAGTGAACTGGCGGAGGGCCTGATAGTTTTAATAAATAAGTTATCGTTTATAATCTCGTTTTTTGCTTTGAGTTATCTTTTGCGATTTGAAATTTTTAATACAACGCTAAAAGCGAATAATAATTAAATAAAAAATGAAAGGACTAGATTGACTGATTGTAGTTTGTTGGAGATGTCGATGTTTCTAGAAACATTATAAAAAGATCAATAAATAAGATAAACTTCACAGACAAAAACGTTCATAGAATTACTTTTCGAAAAAAAATCTATGTAGTTTTATGATTGCCAAGAGTGGAATATCTCAAGAGACATGAAAAATCTCGCTTTTTTAGTTGTGATTACGTAAATTGTCCAGAGTTAGAATATTTTATTTGGCCTTCAGTAAAAAACGAATAATAATTATTAAATTATCGACCGGTTAGAGACACACCAGGAAATAGAAGATTATAATAACTAAACAATGTAGTGTGTGTTGAATGGATGGAGAATTTGTATATTTTCTATTAGAAGTTGGTTGTCAAATATTCCTCACTGATTCAATCCCGGTTTATTTGTATTATTTGGACTACTGTTCTCACTTTATTCTCACAACGTTCCGGCCGATGTATCCTCCGAACTTCTTCAGGTGTATTTTGTCAAATTCCCAAAACCCTTGGCGTAACAGATAAAGTGCTAAGTTATAGTCAGTTCTAAGTGACAGTCTTCTGAAAGTTAAAGACTCAATCCTCAATACGGGTGATACTAAGAATGCAATTATGAATGACTAAACACTTTCACTTAGCCATGGCGGACGGAATGAGAGCAAGCTACCTCCGTTGATTATGAATACAGGATTCCGTTCAAAATTCCGTACAGATTCCCGAGTTCGACAGAAAGATTCCCAAGTTCGAAAAGATACACCTGAAGATTGTCGGAGGTTACATCGGCCGAAACGTTTCGAGAATAATACCGAAGATTAGAACAGCAATCTTCATCTAAAGAATCCCAATTTATTTGGCGAAAATTGGGCTGGTTTTGATAGAAAAGAGAGAATATATGAATAATCTCTCAGATCGCGTAAGTTCTGTTTCAATATGGATTTGGCATATTTTTCTGTGATATAGTAACAAACTCTACTGTTGTATATCCACATCCTTATAACTATCGAATATAACTATCGAATATAACTATCGAATATAACTAAAAACTGAAACTGTAATAACAGACAAAATAGTTTATGTAAAATCGTCTTCGTGTAATTTACTTAATTGTAAATAATAACAATCCAATCAGACGACGAAACCTGGACTGTACACTGTATCGCCTAGAACAGTTTCTAGCGAACCGACAAAGTAAACTGATTTTCAAAGTTCTCTATTCGTTCATCACAGATAGAGATTACTAGACGTTCATACTAATATCAATAACTATCGACATTTACTTAAATTAAAAGAACGATGTCATGACTGGGGGAAAGGGTAAACTAGTAAAGTGATAACAAACAAAATTGAGGCATATTCGGAGTTTTGCGCTCATCTATATGCCTTTTTGTGAGTGAGTCAACGTTAGTTTAGATATCCAAGGTTTGCTTATAAAATCATGGACGTAGAATTAGTGTATGCCTATGTTTATTTGAACTGATGGTGATTTTAAAAGTAGAGAATTTCATTGATCTAAATAGATATGCATATTGATAATTTTGTACTGTTGGATATTCATTTCTCTTAATCATACCAGAAGTTTATCTGAAATCCCACGTGTTGACTATGCCACCATCTTGGATTTATTCACTGTGGTTAGTATATGCATTGTGATGAATTGATTACAAGGACGTCGCGGAATATTAAGCGTATTAATTTATTAACTGAATTAACGAACAATCACCGGTCGGTGTGTTGTCATACGTTACTTTTATTTTACAGTTAGTTCCCTTTTTCTCATTACCTAACTTCATGTTTGAGAAACTTCTTTACCTTGTAAATCTGATTATTTAAAATATATCAAATTCTACAACCGAACACGTGATCTGATCAGCCAATCATGTTCTTGACGTTCTCAGCCCCCTTTTATTATATAAAAGTAAACTGAGGCTAGATTTTAAATAAAAGGATATCCGAGCATGAATTTACTTCTTTCTTTCTAACGAATGAAATAAAATGAACAGTTAAGATTGTTCTACTAAGAAGTCTATTACAATTGAAAGTAATAAAGGAATTAAAAAAAATGTTTAGACGATAAATCTATCCGACTACGATCATTAAATAACCGCAGAATATGTTAATTGCAAATAAATTGGGTAGAATTGACTAGTTCTGTGAATGCAGACAAAATTAACGTTCGACATGCCATTGATTTCTCTCATATTATGAAACTCTGCAAACAACAGTCGTGTTTTTTTTGGACAATGCAACCAGGAAGAGACTATTCATGTCAAGTCAAATCAGTCTCTACTTTGCCACATAACTGGTTAATGATTCTAAACGAAATTTTATATCGTCATCAATAAAGTCTAATAAATTTGCTAGACAAAACACGCACTATATCTTGAATCTAAATCAACACAAGAAATAGATCTTATTAACGTCTATTTGCCTACCTCTACATCTAAAGTTATCGATCAACATTTATATTAAATGCCCCTGTTCAGTGTCGAGAGACAATGTATATCACCTGTAAGGGTTCTGCGCGAGAAGTCAATAGTAAAGCAAGAGTTGCGCAATTACTAACCACACCTCTGCTTGTGTTTACTGGCAAGACAGAGTCTATGACGAATGGAAAAAAGTTCGATATAAGCAGAGCAATACCGCTATTATGTCGCAGTTTTCCTTCATAAACTAGTTGCACAAACAAGACTTGAGAGTTTAGTCTACCCTACTATTTAATCTATAGCTTGATGAACTTTATACATATATTTTTTGTTGTAAACTTTATCATTTAGAGGTGTGCCTATCCAAACTCGCATCCTACCCCAAACAACTTTTAAGATAAATAAGATACAAAAATTACAGAGAGAAAAGAAGTTTTCTGCATCCAATTTTGAGTTATATGAAGTTATACGTTTTAAAGAGAACGGTGCGCGCGCACAAGCATCAATAATATCTATGTGCTTGATAACATCCTAAACTATTGCACTGAACATCATGAATTACGGAATATGTATAGTAGGCAACAGGTTGCGTAATGCGGGCACATTCTTTTTTTTTTGTAAACTGTAACATTTAGCGGTGGGCACGGTAACTGTACCATACCCCAAAGCAAGAAAACACATAGAAATTTAAGACTAATACTATATTATTGCTTACATCCCTCCTGAGACGGGTATCCAATAATATATATATATATATATATATATATATATATATATATATATATATATATTATATTTACAAATAAATATAAAGTTATTTATACCATCATACGCCGGCATTTAAAGCTTACGCTCTCCTCAGTGTATGAAATTACGGAGAAAAAAGCTGAAAAGAGTCCGATAAAGAAGCTTTTATTGGCCCCTTTGTTAGGATTTAAAAACGACAGTACCGATTCTGTTCTAATCGTCTTTAATACAAACAGTAATAAATAAATATTACACTCTTATTTTTTGTTTTTCTTAACCGAGCACCACCAATCTGATATATATATATATATATATATATATGAAGAAGAATGGAAAGGAATTAGAGAAGCAAAAGCCAAATCAAAATTCAATTCAATTGCTCAGAGCAAGGTATATTCCGCAAAAAGGCAATTTATTCAAGTTAAATTTTCCTTAAGCCAGGCTTTTCAATGATCAAAAATTCTTCCTAACAAGGGAAAGTGTTTTTAATGGCCAATATTTTCCACCTCAATCTTCTCTGAGCCTACCTGCTTCCACGAACGTACCTCTTATTGGACTTTTTACCTTTTGGATTTTCTATTTTCGCCGTACCTGAAGTTGTGGCATCTTGGATTTTAGCTTTGAATCCTCTCTCATTACATATCATGCCGTTAATGACCCACCTATCTACATCTTATTCTCTCCGCTGGACTTTTTGACACCGGACTTTTTAGCAATCGGACATTTGCTTGCATTCGGGCAGAGTTTTGCCCAGCGTTTTCTTTCCCTACAACTTTTATTTCTTTTTTTCAAATTTTAAATCTTGGCCATTGCCAACTTATCTATCCCAGCGACTTCCTCTGATGATAAGGTTTTGATCTTTGAAAAGCCTGGCTTAAGGAAAATTTAACTTGAATAAATTGCCTTTTTGCGGAATATACCTTGCTCTGAGCAATTGAATTGAATTTTTATTTGACTTTTGCTTCTCTAATTCCTTTCCATTCTTCTTCATATCTACCTGCTCTATCCTGGATATTGAGCTGTATACTCTTCACAATAGGTTTTACCTCTCCTAAAAGTTCGCTTTTAGTACACCTCTTTATATATATATATATATATATATATATGTATATATATTAAAATAGGAGGGTTCATATTTCTTTCTTTTTTAAACATCTTTTTAAGAATTTAATAATAGATGCGGCTAAAACTTTTTAAAACATGTTTAGATGCGAAATTTATTGATAAAATAAAATGAAAAAGATTTTGTTTTTCATTTTGACTTTGATCTTTTGACTAATCATTTCGCTAGACACCTAACTTCGTCAGAGTATGAGGTGACGTTGTATGTTTGTAGCAGTCCGTAAGAATGGAAAATGGACGTGGTTTTGTCATTAACGGTTCCCTCACTTTTTGAATATGAGGTGACGCGCATGCACGCGATATTTTTTATTAAAATAAGAGAGTTTATATTTTGTTGTTTTTAAACATCTTTTTAAGAATTTAATAATAAATGAAGCTAACAGTCTTTAAAAGCATGTTTAGATGCGATATTTATTAATAAAATAAAATCAGAATAGATTTGCTTTTTCATTTTTACTTTGATATTTTGACTAATCATTTCGCTAAACACCTAGCTTCTTCAGAGTATGACGTGAGGTTGTAACAATTCCGTATATTTGTAGCAGTTCGTAAGAATGGAGAATGGACGTGGTGTAATTATTGACTGTTCACTCAATTTTAAATGAGGTCGCGCACATGCATGCGATATTTGTATTAAAATAAGAGAGTTCATATTTTTTAAACATCTGTTTAAGAATTTAATAATAAATAATAATTAATAATATATATATATATATATATATATATATATATATATATATATATATATATATATATATATATATAATACAATAAAACCGGTATGATTCTCGATTGTTATCATTGATACGTTTCTTCTTACAAAATCAATATTCAATTTTAAATAGCAAGTTTTTATTGTGGATCGTGGCACCATGTTCTTCCGAACAATAAACCGTTACCCTATTTATTATTTTCATAAAATACATTATTCTAATTTTCACGATGGATGTCATATTTTTTTATCTTTTTCTGCTCAGCAGCAAATATAAATATTAGTTGTTAATACTTCAACTGATCGCATCAACTTTTATGAATAATAGTTAAAAAATAATACTATTATTAATATAGAAAGAACGATGGAAAAATAGAAAGTTCTCTTTCATGTGCGGTGTCAATAAATTATCTCATTTTGTGATTTTACGTCTATTACGATACCACGGGACGAGACACATATTTATAGTTTAATCTAACATTTAAGATACTTTACTGTTCCTATTTCTATGTAGAGTCGTATTTAAAATACTCTTTTTTAAAATACTCTTCGCTATCCTTTTCCGTACGGTTCATTCCCTATTAAGATAGTATTTCCTTTATTCTTCTTTATTTATTTAAACATTCGACAGTAATTTTATTTTTCCTTTCTGTTTTTAACTTTAATTCCTAACACTTTAATTATATTCTTACTTTGATTTGGCCGTTAGTTTTTAGTTTCTTTTCCCTAACCTATGCCAATCCTAACATTAATTAATAATTATTAATCTTATATCCTTACCCTACTCGTTTGATTCAACTTCTGTAGTTTCTAATCACTTATTATAACTCAGCTACTTGTCTATCTCCCCGTACCACCGCACTTTATTGTCCTACTTAATCACTTTCTGCTTCAAAATCTATTTTTACATCTGAAGCTTGCCTGTATCCAGGCAGTCCCCTACCCAGCCTGTTTTACATCATCCGTCTAACGCGTCTCACTACTCTCATTCGGATACATCCCAATTTTATACACGTAACCTGTTCAATTTCAATTTTTATAACGGCTCACTCAATTTTTAGATTTCTGTCGCAACGTTTGTTTTTACTAGCGCGTTACTTGGATTATAACAACTTATTATATCACTTTGAATTAAACTCCATAAAAAACTATATTTGGAAAGCCCATGGAATCCTTACTAACATCTTAAAATGTTAGATTGTAACCTTTTCTAATTAGATTACTTGGGCTTCTTAATGGTTTGGCCTCTCTAAATATTCAACAGATTTTAAAATTTTTTACGCCAGCTTTTCCTAGATTTACCGTATTTGAACATGCTGCTACAATTTTCATAACGCATTCAACGGTGAACCTTTACCTATATTTCCAATGCATTGGACATTTTTTATATTTAACTTCATCTTATATTATCTTAATATTTAAAATTATGACTTTTTGTAATTTCCCTACCGACGCATCTGTTTGCATTTCACTGACGATAAGATTTCATTCTTTGAAAACCATGGCTAAATGGGAGGAAAATACATTTCTTTAATTTGAACAACTGATGCCGTTACATATATTGTATTTTTACAATCTTTATTTTCGTCTTTTATTTGTTCTCTCTCTCTCTCTCTCTCTCTCTCTCTATATATATATATATATATATATATATATATATATATATATTTTGTTTTGGCGATAGAGACAAGGTTTTACTTATCTACGGAGAACATTCACCTGAATGCGATGAGGGAGTGGAGTTACCTCCCTTACATTATCGCACCTAATCTGTGGGAACGTCTACATATTTTATTTTTAAATTAATTAAATATGTATATATATATATATATATTTATTTATAAAAAGTATTTTTCAATATCCACAAAAATCTTAATGTAGGTAGATATATACCGCTGATCGTAAGATTCGAATCTCGTACTGATAGCATCTTGATTTTGATTAGACATATTTACTCATACAGCCACTGAGACAGCCATACATAGCTTATAAGAGCTAATGATCGAAACATCTCCGTGGATGTGTAGTCTTGAGATACATACATACATACATATATATATATATATATATATATATATATATATATATATATATATATTCACCAGTAAATCGGCCTACTTGAAATATATATAATGATTTAAACTGAATTCCTTAAAAACTATGTTCATTCGCGGTCCACGGAAGTATTTTTGAAAATGGCTCTAATTCTCCAACTTACATCCTAATAAGTGATTTTTATCTACAGTTGAACTGAGCATCATTCTGTTGGATTTACAACATTTTGACCATTTCTGACACAGTCTCCACGAAATATCTTTTTCATCTTTAAATCTTTTGTCACCGGACACTTTGTCAGCAAACATTTTCCCAACTGTATATATTTTGATAACCTTTTTACGCACGCACTTTTACTCTAAATTACTTTATATTGTTTTAAAAAAAAAATTAAATTTTGAATTTTGGCTAATCCTCTACCAACTTATCCATCTATGTAATTCCTTTTATGAAACGACGTCGTACGTAGGTAAAATATTAAAATATAATTTAATATTATATATATATATATATATATATATATATATATACGTACTTAAAAACGGTGATTCAGTGAAACAGTCTGTCTTTGGATGACTAAAATATGCTCCGTTTCTGGAGTTGAGCTTTCTGGTAAGTAACATCGCTAACTACCGCTAGCGTATAATGCAATGCTTTTCATGTAAACAAGTGGATCTTTCGACACTTCACGATATTTACTCCCAGCAGCAGTCAGATGATGACCGAGT
Organism: Sepiola atlantica; assembly: GCA_963556195.1. Classification (NCBI taxonomy): domain Eukaryota; kingdom Metazoa; phylum Mollusca; class Cephalopoda; order Sepiida; family Sepiolidae; genus Sepiola; species Sepiola atlantica. Next base: position 208,294,595 of record OY744515.1, on the reverse strand, counting down.
GATTAAAACCGAATACTCTCATCTAGACGGTCGAGTTGCGATCCCGGTTTGAAACAGTTACTTGTCGACCCGCACTGAAGAGCTGTGATACAGCGAAACAGTATGTCTGCATGTTGTTGTTAAAGTTACCGATGAAATCAAACGTTAAAAAGACTTTAAAATATTTGACTATCTTTGAAGAATTTTTGTTCTTCAGTTTCCCGTTCTTTTTCACCGATGTATCGTCTTTGCAACTGTTGCAACATCCGAAACTTCTTCAGTCGCCACAAGCAGAAACACATTACATTTCACTTAGTTTGTACGAGCAGTGATTCATACCACAGGGATTACGCGAAGCCAACTTGCAATTACATCTCATCACGCAAAGTAGATCCTCTGGTGCAAATACTTTTGCACTTATTATTGGAGCCATCTTTTTCTTTTTTCATTATTAGGATTTTAAACATGCACTTTGATGCAAGGCGTCAATCTGCAATGTGTCAAGTAGGACATCTATTAATATACAGAAGCAGAGTTAATCAATGTTCGTTTCCCTAAGGTTTGTTTTCTATATATTTTAATCACACAAAATACATGCTAAAATATTCCTCAGTTTTGGGGATTGAGATGTGTTTCAAAACACTCCCATTTTAATTGTTCTAATTAGCCGCAATTTTCAATTAACCCAACAAGTGACCCATCTCTAATAAGTTTCTATCTATCACTCCCATCCTCTCTTATGGTATGCTGTTTGACTCCCTACTCTTATTTTATATGGTATATATCATTCCTGCTTCTCCCATCCTTTTCTCACTGTATATCTCTCTTCGTTGATTAAAAATTAAATGTATAAAAATAACTATTAAACAAAGATGAGAATAGTCAATGAAAAACAAATACATCGCCTCAAGTAGTAGATTATTTAACTCGTAGATGGAGAATGAAAAGGAGAAAAGGGCGAAAAATAGAGGGAGATATAGCGAGCAGAATGAGACTAATTTTGAGCTTTGTTTCTTTAAATTTTAACTGGCTTTGCAAACTCACTTTTTCCTCATTTCAAAATATGATAGGAGAGCGTAAGTAAATTTTTTTTTGTTTAGTGGCACAAAAAATACTTCACAGCCAAAAAAAATGATATTCCTCAATTTTATCTGATTTCGCTGTTATATCGAACGTGAAACTCGAACTAAAATATGCTAGGTTATAATTTTATAACCTGTCTTGTTTAGAGATGGTAAAATAATTTTGTAGGGTCTGCATTTCGCGCCAGACGCTCATAAAATTAAAATATGTCAAACACTCCTTAAAAGTTTGTTTATAAAACACCCATAACCAGATATATTTATATACTACGTTACAAAAGGATACTACTGTGGAATTTCCACGGGCCCCGCTAGTGCTTTATCATTCTATATAAGAACCAAAATAAATCAATGATTTTATTTGTTCGTTAGTGGCACATTATCTCCTTTTGGGTCATTAATGCCGTAATAAATAAAAAAAAAACCCTAAAAGAAACCCAAAAGAAAGTAGCATTAACCCATGGCAGGTAAAACGACTTCCTTCCAAAGAAGGAAGTTTCTAGGGAATACTCAATTCACAAGCAATCCCCAATCGAATGTGTATCCCGGTTAGGAGATGCCGACTTTAGATTTTGCATGGAGGTGTCGACGTCCTCCCACATACAGTGCCTGTTATTCCCAAATTGTCATCCATCTCGTACTGACTAGGCTCAACGTTGCTTAACCTCGGTAATCGCACGAGAACAGGTCTGTCAACTTGGTTATACTGTCATGCAATGCCGATTCTAGAAGATTGTTTGGATAACACTTTCTGCTTCGCTAATATCCGGAGAGAAATGGTTGCATACCGTCTCGCTTCTTTGAGGACTTCATGATTTACTTGAAGAGACTTCTTAATAATTTGCCAGACGATGTGAAACTGGTATCAGCTTTACGCAACTATGATCAACCTCAGGATAATCCCAACAAAGTCTGGACCTGATCTTCAAGCTGAAATTTCCCGCTGAACTAGCAGTCCTTTTCCTATCGCCCATGCCGGACGCCCATAGACTGGTGAAACTTTTAAACAAGGACAACAATATACACCAGATAAAGGTTCAACTGTTTTTTTTTCATGCGGCAATGTCTGCGATCGGACTGCTTTTAATGAAAATTAACGTGAAGACATTTTTAACAATATATATATATATATATATATATATATATATATATATATATATATATATATATATATGTATATATATACAGGGTGCGTCAGAAGTACCACCCGATTTTATGCATTGTACTATTATTATCATTTATTTTTATCATAATTATAATATTTATCATTTTTCTAATTGCTGTTTCGTGGCATTTTGACTGACACAGGATCAAAGGATTGCTGCAGCTAAACACTACTATAAATCTAACATTCTCCAGGTGCTCTCTTTTTTAACTTGATAATCTTTATGTCGAACTCAGGAACCTATACGGTATTTCGAAATCAACCCTTTATTTAATCAACGATGGTAGACTGACCTCATTTCGTCAGCCGTGAACAGACAGAAATGTTTATTATTTATTATGTTATTCGTAGTGCTTCTAGTAAAGATTGACCCTTCAACCCCTGAAAGACTATCACTTCAAACTCACTGATAATATATGGTTTTATTTGTTGCGCAACGGGTTCATATGCGCAATTCTAGTATGAATTTTAAATGTCTTATAGATTCCCGAGTTCAACATAGAGATCTCAAGTTCATAAAAATGCCCCTAGAGAAGGTCGGAGGTTACATCGACCGAAACGGTGTGAAAATAATAACCAACACGAGAATAGTCGTCGGAGTACACGAAATAATAAACATCTTTCTCGTTCTCCTCTGAAAAAATTCAAGCATGAGCAATAACACATAGTTTTATCCTAATTAATACAATTATGTAATTACAACTCTTGTGTGTGTGCAAATAAGAACAATAACTTGTTAACATTGGACTTGAAAACGATCAGGCTGCAGTTGGAAGCAGACCGTGGTATTGCATTTCACAGTGGGCCAGTTCTCGGAAAGAAGCTCTGCTCATGGAAGTTACGCTTAGCTCCAGGTACACAAAGGAAGGCAGAGAAAATTCCCCACAGCTAGATGAGTTTTTGCTGTGAATATTTTACAGGATGAACCAGAGATTTGAGCTGAGTCGAGCACCTACCATGAAAATGACAATAGATGAGTCCATGTTTGTATGATAGGAAACGATGTCGATAATTCAGTTCTGCACAGCCTGGTAGCGCTGGTAACGATCGATAAAATAATTCATCATTGCAAATGTGCTTATTTAACACACACACACGATAAACAGTTATATATAATTATGAGTATTACATATGTTCAAGTGTATGTATTTCAAACGCTTACGCACATAATAAACAGTCGTAAAACGTAAATTCCAATGGTACACCATTTTTGACGGGCTCGATTCTTTTGTTGGTATTGGTTTTCCAAATTCTTTCGAGAATAAGGTACGTAGAGGAGGGGCCCCGTGAGGGTTGACAATATCGATATTGCGGTGCTATGGAATCGAGTGGATTCGAACTTGGCACACCTAGGGCGTTATTCCACGTCGGTATCTACTTGTATATTTCTAAGAGTACTACATACGTTGGGTAAATAAAAATATACTGAGCCTACAGACATTGGAAACCACTACAAATGTTACAGACTTTGATTTTTCAGCATTGTCCACACTGTCTGTCTGTATAACTCTTAATCCTGGTCCTAAAGATGCCCATAACCACCAGAACATCAGCATCTGTGGTAAAGCATCGTTCTGCTAGACCTTTCGTCATGTTTGGAAAAAATGAAATTCAGACGTTGCCAAATTTGGCGAGTGGGGGCGATAAGTTAGGCATCAGATACCACAATCATGGTTTTTGCAATTGCCACCACCGAGCTGAGTCTGATACTCAATTTTCTTAATTTTCTAAAAATGCATAAATTCCTACAACTCAACTTGCAAAAATAAAACTGAAAGTGTTAGAACGTACAAATTTCGTACCTAAGCATATAAGTAGTAGCAAAATATGAGGGTAATCTTTTATTGATTTATCTAACAGATTTTTGTGTGAGGCTTAGTAGTTTTCATTTACCCCTCGTATGTTTAAATGATACATACACACAATAAACAGTCGTATATATATATATATATATATATATATATATATATATATATATATATATATATATATATATATATAGTAAGCTAAGAAAATATATTTAAAGCAATTAAGCTACACAGAGGCTCCCGCGTTTCATCCCCGAGGGGAATCTTCAGGCTAAAATATATATTTATATATGTATATATATATATAACTCAATGTATGTGTAATGTTTGTGTGTTCTCTAAAGAAAGAAAGACTAAATAATCTACATAAAATCTAAAGCTGTATTCTTATGTAACATTTACCGGGAGAGTTTTCCTGAATCTCTAAATGCACCACATAGCGGCATAACTTCCTTAAAACTTCAAATATATCCTATTTTTATTAAATTTAAATCATATGTATCAGATTGTCTGGGAAAACAATGGAAGTGATCTCGAATCTATAAGTGCCCTCTTAAACTATGGGATATATGGGTTTGAACCATTATTTGAAACTTCAAATATATTCTATTTTGATGAAACATATACATATAGAATTCTCCTGAAAGACAAGTGAAGTGGTTTCGAATCTCTCCGTTATCCTTCATGTGTTGAATTCATACGTGTCCCCACCTCTACATGACAAATGTGAATAGAAGCCCCTTAAAACTTTAAAAACGTATATTCAATTTTAATGAAATTTAAGCCATATGTATAAGACACGAATTCAGAGAGTTTTCCAACAGTTGAGTTTCTTCCGACTAGGTTTGGGGCGAAACGGGAAGAGAGGAGCAGTAAAAACAAAGAAAGTAGTATGGTATTATGCTTATAGTGAAAAAGTACATAGTAGTGATCCTTATTCAATCCCGAGCAACGTCGGATATTCCTGCTAGTATATACATAAATATCCTATATGTACAAGTGTTTATTTGACATACGTACACACACAATAAACAGTCACATATAACTATTAGTTCAAGTGTTTATATTTTACACAAATATTCACACAATAAACAATTGAATATACGTACAGTATGCAATCTCTTACCTATGTAAGAACCAGATACGTTTTAATATATAATATTACTACCACATCTGGGGGGGGGGTCACAGAGCACTCTTTACTTCATTGACAGAGTACAAACTCGCATCTGAAATCTAGTGGAGGATGATCTCTTCTCCTTCATACAACCACTTTCGCACAGAAGAGACGTTGCTAGTCTCTCTCTACTCTACCGTTATTTCCATGGAAGGTGCTTGACCGAGCTCCAATGTTTGGTTCCTCTTTGTAAGACATTCACATTAACAAATCTTATTGATGCCACAACGGGGAAAAACGTTCACGTCTCCCTCGATGTCCCGAGCGTCAGATGGAAGTTTCGTGGACAGAGATTATTTGCGCCTGTGGAACACACTACCACGGGACTGCTTCCCTGTTGATTACAACTTGATCGTCTTACAAACCTAGTATCAAGAAATTCTCGGCTTCAAACGCCTCATAAGGAAGTAATCATATGCAGTTTATACAATCAATGTTAGTACTTACATAGTGTTTCACATCACTCGGCTGATAATCATTCCGCCCCATTAGTCCTTATCCTCAAGTGGCTCCTAGCTTTGATAAGTGGTGACCCAATAGTAAAGAAACGTATGTGTATGTAAACTTTCAAATCAGTTATTTAATATTGCCTTTCACACATGCGCTTAAACATGGCTGCGATTACCGTTCGCACGTGAAGTGATTGCGCTCACAAATAACCTGTTTACAGCGAACTTAAGTCTTATAAAAGCGCATCGCCGATTATCAACTAGATACCGCAAGACACATATTGTTGTACATCCCCCGAACAGAGCAACAACACACGATGTCGTCTCCAAAAGAAGATTGCTTAATTACGCATAATATAACAGAAAATGACTGACACCGCTGGCATTTCAGTCCTTTTGGAAATTAGGTAATTGTGGTCATAACTAATTTGGTACGCGCTAAAGCTGACCATAATCCATTAATTATCCTTTAACTACGCTAATATATTAACGCCGTTAATTCATGTCCAGGCCGATGTGATATCGAGGCATCGGCCGTTCAAGCGGATGTGACATCATGACACCAGATGTTACGCCACTAGAAGTTAAAAAGATGCCAGGTAACTTTAAAACAAAATTAAAAAAGCGAACTGAATTACGTATTAAATCAGTTTAAGCTAAAATAAATGCTATTTTTACGCTGATTTAAAAAAAATATATTTAACAGAAAACAAATAAAGGCAAGAACGTTAAACGACAAAAAATGATAAAAAATAATAGAAACATAAAAATAGGCTCATTCAGTCATAATGATAGGATCATTTATTTAAGGAGGCAATCATGTATAACGAAATATATATATATATATGTAAACATATACACAAACCTAACTTTAACCATATGTACTCCCTAAATGTTTAAATTACATATTGCTCACCATGATGTCTCAAATATATATTCCAAAATCTCTGTTCATTAGTTTATGAGATCATCCTGTACATAGAAATATATATATATATATATATATATATATATATATATATATATATATATATATATATACACACACACACACATATATATATATATATATATATATATATATATATATATATATATATACAGGGTGTTTCAAAAGTCTTGGGAACATAACGATTTTTAATAACTCAAAAACTATTAGGAGTTGAAAAATGAAATTGGTACCGTTGGAAAGGTTAAAGTTTCAAGTTTTGTGGGGAATCTTCAAAGTTGCTCAATATGAGCACCATTCGTCACACGGCAGACATCTAGTCGATAGTCCATTTCCTGCCAAACGCGTTCCAGCATCTTGACGTCAATGGTTCCCACAACTGCCGTTACTCGAGCCTTTTGTTCGTCAATATCTCTTGGAAGGGGCGGCACATAGACTTGTTGCTTGACAAAGCCCCAAAGGAAAAAGTCACACGGGGTAAGATCTGGAGACCTAGGAGGCCAAGGCATGAGAACGTCATCACCTCGCCCAGATCTCCCAATCCATCTACCAGGCAGCCTTGTGTTAAGAAACTGCCTTACTCTAAGACTCCAGTGTTGTTGAAAAATGAAGTCATCAGATTCTGCTTGTTCCAACTGAGCCATTAACCAGTCTTCCAGCATGTTGAGATAGGATTCACCAGTGATAGTTGCCTCTTCAAAGAAGAAGGGTCCATAGACACCTTTCTTGGAAATTGCACAAAACACGTTCACTTTTGGTGAATCTCGCTCGTGCTCAAGAAGTTCATGAGGATTCTCAGTACCCCATATGCGAGTGTTATGCTTGTTAACTTTGCCATTCAGATGGAAGGTCGCCTCATCGCTAAAAACAAGCCGGTCATCAAAACCGTTATCTTCCAACTTCTCTTGCATTGCAATGCAAAAGTCACGGCGAAGTGGCTTATCAGTGTCCTTCAACTTTTGGACCAACTTGAGCTTGTAAGGTACCATTTGCAGTCGTTTCCTTAAGACACGCCAGACAGTTGCTATAGCAAGCTGAAGTTCCCTGCTGGCTCTTCTCACTGATTTACGGGGGCTCCGCTGAAAGGCTGTCCGAACTTGCTCAACTGCATCTTCTGAAGTTGAAGGGCGACCTGTTCGCTTACTTGGGCACAAACACCCATCTTTCACAAATTTAGCATGCCATCTGACAATGGATTTCCTTTCAGGGGCTTCTTTTTAAAATTTCCTGCGAAATGCACGCTGAACACATGTCCACGATTCAGTCTTTGCAAATTGGAGGACGCAAAATGCCTTGTCTTGTTTAGAGAACGCCATTACTGCACCTGGAAAGATAACACGAAAATCATTAGTATGACCAAAAACTTAATTAAGCAAGCTTTAAAATGGCACCAGTTTCATTTTTCTACCTGGAATAGTTCATGAGATATACGCATTTGTAATGTTCCTAAGACTTTTGAAACACCCTGTATATATATTTATTTACTCATTAACTTCACTGGGAACATCAAAAGGCTCCTTACTTCACGTTCCTATCGTCTCTGTTTGCTTTGTTTGTTTGTTTGTTTATATTTTTGTTTCTTGTTTGATTGTTTGCTTTTATTTACTAGTTACTTTCACTGGATCATCACCGAAAAGACCTAGCGTCTTCAACGGACATTTGTAAAGTACATATTTGACGTTATTCACATCGACTTTTTTTTTTCGATCACTAAAAACATCAGAAATATGCAAATAGTTATATATATATATATATATATATATATATATATATATATATATATATATATTAACAGAACAAATACGTCCTATGAAGTTAAGGGCGACTAATAATGCAATTTTCTGCATCTTATCACTTAGGAAAGTGAGACAATCGAAATAATAGTAAGCAAAATAACAACGAACGCTACAATCACCAATAAAAATAATTACATAAAAATACATTAAATATTTAGCTGATAAAAATCGTATATATTTCTAGACAGAGCGTCTTGGTCCAGTGGTAGAACGCTGGACTATAGACATAAATATCGAAGGTTCGATCTCTGTCTAAGTTAGCCATGCTGATGACGGTTGTAAGCCAGAAACACGTGTCCATTGATTACTTTTATGTACGTATAAAATCCAATGGGTCCTTGTTAACGGCGAGTGCTTAGTGCTTTAAAGCTGGACCCAACTGCCTTGTAGGCTAAGGTTTTGCCAGGATGGCTAATGGTAAGGCAACCCTGACAGAAACCTCCAGAGGAGCTTAGGCCCTGTAAGCTGAGGCATGCATGCATGGATCACACTTTGGTGCCAAACATTCTGAGTTCAAGCCATGAGATGTCCACTTTAGTCTTTCGTAAGGCAGGCATCTAGGAGAAGGAAAACTCCGATCTAACACTTGCGGTTTAAGTGACTACTAGTTATAGGGCTGTTTGTTTGTCACCGGGTTCATAGTCGCCGATACTCAGAGAGTGGTCGTCATGTTGCACTATAATTCTGTTGTTGTTCTGATAGTTTTGGCGTATGTGATTCATATGTAGCTATTAACTATGCGTCAAGCTCAGCGGGATGAGTAATACGAACTTTAATTTGAAAATGGTTGGAACGTCAAAACCTACTTGATCGTTATGGTTCGGAGAGACGAACAGCACTTGTTGGACAAGAACTGTTACGTTTCAACATTGGTATAGCAGCCTTGTCAGAGAAAAGATTGTTGAAAGAGGGTAGTCGTGTGAAGGAGTACTCTGAATATGCAATTTACTATATCGGGAAACAGGAAGGTGAGTGACACGACCATGGTGTAAGAATTGGTCTTAAGAAATGGGTTGTTTCTAAACTCGAGAATCTTTCTTGTGGTCTAGATGAACGCATTATGACCTTATGTTTGCATCTATCTTGTCAGCGATATGCAACTCTTATTTCTGTTTATGCTCCTACCTTGGACAGCCTACCTGGGCTAGTATGTTCCTTTTATGAAGATCTTTAAAAAGTTATCTTCACTGCTCTGCAAGATGATAAAATTGTCTTGTTAGGAGATTTCAATGCGATGGTGGATAGGGAATATCAAACATAGCGTCCACTCGGACGTTACGGAGTTGGAAGTATGAATAAGAGCGGATTGCGTTTATTGCAAATATGTTCAGAAATGGATTTAGTGATAACTAACACGTGTTCCCACCTGAAATGAAAGGATGAGAACACATGGATGCATCCATGATCTAGGCCATGGCATTTGATCGATTACGTCATCATCCGTAGATGCGATCTAAAGGACGTCTGCACGGTTCGAGTCAAACGGAATGTCGAGTGCTGGGCAGATCATTGTCTGGTGTGTGCTGACATGAGGTTCATAATTAAACCGAAGAGGCGATTCAGAAACGTCAAGTTTCCTCGTAGAATAAATGGTGCAGATCTGAAGGATGAGAAAACTGCTCTAGACCTACAGAATAGACTTGAGCAGATATCGTTTGATGGTACGTAGGAGTGTTTTAAGAAGTGTATTCATGAAACAGTAGAAATGTTATTGGGGGCACAAAGAGAAAGCATCAAGACTAGTTTGATGACAATAATGGTCACATTACTTAACTGCTATAGAAAAAGCATGAACGTTATCATAGGCGAATTAATAGCGACTTGTAACCTCAGGATCTGAAGTTTGTGGAACAGTAATGCTTAGCTATTAAATCAGTTACAGAAACAACTTAGAAGGATTATGGATGAATGGTGGCGACAGAAGGCTTGTGGTATTCAGCATGCCGGTGATTTTTAGGACAGTAAAACAATGTATTTACTGATAAAGACAGTCTATGGTCTTAGCCATTCTAGTGTAACCCGATTAAAATCCAAAGATGGAACAGAGTTTATTAAGGATCCAAACAAGCTACTTGATAGATGGGCCGATCATTATACTGATCTGTTCACTAATCCGTGGATAGTCAGTACTGATGTGATTTATAGCTTGCCTCAGAGGGCTATCATGTCCGAAATGGATTCTGTTTCGTCTCTCAAGAAAGTGGAAAAGCTATATGGCAGTTGAGATGCGGAGCACGTAGTGGAGATGGTATACATGTGTTAGTCCTTCGCTGCGGTGGAAGATCATTGCTAGTTCACATTTAAAGGGTTGATTGACAGAATCTAGTTTGACGGGCATATTTACCAAGATTGGCGTGACTCTATCATGGTCTCTTTGTACAAGGGAAAAGGGGAGAAAGATAAGTACGGCAATTATCGAGGCATCTTTCTTTTGAATGGGACAGGAAAGGTATATACCAGCATCCTGTTAAATAGGTTGAAGCCTACATCTGTCCTCTTATGATTCCTGACAGTAGTGTGGCTTTATAAGAAATAGAGGTACCACTGACATGATATCTACGACACGTCAAATGCAGGAAAAATGTATTGAACATTGTCTAGAGCTATATTGATCTGACGAAAACGTTCGATACAGTGAATCGGGATGCGCTGTAGAAGGTATTGGGTGAGTTGGAATATCTCTCTAACTCTGTTAGACTCCTTTGTGAGCTGCACGACATTATGAAAGCACGTTTCAACTGCAATGATTGTCTCTCTGAACTCGTTGCAGTAGCAAATAATGTTAAACAGGGTAATATACCTGCACCTACTTTTCCATCTATTTTGCTGTAACTATATCGTTAGCTTACACTAATAGTGACACAGGTGTGGATCTTTGATTTCGCACATCGGGTCGGCTGTATTACTTACAGCGTTTTAAGACTTAGTCAAGCCCATTTTCCACTGTTGTTTCAACTTTCCTCTATGCTAATATTATGAATCCCGTGGCTCACTCGCAGAATGATATGCAGGATATCACGGATCGTTTTGCATGGGCGTGTAGAAGCATGGGGTTCACAATAAACCTGGGAAAGACAAAGGCTATGTTTGCCCCCACCTTCTTACAGCTCGTATCAGGAACTGGATATATTTTTTGAAATCCACAGACTGTCTGTAGTGGGTCGTTTCATGTATCTGGGTAGTGTTATTTCGAGGAACGGGTCGTTAGATGCTGAGAAAAATGGACGTATTGAACAGGCTGGTGTGTCGTTTGGTCATTTGGAGAAGCAGGTGTGGGCACCAAGTAATATCAGGCTGCAAATTAAGATCTCTGTATGTGAGGCATGTGTAGTATCAACTTTGTTATATGCTTGTATGACATAGCCCACTTACAGATCCCATATTCGCTTGTTAGAGCGTTTCCAGCAGAATTGCCTTAGCCACTTGCTTAACATCCGTTTGAATAGCTTTACCCTATACACAGAAGATTTGGAACGAGCTGCTGTTCCAAGCATCGAGTCTCGTAAAAGTAAACGCAGAATTCGTTGGGCTGGTCATCTTATTCGTCTTACTGATGACAGATTGCTCAAACAGGTGATTTATAGGGAACTTACTGTGGATACTCGCCCACAGCATTAACTTCGTAAGTGATTCAAAGATTGTCTCAAAGACGATTTAAAGTGCTTTAGAATTGATGTTGAAGAATGGAAAGGGGTGGCTGTAGATAGGTCAAGGTGGAGGAAAGCGATGTGTGAAGGCAGCAAGCTTTTTGAAAAGAATATGATGAAACACTAGCAGCAGAAGAGAGCAGTGAAGAAGAGACGCGACGTAACACATCCAGCACATGGATCAAACATGGAACACCTAAGATACCAAGCTTGCAACTTGATAACTATGTTACGGGTAGGTTTGTTGAATCACCAACGAGTGTATGTTTTGCAAAATCAAGCACGGACAAGAGGTGGCTTCATTTATGGAATTTCCTCAGACCATCACAACACATGCCACCTCTATGGTATGGTTTGTAAAATTATGGCAGGCTTCGAAAATTTACACTAATATCACAGCGATACGCCAAAAAGTAATCATATTCGAAATAAAATAGACAGACACCACATACACACACACACACACACACACACACACACACACACACATATATATATATATATATATATATATATATATATATATATATATATATATTTAAAATCAGTTGGAAAAGAACCCCTAAAGGGTGGTCGATTATTTAGAAAAGAATTAAAAATTAGAGCATAATATTTATTTATATATGTATTACAGAAGATCAGAACAACATTGGTACCGTCAGTTTCGAATCCGACAAAGGGGAACAGCGCGTTACCCCTATTTTTAACCCGTTCTCAGCCCCCGGTGTTGTCTGTTTCCAAAGCCACAGACGACAACGAGGGGCTACGAGGAGTCCATAAAGAGCGGTCACGTGCTGTTCTTTTTTGTCAGATTCGAAACCGACGGTACAAATGTTGTTTTGGTTAATACATACATATATATATATATATATATATATATATATATATATATATATATACGAGGCCTGTCTACAATGTATGAGACCTTTATTTTTTTGTGTGAAATAGAGATTAATTGGCGGCGCCACTATACACAGTTAAGGAAGACACCTTCATCCGCATGTATGAATTTTATCACCTCTTTCCTGCGCGTTAATCGCTGCCTGTCGGTCGATGAGTGAGGTGCTACACAACGTGTTCGTCGGATTACTTATTCTCTCAAGATGATCGAACGTGTTGAGCAAAGGTACTGCATCAATTTTGGCAAAAGCAAAACAATTCGTAAGATTCGGCAGGTGTTTGGAGAAGATGTGATAGGTGTAACGCAAATTAAGTAGTCGTTCAACTGATTCAAAAATGGTCACACATCAGCGGAGAGTTACCAGCGTTCTGGCAGGCCCGAAACTGCTCGGAGTGCAGCTGTTTAGAGGTTGCGAAATTTGGTGATAGAAGATCGTCGTTCACCCGTGACAGAGATCACCCAAGAAGTCAGAGTGAGTAAAGATTCCGCACATACAATTTTGCGTGATGATTTGAACATGCACAGAGTGGCTGCGGAATTATTGCTCAAGTTGTTGTCGCAGGAACAAAAAGACCTCCGTTTTCAAGTTGCACAGGACCTTCTGGAAACTGCCAACACTGATCCCGGGTTTCTGAACACCGTGATTACTAGAGATGAGTCATTGGTGTATTGGTACGACTGAGAAACAAAAAGACAGTCGTCGCAATGGAAGCATCCCGAGTCACCAAGGCAAAACATAGCGCAACAGATGTGAAGCAAAATCAAGGTGATGCTGACTGTCTTCTTTGATATCCATGGAATTGTGCATCACGAATACGCGCCGGAAGGAACAACAGTGACAAAGGAGTACTTTCAAAATGTTGTTCGGCGTTTCCGTGACGCAGTTCGGAACAAAAGACCAGACATGCGGACGTCGAAAAACTAGTAAGTGCATCATGACAACGCCCCGCACATTCATCCTAATTAATCAAACATTTATTTGCCAAACATGGAATTCCAGTCGTTCGCCAACCTTCCTACTATTCAGACATGGCCTTTTGCGACTTCTGGTTGTTTCGTAAATCGAAGACGCCACTAAAAGGTTTACGTTTTGAGACTAGAGAGGAGATAATGCGAAACGCGACGGCGGAGATGAACATCATTCCAAAAGAAGACTTCCAGAGGGGTTTCCGGCAGTGGATGTATCGATGGATTAATTGGTGTGTACAAGAAAAAGGAGCCTACTTTGAAGGGGATTAGAGTTCCAACCCTGTCAGGTATTTGAAATATTTTTTCTGGCCTAAGGCCAGTTACTTTTTAGAAAGACATCGTACATATATATATATATATATATATATATATATATATATATATACATGTACACATGACAAACTTTTCATTTTATGATATATCGTGTATTTATCCTCATATATATGTATATATATATATATAAACATATATATATAAACATATATAAATATATATATATATATATATATATATATATATATATATATATATATATATATATATATATATATAAAGAGAGAGGGATGGAGAGACAATAAATCGTTGTGTAATCGCAGACTGATATAATTTGATTATTTTTGTCCGCTTGATTGTTAATAAAAAAAGCTAATCGACACTGAAGTAAACTAACACCTTCATAAAAGACAATAATCAGAGCAACAATAGGCAAACCTATTTGTGATTGCGTGTCAAAATCGCAGATTGGCGAGAGCACACAGACTGGCTTCGTCTGTTGAGCGCTTATGCGTCTAAATATCATCGTTTTTTCGCTCTAAGCCGTTGACTTTTTCTATTTATTGTGGCGATATCACGTTAAAACACCGGTTCTTGTCTGATCGTTGCATAGTTGAGAATAGTCAGCGTGAGTTGGCTCTATGCTTACTCAGCGACGATGACGATGATGATGATGATGATGATGATGATGATGATGATGATGATGATGATGATGATGATGATGATGATGATGATGATGATTGTGAGTGTGTAACAGTGATTTTATTCTTCCAGCTAGCCTAACAATTTGAAAATAAATCTTTCAAGAGAAAACGACACCCGTTTTAAAGGCTCGCGCGTGTGTTCGCATCCACTGAAAACGAAAACTGTTAAAAGTATCTCGAAAAAGAAAGCGCCTTAGATACTGACCGTCCATAACGCGTAACCTCCGGCTGAGGTTCAAAAGAAAAGAGAAATAGCTTTTTCGGCTCTGACAACTCGGCCCCTTACAGCAAACAAATTAGGGGCATCTAGCCCACCTTCCTCCGCAGGTGGTGTAAGATTCGCGACGAACATATCATTAAAACAATCTTTATAATCGATCCTAAGGGAGACAGACAGGGCATACTCTCCGTATTATTCAACATGATGACTTAAGTAAAGCAACATGTTTGCCTGATTCGTACAATAATATCAGCTGGCGTAAGTTTTATAAGGAAATCTGTTGTAAAATCTAGTTTTTTTTTCAAAAGCCATCGAAAAAGTATCATTCTTACTACGGTTTACTCTAAGTGAAAATGTAGAGTTGACTAGACTTTAAAAACTTTGGTTAGGTAACCAAACTAGGAGAAGGACAATTTCAAAATAACACCAGACTTTATTCGTTTATTTCAGCATTGCTTTCACCGGTGGATATCTCAATGACACCAGATATTTTACAATTAATAAATGTGCGATTCGGGATTGTGTAACCCTTACTTTACGATGAACTTATAATCAAGTATGTTCCGTCACAGAGGTTATCCAAATATAAGGAACCTATTTGATGTGGTTGTGGACAAAAATAAAACTGTTTTCAAAAAGAACTGTCCCCTGAATTAATTCTCTCTTATATTTCTGTTTACCACAGATTATCATTGTCTTTAATAGTTCCTGTTTATCCCATTGTGATCTAATTTTTGGAGTTGGCGAGCCAGCAATCTAATATTTTGCTCCAGAGTGAATAAATAACTCGCCATATTCGCAAACGTTTTCGACTCGTGATGAGGTTCTAAAATTAAAACTGGTGAATTTATTACGAACGTCGGTTAAACACCTTTTACAAAGCAAACAAAAACACTAACAACAATAACAAAAACAACAACAACAACAATACTACTACTACTACTACTACTACTACTACTACTACTACTAATAATAATAATAATAATAATAATAAAAATATCAATTTATTTTATTGTAACAAGATGAATCTTAATTATAAAGTAGACTAAAATAATTAAAAATATATATAAACATATTTCCCTTATTGACAAAAACTATAAAATTCGATTTACCATATATCATAAAAAAATCCGAAACAGCTAACAGTTTACTAAAAACTAGTAATGCCGTATATGTGTTCAAATACTCAATGGGAGAATGTGTCTCTACAAATAATTCCCCTTATGTTCATCACTAGGACAATAATCTCTTGCCGCCTAACATGTCACCTCACTTTGCCCCACAGCTCCATCTACCAATCGCACACGATATTTAAAAAAAGACTTCCGAAATATATTAACAAAAAACACTGCCATCATCGCTGTCTAAAATTGTAACCTCCGCCTCCCCATCATCGAAGCCTTACTCATCCGAGCACGTAAACCCACCATCAACCCAGCTCGATACGAGAGGGGAGAGGGTATATTAAAATGTCTTTGAAACGTTCTTAACTGACTTTCGTAATAAATTAACCAGTTTTAATTTTATGACCCCATTACGTGCTTGATGACGACCCATGAAAGTCGAAAACGTTTGCAAATATAGCGAGTTCTTATTCACACTGAAGCACAACATTAGATCTTTGGTCCGTAAACTCGAAAAATTGTATTAAAAAAGGAACAAACAGGAACTTTCACTTATGTTTAATCAAACACACACACACACACACACACACACACATATATATATATATATATATATATATATATTAATATATATACACTTCTGATCAAAATTTTAAGACCACTTGAAAATCTTTTAAAAGAAACCCTTTTTTAAGATAGATTTTAAACTCCTCCCACTTAAGGTTACCAATACTATAACTTAAAAGGTTATGGAAACAAAAAGCTAAATTCCAAACATTTTATTCAGAAATTCACATTTTTATAAAATGAGACATTTTACACTTGATCATAATCATAAGACTAGGGGTATAAATTGTTAGATCTATGGTAATTCCAATGTTTTAGTTCGGTTAGAGATTAGCAAATGTGTCACTATACCTAAAGCAAGAAAACGTACCAAAGTTGCGCGTGCTTGAATTCTAGATTTCCATAAGCGAGGTTTGTCACAGCGGGCTTCCAATTAATTGCTGCCCGGAGGGCGGGTAGGTTTTGCTTATATATATAAGTGCATGGTATCTCTTACACACATAAATTTAAGAATATATATTCTAAAATATGTGAAATGGGCACATATTTGTTTGTAAATGTTAACATTAAATGGGTGCATGTATATAAAATTGTCTTTATTTATTGATTTTTATTTTTGAAACCGATCGTTATAAATTTTCGAATATATATTCTCGGCAACCCGGTGAGTAACATGGCCACATTATTATTATTATTATTATTATGTTTTTAATTACCAAAACGCGCATATGCCATCATAAAACTGTTAAAATAAGTTAGATAAACAATATTATAAAAAAGTATTGCTCTATATGAAATTTTAAGTTATATTGAGGAATACATTTAGTGATCGTTGCGTGCGCATGATCGTCAATAATATGTATCTGCTTGGTAAACTCTTCAATTATTAAACTTATCATTATGCAATATGTATTCTAGGCAACAGAGGGTTTAATGTGGGTACATCATTACTTTACAATTTTAGGGGTACGATCGTTACCGTACCATATTCCCCAAAGTAACAAGAAACCGTTAACATTAAAAACTAATCCTATATTAATTGCTTATACTCATCTTGTGTCGGCTATTCTATTAGTATATATATATATATATATATATATATATATATATATATATATATATTGGAGAGCCATGAATATTATAACTGTCCTGTTTTTAAATCTCCGAAACAGTTACATGGTAAACAGCTGATGATCCCCGTGTTAATATTAGACGCTTAAGGTCTCCTGTTTTTGTTTCACTCTTAGATAATTAACCCCCCCCCACCTTTTTTTTTATTTACTTATATTTTTTCATTTATTAATTTTCCAACGAATGTTAAGTCTGCAATATCTTGGATTTAGTTAGTTTGTCTGGGAATTTAAACTGCATTTTACATTTTTAAATTTTTTAAAAAATGACTCAAAGCTTCTTTAGACTATATATATATATATATATATATATATATATATATATATATATATATATATATATATATATATAATCTCCTAAACTAATGAACGGATCATTATGACTCATGGAATATATATATTCTCGACCACACGGTGAGTAACATGGGCACATTATATTTTGTAAATGTTGCTATGTAGCGGGTGCGTGCACACAAAATAGCACCATCCATCTAAAAAAAAACTTTTAAATAAAAGAAGCTAATAGAGGAAAAAATTGATCTAAATCGCATCAATGCTCTATATGAAAAGTTATATTAAGTAATATATTCTTAAAGGATTGTTGCACGCAAATGACCGTAAATAATATGTATGTACTTGATATGTATACTAAACAACATGCTTGATGACATGTGGTTACTATCTATTTGTTTGTAAAGTTTACCATTTAGGGGGTTGCACTGAAATCGCCTCATACCCCCCAAAGAAAGAAAAAACATGATAATTTAAAACTAATGCTATATGATTTTTGCTTATACCCGTAATGGGTGGGGTATTCTATTAATATATATATATATATATATATATATATATACATATATATATATATATATATATATATATATATATAGTGGTAGTGGTAGTGGTAGAGATTCAGGCTTCAGACTCAAATCTCGCTAGATTCAGCCACGTTTACGACGGAACACGTGTCAGTGGCTAATTAAATTATATATATATATATATATATATATATATATATATATATATATATATATATATATATATATATGTCCTCTCCATCACAGTACATTATATTGGCGAAGGATAAATTATCCCCAACGAGCATTAACGTAAAATGCTCTTCTGTATAAATAATTGAATTCATTCAAAACTATCGCAAACAAAATAAAAAAATAAATGAAATCTATAAAAAGTTATATATTCCCAGCACTAACAGGGATTGGCTCAGTGGTACAGATTCAGGTTTCAGACTAGGGGATCCTTCTTGTGCTATGCGTATATGTGTCTCTGTCTGAGACGAACTAATTATAACAACTAAGAATATCCAAGATATTGTGAGACTTAAGGCTAAAATATGTTTATGTTATTTATTGCATTTTGTTCAGTTATAATATTCGATGATAGTGCTTCATTAACGTATAGCGTGTGCAAACCGTAATGTAATGTTTAGTGACATATCATAAGAAGTTGTTTCTGTTTTATCCTCATATATAGAGACTACAGTACGTTTTTCAAGTAAATTAAGCGAATCATTGATTATATCTCTTTAACAGCAGATTCTTAATTAACAAATATATGAAAGCGAAAGCAAAAATATTTCGTCAAAACAAAATTGCAATTAAACATAGTTTATATTGATTTAAATTCTTTTCAAGAACAGCTCGAAAAAGTACTTACTCAGCTCACACCCATTTGCAATTCCTGACGCTTGCAGCATTACATAAGTACAACAAATGAATTTTCCCTACTATTATTATATTCAAATACATTTAAATAATAAATTCATTTAAAACAAATATAATTGTTTCACTGATAGCTAGAATTGATAGAACAATAATGATTTTTTTTATTAATGACGTATGTTAATCTTTTAAGCCATTATTGAAAAACTCTGCATTTTACCAATCTCCCTCGTCGGAATACCTATATTGAAAATAACTGACGCAAATTAGATATTTTATTGCAAAGAACATGGTGCAACAATAATAAATAAAAATCAGTTAGAATCAAATATCGATTTGTCGGATGCATTGCTATATGGGTCTATTTGTGAAGATCCGACGGCTTACTTTTATATATAAGATAATTGTAAATTAAATATACTTAGCTTTACACGGTATTTTAGTTTCCCGGCATTATCGATCATCAGTAGTGTATCCGACTAGCATAATTCAAAGATCAGCTGTTTTAATTCGGTTCTATTCCGATTTTGAGAGGGTACTTTTCTTTTTATAGAATTATAGATATGTTAATACACCAATGCTTTTCTCTGACAAACACAAGGCTTCAAATTGACAATTGTTATATGCTATGTGATTATATATTTACATTCCTCAACACTTTAACGCCAATATAGAAGTCCTACCTTATGAATATAATAACACATACACACACACACACACACACACACATATATATATATATATATATATATATATACATATATGTGTGTGAGGTATATTTAGCGTATTAATCTGACAGAATGTATAGGTGAAAAATATAAATAAATGATAAAGAATAGACAATCCAAATAGAACTCAACACAGAATAAATCAATCGATATTTTGCATAAATATTATTCAGGCTTTTTAAAGATACACGATGAAAAGAAACATGAAGTATTCATATATACAGCAATGGGTAGCAAGTGTCAGATTCTAAAATTCTCATAAGTGGGTAGAAAAGTTTGATAAGGTAGGAGGCAAGCATGAATGTAGGGAGGTAGTAGTAAAATTTATCCTATGAAGCAAGCAGTTGTCGGGTCGGTCTTGATAGCAGAGGAAGTATGGCAGTATACGTGTTAGACTAGGATGTATTATGTCGTAGAGAAAGCTGACATAATAGAGAAAGAGCAACGACCACGGCTGATCCCTCATCTATCGCAGTCCTAATTATACAGTGTACACGTTATCTCCTATTTTTCGTCTTCACAACCCCAAAATAACATAAGACTCACTCCCAAAATTATCATACGCCCGTACACTCACTCTCCTCCTAAATAAGGTCTTATTTTCATATATTCCAAGAACAATCGGAAATCTTAGATTTACTTAAGAAAACTGGTGTTGCTAAACCCGGAGTTCAGGATACTTGCTCCACCTTAACTCTTTCATACATAACGTTGTTTCACAACAACAAATAGAAACGTTCTAATAAATCATCATACATTTTTAGTTGATTAATTATATTTGATGTGAGATTCAGAGACATCAGTAATGCGTTTTGCCTCCATTATTAGTCGTAACGGGTCTTTTCGGAAGTAAGCTCAACTCGAAGGCACGTGGTTCAAGAACAAGTTAAATCAGGTACGTAGAATTTCTGTGTAAAATCATGCGTGAAACGATTATGATGGATGATGATGAACATTTATAATTTTTCTGTATAATTTATTTGAACTTGTGTATTTCATGAAATAGTTCATTTACATTTTAGACATTTTAACAGATAATCCTTTAGAATTTTACATATTTGACAGGATAATTAATTTATGTTTTATGTATGCATCAGATAATTTATTTTAATTTCATGTGTTCTACCGGATAATTCATTTATATTTCATGTATTTTACCGGACAATACATTTTGATTGTATGCGTGGTCTCGTATCGCCCCCATTGTGTGTCTTGTCCGAAATCAATAGGTTTCCGATCGGTACAGGCTGTGGTGTCACTGCTCGATGAGTTGGAATAAAATAACTTTCTTTGAAATCAATTAATGACTTCGTGATATCAAAGAATATCATGTTTTATTCATTGAGCTGAAATTTCTTCCACTGACAAAGGACCTGTGTACGAATATCCAATATGGTGTTTGTTTCATTAGTTTTAAGGTTACCAGGCACAATATTAAAAAAGGCCCTCGCGACATCGAATTCCGAGTGCCTTCTTACTTTTCCTATATATGATTTATATAGGTTTTCGTCGATGTCTAAATTATCGCAGTCCAGATCTTAAATGCTATTTAAGATTGTTGCGAGCACAAAAATAACAAAGAAAAAATGTGATGTTTCCACCGGTTTACATATTAGACATAAATATGTACTTCCACATGGAGTGGCCAACTCAAGTAAATATTCAATTGTCTAGTCAGCAACAACACCAATTTTATGTCGGTCATTCATGTCTACATTCAAAAGTGAATCCATCCTTGGAGGTATTTCATAATGCAAACCGAAGATAAACACTAAAAGAACATACGACCTAATTTTACTGCAAATAACCTTCCATTACATTAAATGACCGTTACAGGATCGCGATGCCGTTGAAAACCAACCAACCAACCAACCAACCAACCAAGGCGTCGGTTAACATGCACGTGCAACTTTGACAGTGGGCCAAAGATACTCCGTCACAATTATACCAAATAATCATTGTTTTAATTTTACGTATTGTACCAGAAAATTAATTTGAACTTTATATAATAACAAGCTGAAGTACCCGTCTATACTGGGTTTCTCAACTCTTCTTTAATTGTATAGCCATGCTCTATTAAATAACATATTAAAATGACATCTATTAAATATCTTTCATCCATTTTTATCAAAAACATATCTAGGCTTATGATGATGGTCAATATCGGCTAGGAAATGACTGGAACGCTAAAGCAAAAAACACAATTGTATACTGAAAGATGGCATAAAATATTGAGCTTTATTAACAAGGCCAACCAATCTCATGAAAATATTTAATCGTTTTAACCTATTGCCGTGTGGAGTTTTTTTGATTGTCTAAAATAAGGAAAACAACATAAATATAAATATCAAATAAAAAAAATTATTTAAGTAAAAAATATATTAATAAACATTTATAAAATACTTTAATCTATTTTTAATTTAAAAAGCTAAATGTTTTCTCTTCAAAGTAATTAATGCATCAAATACGTACGATCATTTGACGTGAACGGTAGATGTTCGATCGGCCAAAAGGCAACGCTAAAAAAGTCGGAACATTTGTTTCTAATGTTATTTTTACGTACTTTGAATTTTGAATAATGAGTTTTTAAAACATTTCAAGAAATTCTGACATCTATAACCGCATTGGATTGAAGGTGCCAATTTCAAATTTGTAATTTATTTGGTTCTGAGATGAACTGTTTGACTGTGATGCCACAACAGACATACATACAACTTTGCTTTATATATATATATATATATATATATATATATATATATATATATATATATATAAATAGATATATACATGATTATATATATATGTAGAGAGAGAGAGAGAGAGAGAGAGAGAAATGTAATATATTTTATATATTTATATATTTAAAATGATAATAATTTTATTTTTATGTATTTTACGGGATAATTCATCCTTATTATATATATTATATCGAACAATTTGATTATATTTTATTTATTTTATCAGATAATTTATTTGCATCTTATATATTTTACCGAAATATATATATATATAAGGCGCCGACTGTCAGCTCGACGGTTGAGTTTCTATCCCGGATTGAGGCACTACATGGTCTAGCCGCACTGAAGAGCTGTGATAAAGCGAAACGGTATGTATGTGCATGACTATATAAAGCTTCCTTTCTTGGGTAGAGCCATTTTGTAAGTAGATAGCAAACTGCTACTAGCTTTAAGGCATAGCTCATTTGGTAAAACTAATTCGAGTTTCCGGCACTTGACAGTTTACATTGTAGATGTCACTTACATTCAGCGGATGTTGTTTGATAGCGCAGGGGTAGAGGCGCCGATCGTCAGCACGACGGATGAGTTTCAATCCCGGCTTGAGGCACGATATATTATATGAATTATATTTGTTTCTATAGATGTTAATCCATTGAAATTACAGTGTTTATAAAAAGTGATTGATAACAAATAGAGCTGTATTTAGTATAATAATTTTATTAATACAAACATCATTGGTTACATATGTACATACATGTAACAGTTGTCCTCTGCAATAGAGTCAACTTCTTGAGACCGAAATACAGATTTAAATGGGAGGCTGCTAACTTCACTTATTCAGTATATTTCTCTAGATGGGATGGGTTTATAATTTAGCGGTCGTATCAAATTACATTTTTACACAATCGACCATTCTTTTAGCTTCTATTATTTGGTTTATTCTCTCTCTCTCTCTCTCTCTCTCTCTCTCTCTCTCTCTCTATATATATATATATATATATATATATATATATATATATATACATGGACGGCGGCACCGGAGGGGCATGGGATGCTCAAGCCCCCTCACTTTTTGACTTGGGCCCTCCACTTTACTGTCATCAATAATTAAGTTGATATGCATGCGTTTAATTTTATCTAATTAGCTTACCTATTAATTGATTGTTGGTCTTATATTGTCATCATTACAATATAAGACAACAATCAATTTTATCTAAAATTTGGCGAAAACCAAGCGAAATGGGTGAGTTTTTGTTAAAGGTCCCTATTCTTCTCCAAAAAATTGACACCCGAAGCAAAACGCGTGAAACTTGAATTAAACTGATTTTGGCATTTCTTTAGTTTAGCTGTGAATCACAATTTATTTGCTTTCCTTTTTTTAAGACAGCGGCAGACAATCAACCGGAATAACAGAATTACGAGTTTTTATACAAAACCTTCTTCTTTTCTTCTTCTTTTCTTTTTATATATAAAATAGAGAGGATTTTCCCCTGTACATATTTGCTTAATAAGAAAATAACCCCATCCACCACAGGCTACTAAACTCACCAATCTATTACGCTTATTCACTCGAGCGTGTTATAGTAATTTTTCATTAATTTTCACAAACAAACACTAAATATTATATTTGGCCCACCATCTACGATTCTCCGCCAAACTAACTCTATATAGGTGGTAGCAAAAACTTTTCTCCCTAACAATTCTGTACTGTCACTCCACTCATCGACACCGGGAACTAATAAACGCAGTTTAAATTTCACAAAAGACTCCGTTCTTATTTATTATTTGCCTTTACTACATAATATAAAGCAATATGCAAAGACTTAATGACCGCTCCCGTTCACTTCGATGTTTTTCCGCGAATATCAGATTACGTTATTTCTATTTCTACATATGACTTCTATATTTATATTCATTCCGGAATTAATTTGATGGTAGCTCGGGATTATCATAATCCATGGTTTAGCCTTCTCATCGACAAAGGCAATGCTGAGATGAAGCATTATCTCGATATCCAAGGTTTTCAATGCTTCTACATGCACACATTTGTTTGTGACAGACTGGGTGATAGCAGGATGATGTTGGTCTTACTCATGAATGTTTCAAAATTTTCGCGACGCACGCTGTTACGGATGAGAGAACATCCGTAAAAGCGATTTTGAGGGCTGAAAAATCTGTTGCAAAGCAGACCATTATTTCTATTTCCTCTACTCGCACATGGTGCATCCATTAACATACCGGTGATTGTCAGTTAATACTTTTAACTTTATGTATTCTCTATCTTTGATAAACCAATTGATTCTTGAATTTTGTCATTTTAACTAGAAGCGACTTGTTGATATGTTTCAAATGAGCCATCAAGCAGTGTCAGAAAATCATTTTATGTTTAGATTAAGTCCAAAAAGGTGTATTTGCCCCAAAATGACCCAATATGGTAATTTGGGCACAGGCCCCCCAAAATTGAAATTTCTGTTTGTTCTTTTTGCACCAAAAGCGACTTGCTAATATGCTTCCAACAAGATCTCAACCACTATCAGATCATAATTTCATGTCTAAATTATGTCAAAATAGGTATTTTTGGTCCAAAATGCCCTAATATGGTAGTTTGGGCCCAGACGCCAAAGAATTGAATGTTTTTAAATGTTTCTTCATCTATCACCAAGAGTATTCTATTCCGCTTCTAACGAGCCATCAACCACTACCGAACGATCATTTTAAACAAAAATATGCCCGAAATAGTGATTTTTCCCCAATATGCCCAAATAAGGTAATTTGAGCCCAGACGCCAAAAAATTGAAATATTTTGAATTTTTCTTTTTCTATCACCAAGAGAATCCCATTCCGCTTCTAACGAGTTCTCAACCACTATCGGACGATCATTTTTAGTCAAGATATTGAATTTATTCCCATATTTGGCATTCTGGGCGCAATGTGAGCCGGCCCCCCACTCTTTAGGAGACCCCCCCACACTTTTATAACTGTCCCGCACACCCTGATATATATATATATATATATATATATATATATATATATATATATATATATATATATATATATATATATATATATATATATGTATATATATATATATATGTATATATATATATATATATATGTATATATATGTATATATATATATATATATATATATATATATATATATATATATATATATATATATATATGTATATATATATATCCGCAGACAGTTTTCCGGCATATTACTACTCTTCACTGTGGCTAGACATGACAAGTGCTCTAATTTGAGATTCATAAACAGACTTGCTCAGTAGTCGGTAGATTTTACTTTTACGCTATCACGCTTTCCACGGAAGTAAGAGAACATTCTCTGTTTATATGTGTTTAAGTTATCGACGCCATAAAGAGCTCAATCTTTTATGAAAAGAAAATATTTACACTAAATGGCAACCGTTATCTAGATTAGAGAGCTGAGACCTAGAATGATTAGGAAACGTATAACGGCTCTACCGTTTAGCTAGACATTGTTAGTGTCTCAAGCTCATATTCGAAAACCGTCAGCGTGCTCAGTAGTCAGGATTACAACCGAATTAAAAATCTTTTCTAAAAAATAAAATCAACAACAGATTGTTCTTATTATTTCTCACGTAAATTCAGATTCATTTAGAGAATGTTATTAATGTTTTTTTTTCTTTCAAAATAAAATAATAATAAAATAAAATACCAATAATTAACACCAATAAAAAAAACTCTAATTTATAAGCTTCGTAGTTATTGATGTTGAAATATACTTGAGAAAATGTAACAATCAGTTTTGGATTTGAATTCTTAGGAAATGGCTTTTCATATTTAGAAATGGATTGTGGATTAGTTAGAATTCTCTAGACCGTTTCCAAGAATTTTCTAGATCGTTTTTGTTATACCCTGTCACTTCTAGAAAACGTTATCATTCAATCTACACGAACAAACCGTGGTCACCCTTCTAGCATCTCAACGTGACTTTATGATTTCAGCCCACTGTTTGGAAGCACTTCAAACTCCTATCTTGTCACATTGATAAACTGTCAGTTTCATAATATGTCTGTTGATCACAATTGGAACAACGTCTGTGTAGAGGCAGTACCATTACCGTGGCGTTGTATCGAATTATCTTTTACTAATATGAGAAATATTTTTAATTTTGGAAAGATCATCAAGAAATACAGCACAGATATGGTTTTACGTCGTCTCTGAGATTATCATAACAAATGCGGAAACTCGTTAGATCTGACATTACGGAGTTTCAGCTTATCGAATGCATATTCTATGAATTGTGATAAGGCTAGCAGTTTGTATAATTTGGATTATTCACACTACTCTTCTCATCTTGAGTGTTATTCTCACAGCGTTTCGGCCGGCCGATGTAACCTCCGACCTTCCTCAGGTGTATCTTGTCGAACTCGGGAATCTGCACGGAATTTCGAACGGAACCCTTTATTTAATCCATGCTCTCGTTCCGTCAGCTATGACCGGGTAGAAGTCTTCAGTAATTCGCAATTCCTAGTATCGCCCGCACTGAGGATTGAACCTTCAACCTTCAGAAGACTGCACCTATAACGGAATGTTACTTAGTACTTTATCCGTTACGCCACCAGTCCATGCGGGCAAAATATTAAATAATTAAAGGGTTCCGTTCGAAATTCCGTGCAGATTCCCTCGTCCGAAAGACATATTCCGGAGTTCGACAAGATACACCAGAAGAAGGTCGGAGGTTACATCGGCCGAAATGTTGTAAAGAATAGCACACAAGATGAGAACAATAGTCCGAATAATCCAAATCATACAAATTATCAATCCTCATCTAAAAAATTCAGTGTTTATCTCTATTAGCCACGTGCGCGTACAAAATAGTTCCTAGTTATAGGTCATTGAAACACATATAGATCAACATTCTGTACTGTAAACATATAACACGTACAATGTGTCTGATAGTGTAATGCTAAGTTTAAAACTTAAGCGTGACAGACCAACGAAAAATTCTATTTGAAACTTAAGCATAACAGACCTATAAAAATGATATTTCAAAATTAAGCGTGACAGACTAACGAAGAGTATCTTTTCAGACCCCAAAAAATCGAATTTTCTAACACACATGTCACTACGGACACATCAAATTTAATATCGCTTGACTTAGAAGCTTATTTAAAATATTTAAAATTAGCTGTACTTATTCCGTTCCCCGCCGCAATACAAAAGAAAAAATAATCAAATTTCAAATCAAATCAAATCAAATTTATTGGAAAAAATAGCAAAGTGCAACCATCCATGCAAAATGGACAATTAAAATATGTGTGCATCTGAATGTTTTGTCCAAGGCAACTTTAATCCTGGATATGATAGACACCGACATTACCTCTGGTAGGCTGTTCCACGTAGCGGAATCGCGGACAGAGAATTTTGTCTTTTTTTCTGATAAGACAAAAACGACTATGATACATCTATTGCTGGGTCCCGTGGAGACCATAATATGGCGCTGGGGTAAACATCTTTGTAAAGGGTATATTCAAATTCTGTCCGATGATGTTTTGCTATAAGTCTACTCCAGGCGGCTTATCATGGAGCCCATCTACGAACATTACTTTTTGGTCTCAGCATGAATCCCTGTTTTTATGAGGCACTTATTTCATTTCAAAGAGAAATAAGATTCTGTGTGGCCCAAAATACAAAATCAGAGATATTCTCAAATTCCTCTGTGCCCTCCCCCCAATCTTTTACTTTGGCCGAGCATTTATCACTTGCAAAGTCTGTGATTCGAATGCACCACTAAAACATACAGCCTACTACAGGTTTACATTAATTACATTTAAATTTCAAAATCTTATTTGAAAAGTATTATAATTTAGTAAAAAAAGATGTAGATTTCAAAAGAAAAGCGAGACAAAAATAAAAGTAAGCAAACTCCCGGGTAACGCCATCGTGCCTTCATATTTACACCAGTTTCACTGAGAGGCTTCGTGGAACCATAGAGAAGCTGTATCTAAGACGATTTAGGCTAAGTTGTCGGAAGGCGTCTTTTTCGCTTCGGCTCGCTGTACCATGGAACAGGCTGACAGAAGCCGTGGTCAGCCTACGGACAACCAAACAGTTCAAGGTAACGCTGGATGCATCATGGCCACTGATTTTTGGATAATTAACCCCGACTTGAACAACGGAGGATGCGTGGGGGGCGCGTCCTGGCGTAAAAAAAAAAACAAAACTAGACAACGATAAGTGTAAGATAGATAGATTCTGACCAAGAAAACAATTCTTCTTCTGCTTTTGTCAGAAACATCGTCCATCGAATGTAAGCACGAAAAATCAAAATACAGGGAAGCGAGAGTTACGAGGCTGCCGAAAGTAAATCAAAAGCCCACTTTTTACTCTTCTTAATATATATCTATCTATCTGTCTATCTATCTATATCTATGTATATATATACATATATATATATATATATATATATATAGGAGAGTTTGAATTACCTAAGGATAATCTGAATTACTTAAACACCATCATCGAGTGTCTTCAGTCGTTCTGTACAAGGGTTTGTCAGGACAACCTGGCATGAGGATACTTCACCCTACAAGTTAACCCTGACCAAATATTTTAAATAACATACTATTCGAAGCCCAAATAACTTGACACGGTTATACACCGACTCATACGAGGAATGGTGCACCTTCTCCAAGTGATCTTTCCTCAAGTAACAGCACTCAGATGAATACCCCACCACACTAGATGAATTATTGTCCTGTCATCCGGTAAGACCAAGAGACCACAAGAAAGATATACCATAACATTATTAACTGGTCAATTGGGGAGCAGAAAAATAAATGTTTTAGTTCTTTACTAACTCAACGTTTGACAGGTTAATGAAAACGTTTATGGAATATTCGAATATCTAGGTCTCTCATATAGAGATCAAGTGTTAGTCCTAGGAAAGGAACTCTTGATTTCTGAAAACTCCGAATGAAGTAAAATGAACCAAGATCTCTCTCTCTCACTCTCTCTCACTCTCTTTCTTTCTCTCTCTCTCTCTCTCTCTCTCTCTCTCTCTCTATATATATATATATATATATATATATATATATATATATATATATATATATATATATATATATATATACTCTGTGAACCGGGTTTGCGCCCTATAACCGTCTGAAATTGTCACGTCTTATACTGATGAGAGCGAAAGCTTGAAACGCCGGCTTATGTAGGTAAAAATAATTTAATATGTATTTATAAATATCGTTATAAAACCCTATTTCAGAAATTAAAGTTGAGGAACTGTTCGCAGATAGTACAAACAGACTGTCACTTAGCTATAAGCAAGGTTCCGATTGCGGTGGTTTAACCCTCTAGATTATCTTCAATTTACTGCCTGCTGTATTTAGGCATAAATAGAACTAACATTCTCTCATATCACGTAAACATTCATGATGGCCTTGGGGATGGACTACAAGCGTGCGAAATCTTAATTGACTGTGAACTGGGTTCGCGCCCTGTAACCGTCTTAAATTGTCACTTCTTACACTGATTAGAGAGAAAGCTTGAAACGCTGGCGTATGTAGGTAAAAATAATTTAATATTTATTTATATATATATTTATGTGTCCATAGGAAACAAGCCCTCTTAATTAACTGAACTGACCGGCACACATAATGAACAATTTTTTCCAGAAATCAATGAGTAGTTTTGTAATTCAACCACTCCACTACATATTCAAGATTTTATATAACATTAAAAAAAAAGAAGATTTACACACACACTTAATTACATTATCACACCTATAAACTCGGTGGATATGGCATAGAATCACAGCCACACACTAAACCTCCCTAATAACCCCCCCTTAACACACTGGCTAGAACTTAGAATAAATGCCACATACTGACACATCTACGATGATCTTCCACACTATCCCGCATACTCATGATCTTTATAATACTAAAACAACTTCTACATAATAAATCATCGCACGCAGAAATATACAGACTTATTATTAAAATTGCCAGTATATAAACAGTGATTATTCTCATATATTTAGTGATTACTGTTGCCACGGTGTCGTTATTGTCATTACCATAATTATTATCACAAAGCGTTTATTACTCCTTACATTATTAGCAATAAAGATCCTATATTGTCGTAACAAATATATATATTATATAAGGAATTGCCATATAAACACTATCTCATCCTCACCATAAAAATAATTTAATTTATTACTAGATTTACTTTGAAATTTCAATTTTGATATTTTCCAGTAATCAGCTTTCTCATTAATGAGAAAAAATATTATTATTTATCTCAATACTAAGAATTTATATTATTAAGATATTTTTTATTGTTAAGATGGAGGATTTATTAATTATTTTTCATTTTGACCGTGGATTAATTACCTCATTATTCAGATAATTCATGATGATTAAATTATATTTAGCACATTAAAACACTTACTTTAATGCTAAATGAATATAAAGGAATTTTTTAGAAAATTTTAAGCAATTTCATAATAAATTAATAATTTAATCGGTCATAAATAATTAGAAGAGAAACTTATGTATCACTCATTGGAACAGACTATTACTTTAAAACTGAATTTAGTAACTAACTTAAAGCTGATCGACACACAGTTCACTCCCCTTAACAATATGGTTTGTTGATATCCAGACGACCGACCCTTAAAATCCGATTATAGACTGACTTAAAATATTTTTCAAAGGAGTTTTTCATTTTTAAAAAATTTTATTTTTATTTTAATTTTATTTTATACTCACATATATTACTTGAATACACTAACTCGGCAGAATATAGAAAAAAACAACTTTTTAAGACCAAAAACAAATTAAGTCTTCTCAAATTACACGAGAGCCACCATCTTGTTTTTTTTTTCAACAATATCAACAAAAGCTTATGAATGTTTGGAAGGCCGAACCCATTCTGAACACGAAACCGACGGTACTGATGTTGTACTGATTTTCCGTATTAAGTAAATAAATAAGTTATATATATATATATATATATATATATATATATATATATATATATATATATATATATATAAAGTACATGTTTGGTGTGTGTGTTTTAGACATATGGTTATATCTCATAACACACAAACAGAGTTTGAATTACCTACTAGACACAATCCGCGAGTGTCTCCGTCTCTCTGTACAAAAGTTTGTTAGGACGACCTGGCATGAAGATACTTCGTCTTGCAAGTAAACCCTGACCAAATATTAAAAATAACATACGAAGCCTGTCTAAAATATATGAGACCTTTATTTTTTCCGTGCGAAATAGAGACGATAGGGCGGCGTCACTCTACACAATGAAGGAAGACACATTCATTCGCATATGTGAATTTTATCATCGCCTTACTGCGCGTTAGTCGCTGTCTGTTGGTCGCTGAGTGACGTGCTACATAACGTGTTCGTCGAATTACCGATTCTCTACAGATGACTGAACGTGTTGAGCAAAAGTACTGCATTACATTTTGTCAATTACTTTGTGATTCTCAAAACAAAATAATTCGTAAGATTCAGCAGGTGTTTGGAGAAGATGTGATGGGTATCACACAAATTAAAGATTTGTTCAACCGATTCTAAAATAGCCGCACATTAGCGGAGAGTGACCAGTGTTTTGGCAGACCCCAAACTGCTCGGAGTGTAGCTGTTGTTGAGAGGGTACTAAATTTGGTGATGGAAGATCATCGTTCAACCATGCGGGAGATCGCCCAAGAGGTCGGAGTGAGTAAAGATTCCGCACATACAATTTTGCGTGATGATTTGAACATGCACAGAGTGGCTGCGAAATTTGTGCTCAAGTTGTTGTCGCAGGAACAAAAAGACCTCCGTTTTCAAGTTGTACAAGACCGTCTGGAAACCGCCAACACTGATCCTGGAGATGAGTCATGGGTGTATTAGTACGACCGAGAAACAAAAAGACAGTCGTCGTAATGGAAGTATCCCGAATCTCCAAGGCCAAAAAGAGCGCGACAGGTGCGAAGCAAAATAAAGGTGATGCTGACCGTCTTCTTTGATATCCATGGCATTGTGCATCACGAATACGCACCGGAAGGACAAAGAGTGACAAAGGAGTACTATCAAGATGTTCTTTGGTGTCTCTATGATGCAGTTCGGCGCATATGACCAGACATGTGGATGGCGAAAAACTGGCAGCTGCAGCACGACAACGCCCCCGCATATTCATCCCAATTGATCAGATATTTCTTGGTCAAACATGGAATTCCAGTCGTTCGCAAACCTCCCTACTCTCCAGACATGGCTCCTTGCGACTTCTGGTTGTTTCAAAAATGGAAGGCGCCACTGAACAGTTCCCGTTTTGAGACTAGAGACTGTAGAACGCGACGGTGGAGATAAACACAATTCCAAAAGAAGACTTCCCGAGGGATTTCTAGCAGTGGATGAGTCGGTGGGCAAAGTGTGTGCAAACACAAGGGGTCTACTTTGAAGGGGGTTAGGGCCCCATCCCGTCATTTAAAAAAATTTTTTTCTGTCCTAAGATCGGATACTTTTTAGACAAGCCTTGTAGTATTCGAAGCACAAATAAGATCCCCTCGACACGGCGATGCACTTGCTCATAAGAAGAAATGGTGCGCCTCCTCCTAGTGATCTGGATACTCCAAGACGAGATGAATTCTTGTCCTGGAATCCGGTAAGACCAAAAGACCACAAGAAAGATATACTATAACATCGTAAATGGTCAATTGCGAAGTAAAAAAATCATGTTCTTTACTTTTTTACTAGCTCAATGATTTACAGATAAAAGGATAACTTTAATGAGACACTAAGATATCTATGTATCTCATATTGAGATCAAGTGTTTGCCCCAGGAAAGAGGCCCTTGATTTCTGAGAACTTCGACTGAAGTAAAATGAACCAAAAATGTATTTATCTATATTATATTGAATATTAACAGTTAGCCAAATAGAGGCGTTCATATTTCATTACCCCCATATATATATATATATATATATATATATATATATATATATATATATATATATATTAACCATAGGTCTACTCCCCACCAAACATAAATTTATTTTATATCAATTTATATATATATATATATATATATATAGTAATTTATAAATAATGTTTTTCAAATTAACGCATATATCATTAATATTGAAGAAGACAATTCCTACCGGTCACACGGGTCGAACCCCGATACGAAAGTCATATTTAACTCAGTAGTCGGAGTGCGTACTGATGTTCCCACCAAATGGAAATGGGAGAGAAAATTAACCTTTTAATGGAAAATTCGGCGACTATAACTAGCCGTCGATAGCACTCAATAAGCGGGGCCTAGAGTGTTGCATTACGCTGTAAATAACTTAACGTGCTCAATCTAGCAAGAGCTTTGAATAATTATTCATAAATAATATTTCACAAATTAATTCATATACACATATGTTTCATGCCAAACCTGCAATCATCAGTATAGGAGGAAACAATCCCTGCCAGTCACATATTTCTAACCAGAATATATATATATATATATATATATATATATATATATATATATATATATATATATATATATATATATATATATATATATATATATATATTAGTACTTCATGTATCCACATAAAATATTATAAGGAGATATAATTTTTTATGTGTCAGTTTTCAGTATTTACTTCAACAGTGCTCGATACGTAAGTAGAGCTAGGTAGTAAGCAATGAAAATATATATGGCAATCAATGAACACATTTAAATAAATGGAAGTTTTTTCAAACATAACTCAATCCGAAAACTGAGATATATTTTCACATTTATTTCGTGTGATGAAAATATATAGGACAGAAAAACATTCGGAAAACAAACTTTGATTGATTAACCCAACTTTAGTATAATTCATATATATATATATATATATATATATATATATATATATATATATATATATATATATATATATATATATATATATATAGTAAGCAATGAAAATATATATGGCAATCAAGCTACACAGAGGCTCACGTGTTTCATCCCCGGGGGGGGAATCGTCAGGCTAAATGCATGGAGTTATTTTTGTCAGGTGTTTTATATACATGGCTTGCTAGTTAACCAATCAGATTCTTTGTTGTTCCCTCAGCCAATCGTTGGGCTTCCCTCGAACTAAGGCATTGTTGGTGACGCTCCTATTTTTGTTAACAATGGATTTTCCTATATCCTGTTTCCTTTGTTTTGTCAATACAGTGGGCGAATTTATTTTAACACGTGGTTTCTCGTATTTCTATTTTAGGTTTTAAATTTTAACTAATTCAGTTTTTTATTTATTTATTTATTTATTTTTATTTATTTATTTATTTTATTTATTATATATCATCCTAAGGTAAATTTATTTCTGTGTAAACAGCTGTTTGCTATTTCACTTCTAGAGTTTAATAGGTTTCGGGGATCTTTAAAATTTAGGATTTCGTATTTTTCATTCAGACATAATCTACACGGATCGTCTAAGTTTCCACATGTACTGGCCTGTCTTACTATTTTCCATTCAATTATTGGTGAGTGTACATTTTCTTTGAGCTCCTAATAATGGTTAGCTAGTGCTGTTTTAGTTCGACGTTCTTTGTTTTTAAATGTGCTTTTATGGTCATAGTATCTGGTCTTAAAGTCTAGGGATGTCATACCCACGTAGTATTTCTTGCTATTTGGTCTTTCGTTGGCAAATATCGTTGCTTGGTATACAACATTTTTAGTTAGCCATTTATTTTGTAGTGGACAAAATTTACGATTTATGCAGTTACATCTTTTCTCTTTATTGCTAACTTTTTTGTTTCTATTCGGGTGGTTATTATTAGTGTTTTGTTTATTTCTATTAGTATTGTTTATATTTTTGTTCTTCGTAGTGTTATTTTTGTTATATTTTCCACTTTGTTTATTTTTTTCTTCTCTATTGTTGTCTTTTAGTATTTTGTTGTTGTGTGCCTTAATTATAATTTCTAGGTTTTCACAGCAGCTGTAGGATAGTTTTAGATTATTTTTATTGAATATTTTATGTAGTGGGTTGGTTACGGGGAAGTGTTTTTCAATCAGATTTAGGAATTTTTTGCCTAGTTTAGTTTTTAGCATCTGGTTATAGGGAGGGGTATAGATTATATTTCTTTTTCTTTTATTTTTAATTTTGTTGTAATTATTGGTGTCCTGTTTTTTATATTTAATTTCGGTATTGTGGTAACCACTATTTTTTAGAGCTGTATTGTAAATGTTGATTGATTTTTTAAAAACGCTTTCGTTGCTAGAATTGTTGATAAGCCTACTTTCGATCGAATTCGGGATATGTTTTATGATTGATGGGGGGGGGTGATTAGACTTTGGGTGTACGTATATTGGGTTGGCGGTATCTTTTAGGTATGGTTCGTAGGTGTTTTTACTTAAGTTTAATGTGACGTCTAGAAAGTTCGTTGTTTTAATGTTAGCCATTACTTCTACCTTTAGGCCTAGTTTTTTCATTTCCATATGTATAATTTTCTTGAAGTTTTCTCCCTTGACTTTGTTAGAGTCTCTTATTATCGCTAATCCATCATCTGTATAAAGGCTGATATCCGTATTATCGAATATATTTGTGAGTGTATATAAAATGAATAACCTCACGAGATCAGATGCCTCCGCAGATTCAAGGGCACCCATGGCCAAATCAAAGGAGTTTGTCATATTCGTTTTAATCCATTGGTCCTCGTTGTTGATTAAAACTGATCTCCTACAACAAGTGAGACAGGCCAGTACATGTAGAAACTTAGACGACCCGTGTAGATTATGCCTGAATGAAAAATACGAAATCCTAAATTTTAAAGATCCCCGAAACCTATTAAACTCTAGAAGTGAAATAGCAAACAGCTGTTTACACA
The DNA here is from genome assembly GCA_963556195.1 of Sepiola atlantica. Classification (NCBI taxonomy): domain Eukaryota; kingdom Metazoa; phylum Mollusca; class Cephalopoda; order Sepiida; family Sepiolidae; genus Sepiola; species Sepiola atlantica. The sequence goes on along the minus strand of OY744515.1, from coordinate 208,257,621 downwards.
GAAATAAATTTACCTTAGGATGATATATAATAAATAAAATAAATAAATAAATAAAAATAAATAAATAAAAAACTGAATTAGTTAAAATTTAAAACCTAAAATAGAAATACGAGAAACCACGTGTTAAAATAAATTCGCCCACTGTATTGACAAAACAAAGGAAACAGGATATAGGAAAATCCATTGTTAACAAAAATAGGAGCGTCACCAACAATGCCTTTGTTCGAGGGAAGCCCAACTATTGGCTGAGGGAACAACAAAGAATCTGATTGGTTAACTAGCAAGCCATGTATATAAAACACATGACAAAAATAACTCCATGCATTTAGCCTGTCGATTCCCCCCGGGGATGAAACACGGGAGCCTCTGTGTAGCTTGATTGCCATATATATTTTCATTGCTTACTATATATATATATATATATATATATATATATATATATATATATATATATATATATATATATATATATATATATATATATAAATTATACTAAAGTTGGGTTAATCAATCAAAGTTTGTTTTCCGAATGTTTTTCTGTCCTATATATTTTCATCACACGAAATAAATGTGAAAATATATCTCAGTTTTCGGATTGAGTTATGTTTGAAAAAACTTCCATTTATTTAAATGTGTTCATATACTTTGCGGCTTTAGCAATAAAAAACCTTTCAAACATAAACCTGGCGGACGGATTAACAAATAGACGTAAGCTATGATAGCGATACGTGGTCACACCTAGCATTATTAATCGAACAAAATTGTCATAAAACTATGACGAATTGTTGTTAAGCTAATGTTGTTCATATTTTTGTTAATAAAATCATTGGATATAAGTTGCTTCCAAATCTTTCAATCTTTTAATACATGAAGATACGCTAAGAGTTTTTAAGACAGAATAGACTTTTTAATCGAACATTTAATTCCTTCCACATTCCTTTCAAATTTCAAAGAATTACGTACTTTATTAGTTTTTTTCAACTATTAACAAAGATTAAAATTACTTATTTACCTACGGAGAAACGGACATGCATTCTGATGGATTTAATTTCGTATAAATTAATTTTTAAATATGTTTTTTTTAAATTTCGTTTTATTTTACACTATTGCATTTTTATTTTTTTAAACAATTGTTTATTAATAAATAATTAATAATGATATGTAAGTCACGTAGACGCAGTAAAAATATACGTACACAAATATACGAGAAGTGGTAACAAAATTTTGTTAATGTTAAGATTGTGAAATGCTTTTTCTTTCGATGAAGATGCAAATAAATCTGTGTAAATGAGCAAACATATTTGGAATTACTATTTTTACAAAACTGCATCGGAAATACTGGCTTTAAAATGTCATGTTGTTTTGTTTCTTATGTTGTTTGGACAAAAAGATCAATACATCGATGTCGGAAATGGTTCAAAACCTTTTTAGGAATGACCTTAACATTTGCTAGAAATTTAGCTGAGAATGCAAAGTCTTAACTGCACGAACAGACAGACATGTATCTGATCGGTGAATTATTCATAAGACTAAAGCACCTGTTCCGTTCGCAAAGAAGGAAATAAATGTTACATTTTTTCAACAAATCTTCCAAAGCATCGTAAAAATAGACAATCCGTTTATATAATAACATTTATTCACATTGAAATGATGATTTTTTATATCACTAGTTTCGTCTCGAATATCATTCAGCGAATTTTTTTTCTGGTGGTGTGATTGAAGAGAAAATAAAAATGTACTGCCTTGTATAGGGATTGAACTCCAAGCCTTTAGATTGTAAGTCTTTCTGTGTGTAATACACCACGTCCTCCTATTCACTACATCTCATCACTTTTCGTTCTTGTACATACATTTCGTCATTATTATTTAGTGATTAAGTTAATACTTGTATTTGGAAATGCAAGTCGTAAAACAGTTTTCAGCGTGAAGAGTGGGATTTGCGATGTTTGTTTCTTCTTCAGTCTCACTAGTGTAACAATTAATACCTAATATGTAAATATTCTACGTACAAATTTATCTTGCCATATTTTCAATCTCAGACGCATATAGCAATCGGCCTGACAAATCGCTGCTTGATTCGGACTAGCTGTTTTTAAGTTTTTCCACTGTTATTCACTTTAACATGAATTAATTAGCTTAAGTTTTTATCTGAAAAAAATTGCCCGGCTAGGAAGTTTGTTTATAACCTACGCAGAACCAACTGCTTGTGAAATTGTAAAGGAGAATGTCCTACATTTCTCTATTTATGTGCAGCTTCAGATTCATACATAACATGGAGATTTTTTTGCTTATTGACCTTAAAAAATAAATTTCAGCTTACGCCATTAATAAAAACTACTCTTACACGTGTTCGTTATTACGTTACTTTGTATAGAAATACTTGTAGGTGATATAATATTCGTTTGAATAAAAACTTACATTTTTTAACGCCATAAGCGATGGATCATTATTCGGGAATAACGGAGTTCCCACTATACGCGACAGTCGCTTGTTAATAGTTATCAACTCATTTCTTTTAAGCTGAGCTTATTTATTTACAACTTTTATTGAACACATTTTTTATTATAACATAAACCACAAAAAATCTAATTGATCGGATCGGGCCTCTCCGATCTCCCGTCTAGTCGAAGTAAGGGCCGAATTAGAATAATGGCTCAGCCACCAGGATGCCGTCCTAAGACATCACGGTTTGCCACCCATGGCCTAAAGGTAGTTCTGTTTTCTGGGGGGGGTACCCTTCTGCAGGGGGTTGCAGTCGACAAATTCGTGGCCCAGCTGACAGGGCGAATTAAGATTTGGTTAGAGCCCACAATAGAAAGAACACAAAAAATACCACCCACTTCAAATCGTTTTCAACAAATTTCATAATCATTTCCGGTGGAGATAAATAAAATTTACGTGGTTTATTTGAAGAATTACTTACCCCCTTACTAATTATACTTTTAATAATCATAATAACTTTATCCAGAGTTTTTTTTCAAACATCTTAACATAAAGAGTGAATTAACTCTTATTCCGTTTTCACAAATTTACTTACCTTTGCTTTCATGGACAACGATTCTTTTGCCATAGGTATAGGAAATTAATCCATTTGATCACAGCTATGGAAAATAAGTATTAACAATTAATGTTAATTATTTGCATCATTTAATTTTTCCCATAGCATGCACGTACAGATTAAGAGGATTTACAAATAAATTCTGATATTATAATAGAGTCTCTCTCTTCTCTCTTCTCTCTCTTTCTCTCTCTCTTCTCTCTCTCTCTCTCTCAATTCTCATATCTCCCCTCACTACTACCTCTCCTCATTTCTCTATTACCACCCTCTTTCTCTCATTTCACCTCGCATTCTCCCCTCTAATCTCTCCTCTTTTGCCTCTCCCTTTTAATTATTTACGTCATTCACCTCCTCTTATCACTTCTCTTATTAGTGCCCTTTTATTGAAGTTATTAGCTCTTCTACACTGTCTAAAATATTCATTTACATATAACTTGTGCACGGGGACAAAATAAAAACACAACAACAAAAGACATATTCAATATTTTCAGTGGCGAATACAGTTATTTTGGTAACAGTTTTTAGAATTATCAGTGTTTAACACAATTAGTTTTTCTCGATGTGAAAAAAAATTCTATTTAAACCATATATGTGATCTTGCCATGTGTTAAATATCCAGGCCGGGTGTACTGAAAAGGTCAATTTACAGTAGTAGGTGCACTCGACGTGGACATACACCTGGCCAGAAAAAAACAACATAACATGATTGATTGTCAAAAATAGAATAATCGTTGGTTGAAGTCAGGCCACCTAACCATAAAAAAGCAACTTCAAATTGTCCAGTAACGTCTACGACATATTTGAAATAACTTGGTTACTAAAACACGTGCAGACGATAGCGAAGCGGCATCAAAATAAAGAAAAAATGGAAGAGATGTAGGTGACTTTCGATTTTACTTTGCGTGTATTCTGCTCTTGTCAACAAAAAGATATATCATGATATTTTTATATATTCGTGTGTCATCATTCTTTTAAGCAGAGTAGAAATACTACATCAGGTACTATCACTTTGGATAAGAGTGGACCTAAAAGTTAGACTCCACATAGTCATAGCCTCACCACAGTAACGAATTCAGTTTTTATTATCATAGATATAACAAAGATTTTGAATTGTGAGACAACATTTTAGAAAATGAAGCGTGGCCAGAAAAAAAGGCGACATGACATAGTAAATGAGGCGGCAAAAAAAGAACCTCCCAAAAATAAAATAAAAAGTAAAGAAAACAATTATGAAAAACAAGTAAAAAAGCAATTTATAAGAAACTATTAACAAGAAAACAATTAAAAATAAAACTATTAGCAAGACAACAATCAACAAGAAACCACGTAAACAGAAAACAATTAACGAGAAAATAATTAAAAAGGCAACAATTAAAACTCAATTAGAAAGGCAACAAATAACGTAACATAAACTAAATGATCTCATTGAACTTGAAATATTCTAATTTTTCACTACATTGGCAACAACAGCATATAAATAAAGTTTAATAAAATAACTGACAATTGTCAATTGAAATTTCAAAATCTTAATCTAAACGAATACAAAATGTTCATATAAATGTCGCTAATTAAATTATATTTGCAAGTCTTTCTTCTTTTTTCAACTATATTATTATACTAAAAGTGAATACATCAATATTTGTTTCTCTAAGGCTTTTTTCTCATGTACTTTAATAAACCAAAATATATGCTAAAATATGCCTTAGTTCTGGGATTGAGTTATGTTTGAAAAATATATTTTAATTGTTCCAATTATGAGCAATTTATTATTAACTGAACAACGCTAAACAATTTGAACTCTTAGTCAATCTAGCTATAGTCTGTCATCTTGTAAATGCTTAACTACTGTGTTACCAACAGTATGGATTTAGGTAAGCCTATTCAACTGCAGATATCCTAACGGTCATCTCTGAACACATATACTATACACTGGATAAGGCCAAAACCTTACCTCCTGATGTCTGCGTCTCTAGTCGCTTTGGAAGGCTTTCACCTGCTGCTATTTACTCAGGTAACTGTCAGTTAGACTCCGAAATGAAGTGGTGGTTTAATCCATTGTCACATATTGACGCAAAACACTAGATTGTGTTGTATTGAAACAATTGCAAACAACGCTATAAATCGTCGACACGTGAGCAAACACGGCACTAACTGAAAACACAGCTTTCTCATTGACAAAGGTTTATGGAAAATGGTGAATACACTGTCTTCTGATATCTCGCTATCTCGTGCAAGTTCAATTTACAATTGGCCCAAACTTTTCTTTTGTTTTTCGGGACAACTGCCGAATTTGGGCGAGGTGAGTGTTCAGCAACATTTGTATCTGTACGACCGCGTCTACAGTCAGCATACCATTTCTCAACCTTGTGTTCAATGTTCGATGTACAATTAGCTATTATATGAATGAACAGTCTTTTCCCATCCGGAAGTAATGCTTTATGAACACGAAATTCAGACTTTTCTATATGTATTTGTTAAATTGCCATGTTGCTGCACTTAGATAACAGTAATTTGCAAACTTATAATCCGACTGGACTCACATTTTTACACGTAGCATTTGAAAGTAATTACGTTATAAAACTTACATGGACATTTTTTAGAAACGCTATCTATATGTCAGGCATGAGACTTATTGGGTGGTGTGTTACATTTCAAGTTAATATATTACAAGTTAATCCATCAAGCTAACGTTTTTTGTGTCAATTGGGAATATTCTATTAACTTATATATATATATATATATATATATATATATATATATATATATATATATATATATATATATATATATATATGTAACGCGGTGGTTAGATGCCCCTATTAATATTCGGGCAGTGTGAAGTGATCCTTTAGGTCACAGTAATATCAAGTCCAATCTGACCCGACTGATAGTATGTGCCAGAGCCTTATCTATGGGTAAAACAGAAACTAGTGTTTACAACTTTTTTCTCTGCAATAAATACGCATCCCAAAGAAATCAATCTTCAAATCAATCGTATAGACAGCATTTCTATGGTTTAAACATAAAATGACCCAACCACAGTTGACATGCCGTAGGACCAGCTAAACCTGGTCTAGTGGTCTCCATCAATTCTCTGTTTTGATACATCATTGTAATACAGCTTCCTATTACAGTAGCTTCTTTCCAAGTACTGGAGACTTGTGGAACTCTCTTCCTGCTCCAAGCTATATCCTTAGTCTTTTCAAGCCTTCTGCAAAAAGGTGGACTGCCTCTACTGAGGTAGAAAACTTCTCACACTTGACAGTATCCTATATCTCTACAAAGCCACCATCCGCCCATGCATAGAGTATTGTTGTCACATCTGAGCTGGTGCACTATCCACTAGTCTCTCCCTCTTAGAAAAGAGTCGCTAATTTAATACGTCCCTCACTATTCACCAAGCTCCAGACCCTGTCTTATCGCCGGAATGTTGCATCCTTGTGCTTGTTTTACAAGTACTTCAATGGAATGTGCTCCGATGAACTTGCTGCTTTGGTACTACCTCGACGTAAATATACTCGACCAACACGACAATCAGTTAAATCCCATCCATTCACTGTGGATGCCCCCAGATACCAATAGCTTCTTTCCTCGAGCCGCCGTCCTTTGGAACCCCCTCCCTACTCCCTATTTTATTTGACTGTACCGACATGCAGAAATGTGAACAAGCATCTCGCTGCACAGATCCCAGTTTAGGATGACTTCCAAAACTTTCACTCTAATTCTCAGTAGTCCTTCGGTCTTTTAGATGAGAATACGAATGTAAAAATAAAACGATTCATGAATTATTGATATAATTACGGTTTTCTTCCACTATCTTCTGTCACATTGTTGGCAAGTCTATTATTCTTTGCAAAAACAATTTCCTGTCTTTAATGGCAAGAGAATTCTCCAGGTGCATACTAACGTATTCATTGGACTTCAAATTATGCATATTCAAGGAATTGTACTAGAGATCAAAACAGGTAGAAATCATAAGGCGCCTCGTTGGGTGAATTTGGAGGGTGCGGTTAAACTTCCTTTTCAAGCCCTAGTAACTACCGCTGTGTATATAAAGAAATATGCAGTTACTACTGTCGTGATAAAAACGGTTCTCTTACGATTAGCAAATGATGGATGTTTATGGTGGCTCACTGCGGTTAATTCGCCCAGCTAGCCGCAGTAGACATCCAAATTGGTTGCCATGTTAATAGTAAGAAACTAATACAGATAAACACCCTTCAAGCATCAACAAATGTTCAGGGTGTTTGTGGTTTTCCTCCCCACTTCACTTGCGATAGGTTGCGATTTACAATATTATAGACAACCTCTTTTTCGTTAGCGATTATCTAAGAAAAATGGAATTTTATTTATGTTTCTGAAATGAATCGCATATTGTAATCCGTTCGTTTTGATTACCCACATTTAGTTTATGTGAGGATTATATATGTTAAGCACATCATCTCTGTTTTATGAAGAAACTTTTTCGATTGCTTTAATGCTGTCATTCACAAGCAAGAAAATATATTAAATGATTTGAACAAGTTACCATCGGAGGTACATGCGTTATATCACATATACACAGACATAGTAGAAATAAATAAGCACACTAAAAAAATAATTACTACAGATTTCGAGTGAGAAACATTGATCGTAGTTTTGTTCAGCGTGTTATCCGTGAAGCAGGTCCCGATAAGTATTTGTCCCGCCACCATTCATAGTCAAAAGCTTGCTCATGATAAAAACCATACGTCTTGAGATCTTATTGAAGGGTATCCAACTAACTTTGTTTCGGCCATTATCTCGGACTTTTCCCAGATGCCTCAATCCTGGATCTTATTTTCTCGATGGTGTTGTTTGTTTACATTACATGTTCGTATCAGTTCAGAATGATTTTTATTTTATTTTATCTGAGATCGGCGTAACGTGACTCTATTCAGACACGAAGTCCAACGCAACATTTTTGTCTTCATGACATAGAGTCTTCTTTCTGCTTTCTTTGTCGACTGTCAGCACTCGGAGTCGTACAATACAACAGAAAAAGTTTGACACATCGATATTTCTTTGATCTTCAATACTTGAACCATGTAAAAAAAACATTGATCTAAAATGTTACTCGATTATGTGCAAATATTCATGAATTGACTTTTTGTATGTATGCAAAACAACGTAAAATTTTCGCATCAGAGGTTATCTGGGCGGCCAAAACAGATTCTTTTCTGGGGTCAAAAATAATTAAAGCAAGTAAAAAAGTATTATTCAGAACTTCAATATTTTGTAACGATAGAGATTTACCGTATTCAAAGCTCTAGCTTGTTGAGCGCCAATTTGCCATATAGAAAAAAGCGCGTGCTCAGTGCTGTGTGCGTGTGGAGACAACGATATATTTTTAAAGACGAGATACGACATCAGTGAGACAGAATATATGGATGTGAACAGATGCATTTGGGAAAGCGTTGTGTGATGAAGAGTCCCTCAAGAGTTTTAAGCCGTTGTTTATGTTTTTTTGGTGCCACAATCACGTTTCATAATCACGTTGTCACACCGGTTCTCGTTACCTTACCGAGGTTAAGCAACGTTGAGCCTGGTCAGTACCAGATGGGTGAGAATTTAGGAATACAACTCGCTGTATGTAGGAGGACGTTGACACCTCCCTGCAAGAACGTCGTCATTTCAACTAATTTGGGTATACATGCAACTGGGGAACGCTTTTGAATTTGATACTCCCACGAAACTTTCTACTTCTGAAGAAACTGTTTCAACCCACCTATGGTTAATGTCATACCAGGTACAGGTATAATCTAGTTTTCAGTTTGTTAGTATTTTTATATGAAAATTCATCTCATTTGACGTGCGTTTTCACCAAACTTTACAGCATACCAGAGGGCTTTTCTGTGATCACCATTGCTTGAATAAGGTAACCAACCATTGATCACAATTCATAATGTATTAATTATGAAAATGATTGAAGGGATGTTTATATATGTGGGATATAGTACTTCTAGCCTATTAGGCTGCATTTCCGCAACTTCTCGAGATAAAGCAGAGTTTTCTGCTGGTGTCCAGTTCGATCATTTATGTAAATAATCACTTTGGTGGATTATGGGAAATAATAATGAATGAATTTGAGATATTTTTTATTACTTGCTATCATTTTCATTTGGATTCCGCTTCTATCGCAAAAAATACTATGTAGACGCTCCGATTTCGGTCGTCAGTGTTAAACTCGGTTTACTACAAATTATAGGTTTTAAATCATCAGACCCACTCAAGCAGCAACACCTCTTGAAGTCCAACTCTTATTCGCCGTAGTGGCAACGTTGTAGTATCAAGGCTATCCGACTAACAGGGGTCTGGTGGAAATTTAGGATGAGTCGATATCAGGATCCGTCATCCTATGGTCGTCTATCCCCCTGAATGTGGTAGCAAACACGTCTCAGGCGCGGAACCGCAAATCAATGGGGTGTGACAACGTTGCTTCTGATCCCTTCATTTGGGTCTTCCGGACAAAACCTTCCCAGACTTCGCATGCTACCGCTGAGCTTTGATGTTCCCGATGTCGTGTAAAAAACCTACAATCATGCAGGTTAACAAATAGCTGGGATCAACAAGGAGCACTCACTTTAGACCCGACTCGCCTAACAAAAACCAGCAACAGGGGCATTCATCAAAAGAAAAATTATTCCTCCTTCTCGACGCACCACATAAACATTTAAATGTAAGGAACGTAACAGAAAAACATGTGGCATCGACGTTAAACATGAGTCAATAAAAATAATTACAGCAATCCTCCTTTTTGTATTGAAGAATTTTGATGGCCACTTCTCAAAGCACAACCACTCGATAGAACTGAATGTCATGTTCCTTTTAACATAATTTATGACGTCCCTTGTTAAAGAAATTGACTCTTTTGAATCAAATTTTGTGTAAATGCTTTTTTTTCTATTTGCTGCTTCCACTGTTCCTATTTTCGTTAATCCACCACTTTTTATAACAATTCGCAATATAATATTTTAGCAATTCTATGACATTTTCAGCCACTCGCCCACACAAGATGTGTGGAAAACTATTATTTTTAGCTATAACCAATACTAGAATAATTTAAAGAATCATTTATCAGAAATTCTGTCTGATTTAGACAAAAGGACATGACGAATACTTTTTGATATTAGCAAGAGATTGCATTCTCTGTCCATTTGTGGACATTCTTAGATCACGAACGGCGCACTTTTTACTTTTGCTTTATCTTTTTTCTTCTTTTTCTTTTTTCTTTTTTCTTTTTTCTCTTACTTCCTTTTTCTTTTTCTTTTCCTTTTCTTCCTTTTCTTTTCATTTGCTCGCTTTTTCTATTTGTACCGTTCTTTCCTATTTTACAATGAATTATTCCCTTTCTTTCTTTTCCTTTTCTTTCTTTCTTTCTTCTGAACTTTCCTTTCTTCTTTTCTTACGACATTTCCCTTTTTTTCTGTTTTCCTATTTAAATAGGAATTTGTCTTTTACTATATTTATATTTCACTTACGATGATTTATTTTTCTTTTTTTAATCATTTTTTCTTTCATCACCTTTCTTGAGTTCTTCATCTTGTCTTCCTTTTTGTTTGCTTATTTTTGTATCTTGTACAGAAAGATTTTCACTTTTTCTAACGTTAATTTTCTTTATTTCTTAAGTGATTGCGCATTCATAACATTGATAAAGGCATAGATTCCAGATTTACCTAAAACTATGAATACACTAATTGTATCCGAAGTTTAAGTTAAACCTTGCATCCAATGCGATTAGTGAACCATTAATAAAAAAAGAAAGAAGCCTTGTAAACAAATAGTCGTAAACAATTATTCGAATATAATTAGTATACTCGAGTAATCGCTTACTACTATTCATTTACAGGGTTTATGTAATTTGCTTAAAACATTGTATGTAATATATATAGATAATTTTTAAAGGCGTATTAAAAGTGATAAAAGACTGTTTACAATATATTGTCGATTGTCATTTTGTACAATATAAGATCAGAGTCGAACAGACATCTGAAGAAGAGATGTTCTCCGAAATATTATCATATACTAGATTCACTATCACAACCTAAGTGAGCGAAGTGACACCGAAGTCTAGTAAGATTTATAAAAAATATATTTAAAGGGTAAATATATAATAAGTCTAAAAAAAGTTAAAATAAACTCAGTTTCTCTTTTATCTTCGTTTCGTCCTTTTTTCAGCCCTGCTTCTATCCGGCATATTTCCACATTGCTAATAGCCTTTTATACAATGCTTCTATCCCTCTCTATATGTAATCATTTGCAATAAGTATTGTATTCCGAAATTACATCACTAAAAAGGTTCGATATAAAGTAAATACAATGAAACCGAATCTTCATTTGATTTTCCTTTCGTTTATCTTTTCTTACTTTAACTTTTAATACATTAATCCGCTTTCCTCTCCACTTTTTTTACAATTATATATTTTTTCTTTCTTTTCTTTCTTTATTTTTAGTTCTTACCAAACCAATAATTTTAGCTTCTTATAATTCTTCAACACTTTCAATCAATATTGAATTTCACACGTCAATGGAACAATGTGTGATCTTAAAATAGGCCGATTTTTTCTATTAACAAAATTAAGACATTTAAGTTTCAAGATTCTCTAGTTGATTTTGTTAAACGAATCGAACATTGACACAGACATCACAAAAACTGTAATTCTCTGCTCTGCACAAAATCTTCCTCGTGGGTCGTTTTACTTCCGAGACTAAGAAGCAGAAAGACTCAGCAGTTGCATGCGTGTCAGGGAAGGTTTGACCCCGAAAACGCAAAGAAATAGTGCAGAAGCGGAATGCCACTTTTTTACTCCATTGATTAGCATTCAGATCGGGGTAAACATATATTTTTTCCTCAAATAATCCTATATATGAAAATTAGAAAATTAAGAATAGAAAATAAATGAATATTGAATTGCACTGTAGATTTTCCAACTCACCCCTCAAGAATAAATTGTCAATAATTTTGTATATTTTTTTCAGACTATGTATATCAAGAATATGTATGTTTTTGAGGTGGGCAGAAACAATTGTATGCTAATATAAACTGCTTTTGATAAACTTATGTGTTCTCTTAATTAACTAAGGTTCATATAACATTACAATTAATTAAGAGCTTCAGTATTGCACTATTGAGCTATAACGTGAAACTTTGTGGTAAATAACACATTATGTATTAAATAGAAGTATATGTATATAAATATATAGTATACATTTGTTAATTCATGCAAACATTATTGACTACATATGTGCATTCAAGTTTCAGCTTCGATTTCATTCAAAATCAAGCTTCTTCAAGTCATTTTTACAACTGAGTTTTAAAAATGTAGCAGGTATTTTGAATGAAATTGCAGCTGAAAAATATACCCACATAACCCTCATCCTCGAGTGGCCTTTAGGCCTTGATGTGATGAATCTTTAGTAAAAAAAAATCTGTAGCTAATAATGTTTGTATAAATAAAATATATATACTATAATACGGCTCTACCTGCTATTGAGCAATATTTTATAAGCACTGGAGTTTCATTTGACTAACATCTAGGAAATAACAACAATACAAGTACTACATACAAAATGTTTATAAAATAACTGTTGCTTGTACAACAGCATTGCTTCCAACAAAGCTTATATATATATATATATATATATATATATATATATATATATATATATATATATATATATGTGTGTGTGTGTGTGTGTGTGTGTGCGTGTGTTGCTGGATTTTGTCCTAACTGCCGATGTGAGTTTTGTCATGCAACTTTTTATGTATTCTGACTTACCGTAACTTTTGCCGGAAGCTCATTTTTTATTACCTTTTCTGTCCCTTTTTCCTGTTAGTAGTGAACGAATAATTCCACCGATGAGCAACTGAGTGGGGAAAATAACTACATATCCCCCCTCAATTTCTGTTGCGAAACGCGCGTAATAAATGATAATAGCATTGAATTTTGTAAAAATAAACATGAACAAATTTAAAAATACAGTTTTCGCCATGTTAAACAAATCTTTTTTATTTGTCGATTAGGCTAAGAAGAATTACAGGTATTCCCTGGTATTGAAAACAGAAAAACAAATGCCTTTGGAGACCACGTTTTGAGATGCAATATTTTATTAAAAATCATCTAAATTCTTTTTTTTCTTGACTTTTTTCTTATTCATTTCGAATGACAACATATTCTTCTTCAGAAAAAAGGGAGACTGAATCAATTTAAAGGCAATACCTTTATATTTCCGTGATGGTAGCTTCACACCTCGATGTTGCCGGAGCGGTTTTCAGACTTCGTCGCAGCGTGGTGAGAATGAGCAACGTCCTTTTTTTTTAATTGTGAACTTTTAATAGCGCGTGGCCACTTATGTGGTAATAAAATTGATAAAAGTTCTTGGAAGCATCTTTAATAAATTTAGGAAATTGAAAACAGACGAACAAATGCCTTTGGAGACTACGTTTGGAGATGCAATATTTTGTTAAAAATCATGATATATATATATATATATATATATAAGGTTGGGTCAACGGGGTAGAAGGGTAGTCTAATTTGGGGTTAATGTTTGTTATCTTGCGTGCTTGCCACCATGCGAATTTTACCTGTATATGAATGTCTTAGATGGCGGAAGTAAGGACAGATAACGTAAATAAAAGATGAAGGAATGAGAACAATACACCTCCGTTGATTAAACCAAGGGGTCAGTTCGAAATTCCATATAAGTTCAAAAGTTCAACATGAAGCTTCTCAAGTTTGACTAGAAGGTTCCTAAGTTAAAGAAAGTTGCACCTGAAGAAGCTTATAGGTTAGATCGGCCGAAATGTTGTGTAAATAACAACCGAGATGAGAATAGTAGTCCGAATAATCAAAATTATACGCATGAAAAACAATCTAGCATATTTTCTTTAGTGAAGCCGTGTTTGTTTTGCCAAATACATGACGGTGCTAGTATGAATGGCGGCATTTGTAAAAAGTGTAATGGCTTTCAAATTAATGTATATGAAGTCAAGGGTGACGAATATATTGATGCTGACTTCGCTTAGAAATCAGTGGAGCACTGAACAGTGAATTAATCAATATGGCAGATTATGTTATTAAAGTAGAAAAGGCTTATCATGTTATTTCAATTCCGTAGTCGTCTATCGAATGTTCCATTTGTATTCCTTCAATCCACTTCAAAGAACGAGTAAAGAGAATGTCTAGGGAAAAAAGAAGTGCTACAGAAATGTTTTGATAGAAGCATTGCGAGTCACGTTTATTCATTAAAATCAGATTTTATTATAAAAAAACCTCATCTATATAATAAAGTAAATCAGTCGGATTCTCAATTTATATCATTGAACAAAATTAGTATTTATGAATAGCCAGTTCTTCTTGTAATCAATAATATTGTATGTTTCACCAGTTATCTTTCGCAAAAGTCGAATAAAATATCGAATCAAATCATATTTATTTACCTAAAATAGCAAAAACGATAGTTAGAAGATGTATATGTCTATCTCTTTATATATATATATATATATATATATATATATATATATATATATATATATATATGTATATATATATATATATATATATATATATATATATAATTTTCAATTCTTATTCACCCCAAACAAGGCACATTGTCATTGGGACGTAAGGGACCATGCCTCTAGGGACACTAAGTAGGGAGTCGAGCATTAAATTAAAATGTTTGCGTGTTAGAACAGTTAGGGAAGCAAGAAACAGGGAAGGAATTCCAAAGTCTAGCAATTCGAGCGAAAGCACTATTAGAGTAGAAAGCCTTCCGGCATCGGGGGAATTCTACAGTGAAGGGGTTGGATTTTGCTGCTAGTCGGGTTAGTCGGAGTATTTACGTCGAGGGGGGCACAAGGGTTACGAGAACATTCCATTAAAGTACGAGTAGAACAAGCACAGGGATGTACTATTGCGGCGATGGGACAGGGGTTGGAGCTTGGTTGACAGTGCGGACCTATTAGATTGGAGACTATTTTGTGACCTTGTCAATAGGGAGAGACTAGTGGTCGATGCACCAGCCAAGATGTGGCAACAATACTCCATGCATGGGCGGATGGTGGTTGTGTAGAGATATAGGATATTGTCACGTGTGAGTAGTTTTCTAACACGGTAGACCCCACTTTCTTTGCAGCAGCCTTGGCAATGTCTTCAATATATTTGTCCTATTTATGTCGCCTATGAATGTAAGGCTGAGGAGCTTGAATTATGAATTATCAGATAGAGTGTTTGGCCAAGGCGACTTTAATCCTGGGTATGTTCCTTCTTCTGTTGGTGAATTCTTCTTGTTATTCACAGTTCCCCTAGTATTCTGCCTAAATTATGTACGGCTGCATCTCTAAGCTGTTGCATTGCCTCTGATCATTTCCTTGTGTTGTCGGGTCGCCATCTTTAATTATCGGCATGTGCGTTCGCCGGCCTAAATGTTAACAACATAATAAAATAAATGACTGCTCACTTCTTTATAAAACTTTGACCAGAGAAAACATTTTTGCGAACCTTGATACCAAATCGCAATTTATACGTACCAAAAGTTCTCAGCCTGTCTTACAACATTTGAGACATCCGCTCTCGCTGAAGTCGCTCGTTACGTTACAGGTGTACAGAACTCATTCCCCTATTTTTTTAAATTTGCATCACTTATTTAAATCAATAGAAAAGTAACAGTGGCTAAGTGGTTAACAGCACGGACTGGCGACCTGAATCCAGTTCGTACCATAGAAACGCTTTCACTTAGAATGTTAGCAACGTTAACATGGTCTTTCTTACTAGTACCAACTGTATTGTTCTCGATTTCTTCCTAGTAAAATTTCTTATTAGATATATATCGGGAACACTAATGCCACCAATAGAATCATCTGATTTATAAAATATGAATGAATGACTTCAGCGATGCCCCATGGACTGAAACCTTCTCACTCCCTACTGTGCAAATGAGTTAACCGAACGGGTCAAATCAGGCTTTGAAGCCTATGTCCTCATGCGAAAAATTTTCAGAAAAACCCACTCTCCTCAATGTTTCACTTCAGAATGTGCAGCTGGATTGCTGAGAGGCAGTAAGCATTCCGAAAATTCGGCCGCCATAGGTCAACTGCGAATAGACAGAAATTTATAGAATCAAGAAATAATTGTAAGGCAGTGGTAGGTGAAGCAAAGAGAAGGTATACAGAGATAACCAAAAACCGCATTCAGTCACAGAAACTAGGCACTCGCGATTTCTGGAAAATCTATAATAGTGTGGTGAACAATGGACAATCAACGATTCCCCCGCTATCAAATCACAATGATGTCGTTTGCACGTCAGCTTATATGGCTGAACTACTTGCCTAGCATTTCGCCATAAACTCCACTTTGGATCTGGCAAACAACACTCTCCCTAAATTCACATTGCGGACTGAAGCCACACTAGAAAACATGGTCATCACCCCATCACAGGTCAAGGTTATCGTAAAAAACCCTCGACACCTCCAAAACATGTGGGCCTGATCTTATACCGGTAATAGTAATAAAGAAATGCTCTGCAGAACTGGCCCCTGTCCTCTTCAAACTCTACAACAAATGTCTTGCTGAATGTTGCTTCCTTGAAAGCTGGAAAATTGCTTCTGTGGTACCAGTCTTCAGGAATTCTGGTGATAGAACAGATCTTCAGAACTATCGCCTAATAAACCTGCTTCCGATATTTACTAACATCTTTGAATCCGTAATCAATCTAGCGATAGTCCAGCACCTAGTTAATGCTAAACTTTTCCTGACCGCAAGTATGGATTGAGGCAAGCACGATCTACTGCGGACATCTTGACGGTCATCTCTGAACGCATATATCATACACTGGGCAAGGCAGGTGAAGCTAGGGCAGTAGCGCTTGATATATCTAAGGCATTTGACAAGGTATGGCATAAAGAGCTACTCATAAAAATACGCTCATATGGTATTACTGGGCAAATATTTAATATAATTCGATCCTTCCTAATCACAAGAAAGATCCAGGTTGTCCTCGATCGCCGTTCATTTAAGCAACATGACATAAATGCAGGTGTGCCCCAGGGATCCATCTTCGTACCTTTGTTCCTGATTTTAATAAACGACCTCACTGATGACACCGAGTCTGAGATAGGTATATTTGTTGATGACACCGCGCTGTACTCTCGTCATGTGGCAATACGAACGTGTACATATCCGAGGCAATGGCTGAATATTTAGAAAGTGACGTCCAGGCTGTAGTGGATTGGGGTCATAAATGGTTGGTAACTTTTAATGCCGCAAAGATAAAGCTCCTTTTATTCAATAACTAGAAGAAATCTCTTCAATCACCGATTACCATGGCTAATAACACCCTACCTGAAGGTTAAACATTCAAACTACTCGGTCTAATATTCACAGGTAACATGCATTGGAACAAATACATTGAAGACACTGCCAAGGCTGCTGCAAAGATGGTGGGCTCCCTCTACCGTGCAAGTAAACTCCTCACACTTGACATTATCCTGTATCTCTACACAGCCACCATCCGCCTATGCATGGAGTAGTGTTGTTACATCTGGGCTGGTGCATCATCCACTAGAGTGTCGCCAGCTTAATAGATCCCTCACTATCCATCAAGCTCCAGACCCTGTCCCATCGCTGCAATGTTGCATCCTCGTGGTTGTTTTACACATACTTCAATGCGCTCCGATGAACTATCTGCTTAAGTGCCCCCTAGACGCAAATACACTAGAACAACCCGACAATCAGCTAGGTCCCATCCATTCACTGTGGAGGTTCCCAGGTGCCGGAGAGCCTTCTACTCCAGCAGCTTCTTTCCTCGTGCTGCCAGCCTATGAAACTCCTTCTCCGCTCCCTATTTCCCTGACGTTACTGACATGCAGAGGTTTAAAACTAATATAAACAGACATCTAGCTGCACAGCTCCCAACTTAGGATGACATCCAAAACCTACACCCTAATTCTCAGTAACACCTTACGTCTAGAGTGGTGTCCTGCCTTGTTTCGGGTGAAATATCTTTAACAAAAATTGTTATGTTCCATTAACAAACAAGACCCGTGTCCTGCCGGGATAATAGAGAAAACCAAGAATCGTAACTTGACCGAAAAAAAAACCAAACGATAAGACTATTTTCACTCAAAATGTTAAGCCTTTACTCACTATATAAACAAACATTTCTAAAAAGTTATTTTTGAGTGTGGGGGGTACTTGCTGACTTGTTTGCCGAATGCACGCGCATGTGTGTTGGAGCGATTTGTTGTTTTTACAATGACAACAAAATAATAAAATAGCTGACTTGTTTTCGAAAGAACCAAGAGGGATTATAATGAAAAATAATTTCGCAATGAAATAATCTTAATTCAGGGATGGGGGTTCTAACTGGCCTCTTCGTTTGGCCGCAGTGTGTGTTTGGAGTGGGAGTTTTGTTTTTAATTTACAATTTACTAAAAGAATAACATAGTTGACTTGTGTAAATACATTATTATAAAATTTAATTCCATAATGAAATTAATGTGAGAGTATACTCACTGATCTATTTGTTTAGCGGTGGTGTGTGTGTTTTTTTTTTGGGGGGGGAGGGGTTCGTTGTTTAAATTTTCAATGTAGAACTTGATCGTAACATCCATAAGTAAATTGACATGAAAAGACTGGAGACACTCTTTTCACTCAACAGTTTGTGCGATAAATGGTCTAACTATTAAGGAATAAAATAACCTTGTGTTTTAACACTGAATTAAACATCATGGCGAATGATGCTGGTCAAAAATACATCAGTGAGACTGTGCTTGTGTTCAGATGGAGTTGGTTCATCCGTAACGATAAAAGAGCGATGTTTAATAAATGAATGTTTACAGCGAGTAGAATAGAAATACAGGGTGTGCATAAAGTCTCTCCAATTTAAAAAAAGTATTACTAAGGAAGTTGATAAGATATCTTGACCAGATGTTTAGATTTTAATCAGTTTTTATTAAAAATAAGTTGTTTTTTTTTCAGAGATTTTATTTAATGGAAGAGCAACTGCTAAGTGAACCCCTATAAAATGGCTACTCTTCAAGAGATGATACAATGTGTATCCTGGTTTATTGAGACAAAATCGCGTGTACAGACGAAACTAAAGAACTGAGTATGGAAAAGATCCACCATCGCGTCCTACAATTCGTGAATGATATGAGCAATTTATGGAGACAGGGGAAGTTTTGGGTAATAGGAGGACTGGGTGACCAAGAACATCTGAGGAAGACATCGAGTGCCGTCTTGTTGTGCTTCATGCAACAAATTGAGACCATATAAAGTTGTAGTAAATAAGTTTAAAAAAACTTTCATAACCATTTTTTTAAACCTAACAAATGTAGTCAAGATATCTAAATAGATTTTATCGACACCCTGTATATTTTATAGTCTTTAAAAATTCGCCAAATGGCTTAAAATTGATAATTCTTAGTACTAGCAAAGAGTCATGCGATGGGAAATGCGATTAGGAATATTAAATTATTGTAAGTCTGGGGCGAAATAATATTATGGAGAATAACAAACAGGCTGAAAAGCAGACGTCGAATCACACACATGTATTCTTTACAGATTAGTATGCATCATCATCATCATCGTCGTCATCATCGTCGTCATCATCATCATCATCATCATCATCATCATCATCATCATCATCATCATCATCATCATCATCATCATCATCATCATCATCATCATCATCATCATCATCATCGTCATCGTCGTCGTCGTCGTCGTCGTCGTCATCATAAAAATAATAAATTATTATTATCTTTTTATTAACTGATCATCTTCTCTCCGAGTCGCAAACTTGTCAACTCCGGTGTTTCGACAGTCACCGACAAGCACCTGCCCTCTGAACAATACACCCTGACCACTCCCGTATTTTCTTTTGTGTGCTTTGATGAGTCACTTCCTACCCTTGTCCGGACCTCGACTCTTGCGGAGTCCATGGTATCACAATAGGAGAATAAAAATACCGAGGAGGGATAACACTATCTAACAATCACTGAAAAGACATTGAGACTACTGAAATCCAAAGGAGACTTATAGTTACTCAAATTACAGAAAAAAAATAACGGCCATTTCTAATGAGTAGTCAATAGTAAACGACTGTTGCAAGAATCCAAAGTTACTTGTACAATGATCGAAAGAAGCTGAGTGTACTGCAAATCTGGGGAATTTGTCATTCTGACATCAGTGAACCACCTACTTTTGCGGGTGGGCGTTCACTCGTAATGATTCGTGTGGAAATAGAGAGATATAAAAAAGACGGAAAGGTTGCCTCTGCTGATGAAAACAACTTGTTCCCTACTGGAAGTTTGTTACATGGTATACTGTCATCTGGTGACACCGTATTCAACGCAAAAACGTGTTTTCCACTAGATCTTTATCAAGTAGTAGACTTTTCTCCAGCAACACTGTTTTCCATACTGATCTCGGAAACAACGTGCTCACTACCGGAACTTTGTTACGTGGTATACATTTCTCATAGAAAACAGTTTTCAATAGAGATATCCATCGCTCATTGATATTAGCCATGTTCAGTGCTAAAAAGATGGCAAAAACGCCGATCACACGTGGTCGATACGTATAAATAGTCTCGTTCCATCGTGTACTTGTTTTTAATTACATCAAGGCTCGACATGCTAAGCAAAGAAGGGTTATTTTATGGCGGCGATAAGATAAGTCAAGACTATTTCGATACACGTTCTGACTTATCACGTCAACTACAGGGAATTAGTGATTAAATAAAACTAATAACCGTAATAAACATGACTACAGAGTAAATTTAAAATATGAAGAAAAAGTAAAATCGATTATTATCAGAATTCGCGTAAGTTAGTAAACCTATTTAGTTTAATACAGTTTGTTTCGTTATTTACGAAGAACGTACCACAGAGTGCCCTTTCTCAAGGACGTTGGTTTTAAATCCCACTTTCCCAACTTTATATAACATCTTTCCGTCGTGGGAGGGAGATAAACAACTCACTAACTGATTGGTGGTTGGACTTAACCTTACCGTATATATGTTTTCTATACAATTTTGTAGATTAATTTGTTTAGGCTCATATGTTGTTAACAGCCTGTAAACGATTATTTCTATTTAACCGATAGATATGCCCTGACAGATACTACCATTCCAGGTCTGAGCAGTTCTGAGAGTACTAGTAAATAAGGATTAACGTAACACTCAACGAACCTCCCGAATTAGAGGCTCATCACCAAATGCTGTTTTTATACTCCTGGCGGTAAGGTTTAGAATAGGGTAGGCAGAAAAAAAGGTAGAAACGTCTAGGTGATATAGATTTCGGAGTGATGGGGTGGAGTAGAGGCGAACAGCTTGCGTAAATGTTTATTGTTGTGCCTTGGACAAACTCTATTTAACTCAGAATCTTGACAGTTCGATCGAGAGCAAACCTGGAAGTAATGGCAACTAATAGGTAACTCCACATTCTGGAAAGCTCTCAACGTGGAGCCTCACCACCGAATGGGCCGGAAAAAAAGTTTGAATGTTTTTTTCCAACAAAGAACTGCATGAATAATCAATGAAGGAAACAACATTAAAATTTCCAATAATCAGCATATTTACAAGGAGTGGAACAAAAGTAACAAGCGAATCTTCACAAATTTGGTATGGACAAGAAACAAGGCACAAGCATATTATAATCAAATTATTCTGCCAACACATAGGTGTTCATTCACTTCTATTACAGCAGTATATTTTGAGTAACTTCTTTTTAGACCATTTCCAAATTATCTCCCATGAATTATACCGAAAATAAGTGAGAATGCCTTTTCAATTTTTAAGTAGGAAAAGGACAAGCACATTCGTGGTGCCATATTTAAAATCGAGGGTTGGTCTCTTTCTTGGTTGAGCTTTGGAATACAGTGGATGCGTCCGTCTAGCTCGTCGTTTTTATATGCTTTTACAACCTGCGATCAGAACAACGACGCAAAACAACTAAATACTGAGTCGATGTTTTTTTTTATTGTGGGTTTAAATTATTTAAAACATTAAAAACAAAAAATATCTATTCTTTCAATATTTTGCTGTCATTTTAAAATCGGAATGAATAATGTATTTTACTTGGTAAACTTAATAATTTGTTTGTAAATAGAAATTACAATAAAATCACAGTCTCTCCCAAACAAGATGTCATAACCCACTTTAACTCACTCCTCTTTCCATATTTTATATTGAACATATAGAATTTAAGCTAGTTTAGAAAAATATTTTTTCCGTTTATAATATTCTTGTGGTTGGAAACAATCAAGGGCAACTGATGCAGATAGCTGTTTGGCGAGTTCAGAAGGTCAGTTTTAACTGAACGCCTTAACGGATGAAAGAGGAACTCTGAGTTACTTTACGTAATGAGGAAGGTAACACATTATGTATGCTGAAAGCGACTGGGAGCGAGTCAAACTGGACGTATGAATGCTGTATTAAAATTGAGCAGTTAATACAAGACCCATGCGACATTTGAGAAATTACCAAAGTTTGTTTAAAATTTTAAACATTTTAAATAAACGCACGTGGCGCAACAGATAACGGTGTTAAATACAATCGGTTATAAGTGACAATCTTCTGGAGGTTAAATAATCAATCCTAACTATAGGAGATACTAACTAAGAATAGGATTAAAAACTACTTACCGAAGAATGCTACCCGGTCACGGCTGGCGGAACGAGGACCATCTACCCTCATGGATTAAATAGAGGGTTTAGTTCGGAATTCCGTATAGATTTCTGAGTTCGACATAAATATTCCCAAGTTCGATCAGAGGCCTTTTAAGAAGGTCGGAGGTTATATCAACCGAAACGTTGTTAGAATAATATCCTAGAGGAAACTTGTAGTTCAGATAATCAAATTAATATAGTTACGGCTTCAGACAGACAGATACCGAATCTCAATTATTTATAGATATCAAAATTTGTATACCAAGTCAGTCGATAACAATAAACGTCTAGAATTGTTGCTCAAAATCAAAATTTAAACTCTTGAATATATTGCATGAAAAAAAAGAAACTAAAATAGTTATTTATTCTCTAAGAATATGCGAAAAACGTTTTCCTATGTTATCAATTTTCTGTTTCGACTACTTTTCGTATTAAAAAAAACGTTAATTAACGCTTAGCTTGAAGCATGATAGTTCTGTTCTTTTATATATTTCCTAAATCTTTAAATTGGCAAGTTTCTGTTTATTAGATGCATCTTCAAAACATTGACTCATTAAAATGCCTTAGAGGCAAATATCGTGTCGTATAAAACAAATATAAGTAAAGATTTGATTGTCAAATTTCCTTCAGCATTCGAACATTTTAGAAGAATGTTGAAGCGTTTGAATATCCTCAGAATTAAGATTCATATATACTAGTTAGAATATCTCCCCTCTGGCTGGTTTATAATGTTATATATTAGGTTGTCTTGCGAAGTATCCGGGTGTAATTTTCCTATAGTTTGTGTGTTTTGAATTGAGGCATGGGAACGAAGAAAAGGCAAAATAGAAGTTAGCATTAGCATGCTAGGAGCTGAATAGAATTCGTATGACGTAAGCATAACACACGTTTTATAATACACCTCTTAGAATAGCTAGTATTAGACTCTCTATCTCTGTCTATTCTGGATTAATGTTTCTGAGATGATAAAATGAACAACATGTGTTTTGGTACAAATGTCTTTGCATTCAATATTTGTAATTAATCTGATGAACATACCTCTAAAGAATCATCACCAATCCCGTACAACGAAACAGAACCTAAGACCTGCGCAAGTATTTTCATCTGTTTAATCTTTTTCTTTCATGAGACGATCATAATCGTCACATAAATGTCTCGAATGATCGAGAAGATATGTGAGAATAATATTAAGATACCTTTAATATATCAAATATAGGAAATACCTCACACATATCAAAAAAGAGACGAAAATGCTTATATTTGGCATCAATTGATTTCCATGACCTCGAAACAATGAAAAAAAAGTCCAAAGATTTATTCAAACTCAAATAGTTTTTGATTTTTTAGCAATACAAAGATCGAGTTCGGACTTTGGTTCATGACTTAAGCAGTAAACGCTTGAAATAGAATTAGGTTTTTAGGTCAAATTAATACTCGCAAAGATATCGAATCACAATTAAATTAAATTAAAACAAAGAATGTGGTTGGGCGTAATAATGATGTAAAACATAATATTTAAAGAACAGAATAGACCGAGAGAGTGTGGGAGAAGACAACGATTGAGTTTGAGTTAAAAAGGCTAGATAAACATAATCATAAAATGCGAGCGTAGCAATCTCTTTACTAAAGCATGAATGAACTGTCAATCTCGTTCCGTGTTGCTCTCATCAATAAAACAAAATAAAATATCTTTCTATTCTACAATTCAAAACAAAGTTGTACACGTTTTTTCTGGTACAAATAATCAACAGTCAATAACGTAGTTTAACCAGAAACTATAACAACAACACTAACCCTAACTTTTACCATAACCAACAACACACAGACTATAGACAAGCAGTAAGGAGTAGTCGATCAACGAACTAACGGCAACATCTTACAGTTCATAAAAACTACGTCATGCTACCTACTCTTTACGATGGTGGATAACTGTGTGAAAAAAACTTGCATAACTGAGGTTTTAATCATTTTAATGAAGCTACAGTCCTGACTAGGTTTCATACCAGTCGAAGATACATCCTCGACAATCAGTCGAAAAGAGTCTGGATTAATTTTAAATTGATGATGACTTTCCACTTGTCTGTCTGATGTGCAGTTCTAAGAAGTCTAACCTCCTAGACTTTACTTCTCTCTTTTGACAAGGGGTTAGTTTATTACAGATCGCGTCATATGTCCCTACCAGGAAATGCCGACGGGGCTGCTCAGTCATTTTTGTAGGTTAGAGTTCGCTTTTCTTAGTTCGCTGTTTTTTTAAAACTTTACCTGACCTTTTGTCTGACGTCCTAGAGAACTAAATACCTACGTTTAAAGTATCTGAATATGATATTTGGTAACATTTTGGGGATGTGTATAATGTGTAATTTACCTGCGCTTAAGATCTCGTTACAATCAAAGATTACACATTCCCAGTAGACACTTCCAGTAATAGCCTTTCTGGGAGGTCTCTCTATAAGAAAACAGAAAATGGTAATAATGGCTGGTTGTAAACTTCCAAATTACATCATAATGTAAGCATTTAACAAATAAACGTATACAACAAAAGATTACGAAACAAAGAAATAGGTAATTATACACACACACACACATATATATATATATATATATATATATATATATATATATATATATATATATATATATATATATATATATATATATGTATGGTACACGTACTGTATTAGTTTCTGTAGATGTAAACCCGTTGAAACTCCAGTGTTTATAAAAAGTGCTCAATAATAAGTAGAGGTGTTCTTTAGTAGAAATGTGTATTTATACAAACATTATTGGTTACATATGTGCATACATGTTTCGCTGGTACTCTCCATAGAGAGTCAACCTTTTCGGACCATAGAAGACAAGGAAGTGAGATAGATTTTGAAAACATTCGCGTTAAGTAAATTTTTTTGGCGAATTGGATATTTTTATAATTTTCACCGGACAAGCTCAGTATCGGATTTACGTTCTTTACTTGTTAACTCTTTCAGTTAGTTTCTATCTTTTTTATCATTTTTATTACCTGCCGTTTCTTTTATTTCCTCTTTTATTTTTTATTATTTTCTTCTCCATTTAACACTTCAAAGTTTTAATCTACATACATATATTTACAAGCTAAAATATCTGATCTTCATATAAAATACACACGTGCGCACAGATTTTTAGATACGCAAGTACACTTAGACCTACATATAATCTATATATATATATATATATACACATAATATACATATATATACATATAATATAAATATATATATACATATAATATAACATAATATAATATATATATATATATATATATATATATATATATATATATATATATATATATATATATATATATATATATATATATATATATATATATATATATAATAGGTGGAATCCTTTGTAGGAACTTCCGATATCTCCGGTGTTTGTGAAATGTTTAACAATAAGAAATTTGACATTAATTAATAAATATTCCCCATATTTATTGTTTTTTATAGCATTTTTAAGTATTCTTAAGGGGCAGTATATGTGCACAAACTTCCATTTAAAAATTAAAATAATTCAGATTTGCATAAATTTGATCCATATTCATTCGACACCAATTAAGCAAGATACACTGAATTTCAATTTCTTCTTCAAACCCTTTAGCTTAAACCTTGAATTTTAGACTTTTTCTAGAATCAAAATCAGTTAATGAATTTTTATCAAAATTGGAACACAAATTGTAGACATAAGTTTTAGTATAATTATATCCTTGTTTTAATCTTCGTAACGGGACATAAAAGTGGTGCAAAACTGTTCTGTTCCGGAATTTATTTTACCCGTCCTGGGACGGGTATTCTTCCAGTTCTTTCTCAACAAACATCAGTTGCAGCTGTTAAGAAGTACTTTACAAAAAGTGAGAATTTTTGTGGTCGCTTGCTGTAAATTAGCAATACCCAATTAGATAAAGCTAATTAAGATTAGCAAATATTTCAGTGTTTCATGGGAAATCTATTTTATTGTGAGTTTAGAAGAGTTTACTTATTTTTACAATGTTTCATTTATTTGTTCGCAAGAAATGTCAAATTTCCTCAGTCATGTATGACAGAACGGATACCCTAACAATAATATAGAACATGCTTCCATAAATAAAAATGTTTACATAACAGAAAGACCCCTTGAGTTTATATTCGTAAGAAGAGTTTGGTTGAGTTTTATTTTCTTATAAACCTTTTTATCTATCTTAACTCCTAATATATTATGACTAAGGGGGTAGATCGAGTGCGAATTAGGAATGTAAATAGAATGGCCTACGGTACATGTAGTTGCTTTTTACTGATATATGCTTTGATAAACAACGAACTCCCACATCGGCAGGATTACAAGTGAAACAAATACAAAAAATAACTTAGTTAATAGAGGCTCAAGATGAGGCCACGCGTGAGAACTTATGTAGTCGCATTCTCTCTCCATACGACATCGTACGTGGGTAAAATATTAAAAATATAATTTAATATTAAATATATATATATATATATATATATATATATATACACACACACACACATATATATATATATATATATATATATATATATATGATAAAAATAGTAACACAAAATTACATAATCATCGATGCAATAATTTATTTCAACCTTGTGATGTTGTCAAGCATCCAAGTGAGATGATTACATTTTTGAAAATGAGAAAAGAAACATTCACACTCGACAATTCAAATACATATATATATATATATATATATATATATATATATATATATATAGAGAGAGAGAGAGAGAGAGAGAGAGAGAAAGAGAGAGAGAGAGACAACATATCTAATACATATTTAGAGAGAAGGGAAATTTCAAACATATTTAATCTATAATTGTAGGGGGGATTACATGATTTATGACGGAAGGCAATATAGAGAGGGAAGAAAGGGTAATATATATATAGAGAGAGGGGGAAATTGTAAAGAAGTAGGGAGGGTTTTCAATGTCTCTCAAGAAACCAGGTCAGCGTGTCTAGATATCACTAACCCCAAAACTGCCTCACAAACCTGGAAATCAACGTTTGTATAATTATTTATAAATATTTTTCAAATCATATTTTTCATATCAGAACAACATCCCACTAACCTTACAGAGAAATATATATTTCTTTTCTTCTTCGCTCTATTTTTTCTCTCTGACCTGTGATTATTAAGAGGTTTGAATTAAACACTGTTATATAATGATGGATGTAACTTGTTGGATTATAAAAACCTTTATGAGAATGTTATATGATAATGGACGTATGTGGTGGAGAACGGGTGTGGGGTCGTTGGTTTGGCTGGTGCGCTTAGTGCGTGCCGCCGAGTGCATAGAGTGTGATGCTGTTTCCGGAAATCGAAACGTGACAAGTGACGAGACAATGGATGACCCGGGTTCAAAAGGTCATCCTGCACATGTGTGGTTATCACGTGATATTACGTCACAGTTTTGATATGTGAGAAAATTGGAGTTTTAAAACCAGTTCGGACTTAGGAGGCGCAGAAGTCGGACGAAGGAATTAAGTCAGAACGGGAAATGTTTTCCCTAAGAAAGAATACTGGCGTACAAGATGTCCTTCTTCCCACTGTCTCATCAAATAACAAAAAACTGATTAGACAATAAGCTAGCTAAGAATTAACCACGATATTCGTAAATTTCTCTCTCTCTCTCTCTCTCTCTCTCTCTCTCTCTCAACGATAGCAAAACATTTCCACGGGCAATAGAAACTGACGCCGAATAAAAAGTAATTAAAATGAAAAGATTGTTGTCTTATGAAGCGGGTGAGAAAGGTCTTTTGTTACAGACAACTCATGGAGATGGTCACTACAGTGCAGAGGCGAAGAAAGTACTCAACCACTAGACGACAGAGCAAACCAAGAAAAAACGAAGGTATGAATTATTAAGGGGCTATGCAACACCACAACATTTTTCTATTGATGAAGAAACGTGAGCAATATAACCGCAGCATCTGTCCGGTCTAAGAGACCATTAACCATCACTGGCACATCCAATCGGCGATGCCGCATGCAAAGGACAAGTTGTGAATATACGGACTGTGATAAAATCGCTTATTACTTTTTAATTTGGATTAAAAAAAATTAAAACGGAAGTGATTTACACCCAATTCACTCTAATACCACAAAGTGAAATTCTTGTATCCGTTTTCCTTTGTTATTTGTAAATATCAGAACAGTTGAGACCATTTGACTCTAGTAAAGGTGATCTATTATAAGTATTTTAGGTGCTTCGTGACATTACATTTCTCAGCAAATACGCCAAATAAAATTATAATGCTAAAAAATACATACTTGTTATGGTGATTAAAAACCGATAATCAAAGTTACGACACCATCAAGTAGTTTGTTGTAATTTAAAATATTCAAAGATTTTCGAGAGCCACTATTTTTTTAAAATTTATCATGGACGATAACTTATTTCTGTCTTTTTGTTCAAATGGTTAATTCGTATTTAGCGAAATGTATGTGGCGACAGAAATTCGATAAATTAAATAATACAAAAAAAACTACTGGATTGTTTTCCGTAAAAATTGTTATCGGTTTTAAATCACCATAACAAGTATGTACTTTCTAAAATTAGAATTTTATTTAGCGTATTTACCGGGGAGTGTTATGTAAAGAGGAACCGTATTTTGTAATAGGTCAGACTACGAGACATCCTTTACCGACGAAAGCATGTAAGTCACCAAATCCTGCGTCAAGATAGGCACGACGAAATCCTTTCGTTTTGTCTTATATCGTTTGAATAATTATTATGGCATTTATAAAATTTAAATTTCAACATTTCCTAAAACGTTTTATCGATATTATTGCAAAGATTACGTATTTAATGAAATATACGCCTTTATTGATTATTTTTGAGGAAAATGTAAAGATTTTTTTACTCAAAATTAATTTTGGAGAGAAAATAAAAAGGGTGATGGTGGTTCAATGAACAACACATAAATTAAAGTAAAAAAGATCCCGATAAACGCTGGCTTGGTACAACTATTTTACAATAATCATGTCTACGTTTATTTTAATGAACAAATGTAAATAACATTATTTATATATTTTGAACCAGATTTTACAGCACATTTGTGGTTATTTAACATCGAAACACGATAGATATCAGAAACGATTTCATTAACTATTAAAAGGTTATGGTGTTTTGGGGATTTATATATTCGGGTAGTTTGGTAGTTTTGTTTTACGGCATATCAACCCTTTTTGGGTTATTTAATGCCGAATCTGGTCATTATAGTGAAAGTTTTTATGCTTCAAGTTCTTTATATCTTCAAATGTTTAATCAGGGTTTTTGGTTTGGTAGTTTTGTTTTACGGCATATCAACCCTTTTTGGGTTATTTAATGCCGAATCTGGTCTTGTTTTCTTCTCTTTTTTGTTTCTTTCCCCTTTTAATATCTGTTTCTATTTAACCCATAGTTGGGACCCTAACAGGTACTACCACTCCGGGTCAGGGTGGACCTGGGAGCAATGGTAATTAAGAGGAGGCTCCACATTCCCCAAAGTCCGTAAGCCGGATCTCACCATCGGATGTAGTTTAAGGTCATATCCAGGACCGGGAATAGGGTAGGAAAAATTAAAATAAAAAAGGGGAGGGAGAAAGGGAGAGGGGCTGTTGTTTTTGTTTTTGGTTTTGTAGAACATAATTAAGTTTTACAAACAAAAAAAAAAAAAAAAAAAAAAAAACGTCAATGTAGGTGAATTTCGTCTCAGGGAGCCACAGGGCAGCCTGATCTGGTATCACCAGTTTATATATTCGTATTTAAATAGAAACATGTGGTTGGTTGACAACACGGAATAGGCAGAGTACACATTACTATATCATTAGTATTTACGATGTTGAATCGTCGAAACACGTCACATTAACAGGGAATTTTGTACACTTAACGTACCGAAGATCAGAACTAACGTAAGTCCAAATTAATCTTTTTAACTGGATCGTTTTTTTTAATTTAGAGAAATGAACTTAACATAATTACATAAAAAGCATTACATGAATATGTTTTTAAACTGACTGAACTTTTTTGGATAATCCGCAAAAAAAGAGACATAAGGTATATACGGTATTAGTTGAAAGCTAATTGCTAAGCTTAAATTATATAATTTATAAGGTGGTAGAAATTAGGTAAAGATGGAAATTGACATAGCCAGGTACTGTACTAACGCCGCTCAAAGACTTGGTATAAACTAGTTGTATATGATTAATTAAACACAAATTGTTATTTTACCCATGTAGGGAGGCATTGTGAGTTCATACTTTATGCAAGTGTATCAGTAAGTAAATGGCGACAATATATCCGATTGGATATCCATCGGAAATGACAAAGATATGTCAGATGAAGAATGTTCCAACTAAATTTCCGGAGAGGTTGAAATAGAAACGAAAAAAGGATATTACATTGAATGACCTATTTCCATATTCCCTATCATATAACAGTGGATTAAGTGCAAATTGGGAATGTAAATGGCATGCACTATGAGACAGGTAGCTGCTGTTGACTGGCATATGGTTTGATTAACAATATAGCTTTTTTAAATAGTTAAAGAGAAATTATCAAGGACAACAACGAACCAACATAAAAATTCGGACTTTTACCAAGACTTGAACACTGGTCTTTCGCGACCCAGAGTGATATACATTTATCTTAAGTTCGTGATCAGCCCCACAGATTGCCTGGCGAAATGATCACTTCTAATTTGTTAAAACTTTGTTGTGTATTTTGTATTTTGGGGTAAATTGCAAGTTTATACTTTACGCAAGCGTATCAGTGCATAAATGACTACAATGGAGTGGATTTGAACTCGTGACGATATCAATCGGAAATGACAATATAACGTAGGATAAAGCAAGTTCCAACTAAATTTCCGGAAGAGTCAAAATGGTACATGAATAGAAGAAATACATGGTCATTGTATCACCTATTTCCATATCCACAGTTATATAACAGTGGATTGAGTATGAATTTAAATGGCATTTACTATGAGACAGGTATCTACTGTTGACTGTAATATAGTTTGATTAACAATATAGCTTTTTAAATAGTTAAAAACGAAGCAACACAAAAATCCTGGCTTTTACCAAGACTTGAACACGGATCTTCGGCGTCCGAGAATGATGCACATTTATCTTAGGATCGTTATCAGCCTCAAAGATTACCTTTATCATTTTTAATTATTTTAGGCTTTTAACTTCGTGCATTTTGTATAAGACAATCAAGTTCACTTGACTTATTTCCCTTTTAATCAAGCCCTAACAATTTCCGTGTCTTTCTCATTTGATATCATAACATTTAGCGTGTAGTATCTCTTGCTAAAAGTGTCCACTCGCTGTCCATTTGTTGGCTCTTGTTAGTTATGTTCGAGTATTTTTTATTTCAAGTAAAAATTATCGTTAATTTTCAATTAGTGACTGTCCGTTTTTCAATTATCTTTTCGCTTATCTTTTTTTCTTTTCATAAAACATTATGGTGAAAAAAAACTTCATTCTAATCTTCTCCACAAAATATCAAATTGATAAATGAAAAAATATCGATAGCCCAGGGAAATGAAAAACGGCCACGTAAATATTTGCGCCATTTAAAAAAAAAATCTTGTTGTGTATTGTGTATTGTTTAGAATATTCAAACTACTATTTTCATTCTCTTCAGATTCATCTTTTTGTACCTTGGAATCTTTTCATAAACATTTGGAATCTTTATGTAATTCTCGCGGAATAAACAAAAAATATAGTTAAAGAACGGTAGACAATGAGACATCTGAAAGAATCAGCGCATTTATTCGCTTAATATGTCTTTTTAAGTAGAGTTAGTATATAATTAAATTCTATATGGGAACCAATAATTATATATAGTAGATTAGGCCAGCAGTAAAATATTGTAATATGAGTAACGATACTAATATATATATATATATATATATATAGTATCACTACTCATATTATATTACCTTTTTGAAAATCTTTGGCTTGTTATAGTGGAAAAAGGTTTCTGGACTTTTTTATTTTTTATTTATGATTATTGAACAATTCAATTATATATTGCCTATATCGTATTGATAATGAAATATTCTGCTGATAAAGAGATTTACATAATTGTTAATCTTATACTGCTGTGGATTATAAAAAAATTAAAATTCTGGAAACATAAGTACGCAAGGACAAATATTCTTTGTGGTGAACTTTTCAAAGCATGATCATTGTAAAATAATGAATATGTCATAAATTTGTATTCTATTAACTCATAATATATATATATATATATATATATATATATATATATATATATATATATATATATATATATATATATATGTATGTGTATGTGTGTGTGCGTAGTTATCCACAGACAGCTGTTTCCACGTCGTAGGACTTATCTGTGTGGTTAGATGTAGCATGATTTGAAACTCGGAGGACAATTGTTGAAGTCTGGTGCTCTATCAACTGAGCTACAGAATTCACTACGTAAAATAGAGCGGTATATATCGTATTCAAATGTAAAAAAATCAAATGTAAAAACTTAACGCATACATTTTCATATTCCAACTTATTTTTTATTTATGATTATTGAACAATTCAATTATATATTGCCTATATCGTATTGATAATGAAATATTCTGCTGATAAAGAGATTTACATAATTGTTAATCTTATACTGCTGTGGATTATAAAAAAATTAAAATTCTGGAAACATAAGTACGCAAGGACAAATATTCTTTGTGGTGAACTTTTCAAAGCATGATCATTGTAAAATAATGAATATGTCATAAATTTGTATTCTATTAACTCATATATATATATATATATATATATATATATATATATATATATATATATATATATATATATATGTATGTGTATGTGTGTGTGCGTAGTTATCCACAGACAGCTGTTTCCACGTCGTAGGACTTATCTGTGTGGTTAGATGTAGCATGATTTGAAACTCGGAGGACAATTGTTGAAGTCTGGTGCTCTATCAACTGAGCTACAGAATTCACTACGTAAAATAGAGCGGTATATATCGTATTCAAATGTAAAAAAATCAAATGTAAAAACTTAACGCATACATTTTCATATTCCAACTTATATAGAAATGATCAAGTGCGAATTAGGAATGTAAATGCCATGCGCTACGAGACAAGTAGAATATGTTGACTGGTAAATGGTCTGATTTACAATATAGCGTTTTACAAAGTTAAAAGTACGTAACGTAGTACAACAACCAAAACGATTCAACACAAAAAATTATGGCTTATACAAAGACTTGAACAGAGACATTCAGTCCCGAGAGTGATACACATTCATCTTCCGATCGGGATCAACTTCCCAGATTGAATTGAGAAATTAAATGACTACTTTTTATGTTTTTTTAAAACTTTTTATATTTTGTATCATACAATCAATCTCATTTAACATCTTTTACGCTTTGATCTACTCAGAAACAGTTCGTCTCCTTTTCATTTTATATCATGACATTTAAAGTATCAGGTCTCTTGCTAATAGTGTCCAATTGTCATCCATTTGTCGGCTCTCATTAAAAATGTCCAAGTGTCTTTAAATTTCAAGTAAAAATGATCGTTTCCTTTTCAATTAGTTACTGCCAATCCGTTTTTAATTATCTTTGTGCTCATCTTTTCATTTTTCTTTTAATAAAAAAAGCAATTTCTTTGTAAAAAAACTCGCACCTCGAATTGATTAATTTGCATGTTTAATCTTCTCCACAAAATATCAAATTGATGAACGAAAAAAATGTCAAGAGCTCAGAAAAATGAAACGCCCACCTTAATATTTGCGCCATTTTTCCATCGTATTGCGTATTTTGTATTGTTTAGATTATTCGAACTACTATTCCCATGTTTGTAGTTATATTCACAACATTTCGACAGATATAGCATGCGATCTTTGCAGGTGTATCTATTCGAATTTAAGAACGTTCTTGTCGAACTTGGGAATCTTTATGTCGAACTGGTGGAACGGTACGGACTTTCGAACTCACCCCATTTATTTAATTCACATTGTTTTCATAATCAGTAGAAGTGTTAATTATATGCTATTCGTAGTTATCATCGTCTGTGGTAAAAGTTAAACATTCTACCCCAAGAAGACTGTTAGTTAGACCCGATTACTAACTAACACTCCTTCCTGTTACGCCACGTGTCTATTTGCAAAAAACCTAGTGTGAATTCTAGGAGCCTTAAATGTAATCTTATCTCGATATGTAGTACTACTACTTACTAGCATATATATATACATAAACATATATATATATATATATATATATATATATATATATATATATATATATATATATATATATATTCCCTTAATGTTTAATTTTACTTCAGTCGAAGATCTCAGAAATCAAGGGGCCCCATCCTGGGGCTAACACTTGATCTCTATATGAGATACATAGATACCCGAGTATTCTATTAAAATTCTCCTTTATTTCTCAAGCATTGAGTTAGTAAAAAAGTTAAGAATAATAGATTTCTTCTCTCCCCAACTGACCAGTCAAGTATGTAGTAGTATATCTTTTTTGTAGTCTGTTGGTTTTACCGGATTCCAGGACAAGAATTCATCTAGTCTGGTGGAGTATCCAGCTACGTGGTATTACTTGAGGTAACATCACTAGGAGAAGATGCACTATTCCTCGTATGAGGGGACCTTATTTGTGCTGCGGATACTATGTAATTTTGAATATTTGGTCAGGGTTTACTTGTAGGGGTAAGTATCCTCATGTCAGGTTGTCCTGACAAACCCTTGTACAGAGAGACCGAAGACATTCGAGGATAGTGTCTAGTAGGTAATTATATGTGTGTGGGTGTGTATAATTAAATAAATATAAATATACACACATATCCATATATATATATATATATATATATATATATATATATATATATACAGTTATTTATATCACAATCTTTTACTTGTGTTTTAATCTACTATGTATAATTATTAGTTCCATATTCTATTTAATTCTATACTAGTTCTATTCAGAAGGACAGTATAATTTAACACATGCGTTGTACATTAAAGACGTTTTATTCACCACCGTTCTTATCTGACTATAATTTTTATTTTATTCTATCAGTTCGATATTAAGATTCCAAAGTTTGACTAGACAGTTCCCATGTTCGAAAAGTGGCACTTGTCGAAGGTCAGAGGTTGCGTCGACCGAGACGTGAAGATGACAATCAAGATGAGAATATAGTACGAATAATCGAATAATACAATTAATACAATTAATCTCCTTTCACAAATTCAGAAAAGTGTTGTGTATAGCTTATACAAATGTTGTTTCGTATTTTCTTATCTTATTGAACGGTTTTTGGTATTTATTGTGTTGTATTTCTGGAGACTCTTCAGACTATTAGCACAAACAGCGCAAGTAAATCAACATGATGAATATAATAGTTTTGGAATTCAAACTAAATTAAATATACCTATGCAAATAAGTAAATCATCCCCCCCCCGATATTGTTTAGTTTGTCTGTTTTACGGCATACCATCCCTTTGGGTTATTTAATGCTGAAGCAGAGAACCTACTGGAAACAATTCATAGAACATATTGCTATTGTACCCTAAGGAACGTCGTAGATGTGTTCATACCTTGACCAATATAAGTAAACGTAAAAGATCTCAACTTAATCGATCCCGTTGTCTTTTTGGGAGGTTTGCTTACAAGTAAACTGCTTCGTTTTGAATATCAGTAGAAAATTATTATTCTTTCTTTTTCTGTTTGAAATTGATGTGGTAAACTGTTTACTTATAGAATTTATCCGAGTTTAACATGTCTTTCAATCCAACTTACTGCATTCACTTATGATGTAGTTTTGTTCACAATCTACATCAGATGTTCATCTAACCGCGTTGTTTTGTGTGCCTTTCAGTTGCAATTGCGTTTATTTTTTTGAAATAACCTTACGGTAGTGAAGTGGTCTCCTGCACCCCTTATTTATTTTGTTACTTATCTTTCGATTTTTTGTCTCGTTTGTTTTTGTTTCCCTTGAAAATTTATGATATTGCTATTTTATCTATTCATCAACTACTCTGTATGAAGCTATTTAAATTAAACGATTACATTACATTTCGGTAGTTGATTTTGTTTATAAGCAGGGAGCGCATGGATCTGTTTTGCATATTTCTGTACACGTGAGTTGCACACCTTAACTGCGG
>OY744515.1:207995675-208215675 GCA_963556195.1 Sepiola atlantica | reverse complement strand
AATAGAACATTCAATATGAACATTAACAAAGAAAAATATAATTTTGAAGTCATACTTTGACGCCTATCGTTTGAATTCTAGCAGATATGTTTTCGGTTGTCTTAGATTGTTTTTCCGGATGTTCTTGTTTACTGTTGCCAGCATTTGCCGGGGAAGTTAACGCGAGGAAAGTAGTTTAATTGGCCACATATCACATGAAATAGGAGGTGGCAGTGATAAAGTGGATAAGGACAAAGACTGACAACCTGTGTGTGCCAAGTTTGAATCCAGTCGGTTCCAAAACACCACTGTTCACTTATGACTGTTTACAACCTTCACGTTGTCTTTACTTCAAGCGCTTGATTCTATGAAGAACCGGGAATACCAATGCCAATTACACAACGAGGCCAACCCCTAAAATACGTACCACATTAATAAATACGAGATTTACTTTGTTTACACTGAATATAAGTGCAATTATATTCAGTTATTGTTCTTATCTAATCTATGTATTCCGTATTTAAAAGTTGAGTTTCTTCTAATTATAGATGTGTTCCTGTAGTATTTTTGTTATCGTTAAAAGAATAACGACAAACACTGATGTATAAAAATATAATGATATATCATTATTGTCGTTGGCGGTGAACAACTGTAAGCAGTGAGGAAGGAAGACGAACGCACCAGAATTTGACGGGGAAGTTTTCTCGAACCCAATCTCCAGTCGACTCTATCTCAATTTCGGGTTGATATAATACAATAATTTGTGACACCAACGCATCCACCTGCAAACACCCATTGTGGGATTTCGCCATCGCTGTTTATGTAGCCACGCCCCATAGGAAATTTATTTAGCAACAGAGTATTTCCGTCTGCAGCTAACTTTTGTCGATGGTTTTAATCAACATTATTTTTATTTATGGCAATTCAACGTGTTTTTTATTCTAGACAGATGGCTTCGACTCAAATAAAAAATTATTTTATTTTCGACAATCAATCATGTTTCCTTTTGGCCAGGCGCATGTCTGTGTCAAGTACGTTTATTTATGCGAGATGAGTTTTTCAGTACGCCCAGCCTGAATACTTTTAAAACGATTATCACAATAATGATTTAAAACGTAACTACAATTAAGATGTGAAAATACAAACAGAAATGAATATTAATTATAACATGAACAATACTTGATTTTCTATTTTGCGTCTTATAACATTTCTTTTTTGTGTGATTTCACAGTACTATGATCCATTCAAATGCCTTTAATATATACATATATATAAATATATATATATAAACATAAATAAAGTGGCAAAATGCCTTCAAAGAACCATGTGTTAAATGCAGATATTTTTTATTAAAATCAAAATAAAAAATCAAAACATTTTTTTCTTTTTCATCTTAATATATATATATATATATATATATATATATATATATATATATATATATATATATATATATATATATATATATATATACTAATGATAATATAATTAACGATAAGTGAAATATCGTAGAGTGATCTATCTCGATAAAATAAAGCTCAACACGTTGAGTAGAGCAATCAATTTTAAAGAAAGGAAGATGAAGATAAAAAATTGTACAAAATTACATAACGTTACATAAATTAATACAAATTTTATTACATCGAAAGTTCAGATGCAAGGAGTTACATTAATCCTTAAACCATGGTTTTTCAAAGATAAAACTCTTCTCGTCAGAGGATAAAATCTGGTAATATGGTATTTATAACAATTAAATATTACCTAGTTCCATTTCACTTTGAAAAATTAAAGAATAAAAAGACAAAAAAGGTTTGGGATAAAGAAATAAAAGGCCGGGAAGTAAAGAATTAGCAGTATTGCGAAGTGATTTTTGAAGACGAAAGGGACGTTATGGTGTAGATAATTAATAGTAAAAGTAACAGTTTGTAGAATTGAAGAAAGTTTTTTTACAATTTACAAGTAAAAGGTGGAGGGTTCAAAATATCTCACTTGGTCCGTATGGATTCGTACTCCGTTATATGTATATTTCCTTGGAGTTACAAGTAAAAATCCTGGATTGGTATTTTAAATATCCAATTCGGCAAATACGAAGTTAAGATTGTCTGTTGAAAGGATTAATGTAACTCCTTGCATCTGAACTTTCGATGTAATAAAATTTGTATTAATTTATGTAACGTTATGTAATTTTGTACTTAAAAGTTTGTTAAAGGTGAATAACTTTAAATGGCTTAGCGTATTATTATGCAGATTTTAAATGTGTGAAAAGGGTTAAACCGAACAAATACAATTTAGGATGCACTCACAGCACTACTAAGACAAGAAATGACGTTAAGAAACGTTCAATAAAATACAATAATGTTTCCGGAAGTAATGACTTAGCATTTTCAAATTATTACATAATTGCATTGAAGATTTACGAAAAGTGACTAAAAGAATAGACCCCTTGGCGAAATCTGCCCAATAGCCCCTTAGTTTTGCATTCCGAGATTCGGCACTACTTTCATTATCTTCCACGATTCATTTTACATGATACATTTTATTGAAAAATTTATCTACATTCTCTAACCTCTTTTTAATAGGACACACGAAAACATAGCGTTATATATATATATATATATATATATATATATATATATATATATATATATATATATATATATATATATATATATATATATAGTAAGTTATTAAAATATATTCATGCCAATTAAGCTACACAAACATTTCGCGTTTCATCCCCGTAGGGAATCGTCAGACAAAAATACATGGAATTCGTATTGCTGGACGTTTGTAATATATACACGTGGTGTTTAGTCTAGCTAGCCTACAAATCAGATTCTTTGTTATTTGTTCCCACGGGTTAATGTTTCCATTAGCTAACGGCAGAGCTTCTCACAAATAAATGTTCAGCTGATTTTTACTTACTATTCTTTTGTTCGGTTTTGCATAAAGAAGACTCACCCTTTTTAGTGGATGTGCCATCAGTCACGAGTCGTTAGTGCTGTTTTCATTCGGCGTTTTTGTTATAAAATGTGTTTTTGTGATCGTAATATCTTGTTTTAAAATATAGAGAGGTTATACCCACGTAGTACCTTTTTGTTATACGGACTTTCTTTGGAAAATATTGTCGCTTAGACAAAAAGTGCTTTAGGTTTGGCATTAATTTTGTGATGGACAAAGTACCCGAGTTTTGTAGTTACAGCGTTTCTCTTCATTATTAACTTTCTCATTTCTATTTCGCTGATTGCTATTAGGGTGTGGGTTATCACTATTTCTATTGGTTATATTTGTTGTTCTTAGTGTTATATTTAGTGTTGCTGTATTGGCTAATTTTTACGCATTTTGTTATTTTTCTTTCTACTGCTCTTCTTTTAATATTTGTTATTGTGTGCTTTAAGTATCCCTTCTAAGTTTTCACAGCAACTGTGGATCAGTTTTAGGTTATTTTTATGGAATATTTTATGCAAACAATTGGTTACGGGGAAGTGTTTTCGATTAAGTTAAATAATTTCTTGCCCATTTTAGTTGTTAGCATATGATTATAGGGCGGTGGATACTAGATTATATTTCTTTTTGTTTTATTTTAACGTTTATTATAAATGTTGGTGTCCTGTTGATTATATTTAATTTCGATATTATGGTACCCACTATTTTTTTTAGCTGTGTTGTAAATGTAGCTTGACTTCTTAAATACATTTTCGTTATTAGAGTCATTGCTAAGCCTACGTTCGATAGAATTAGAAATCTGTTTTATGATTGATGGAAAGTAATTATACTTTAGGTTTACGTATATTAGATTAGAGTTATTCTTTAAATATGGCTCGTAAATATTTCCATTTAAGTTTAAAGTGACATCTAAAAAGTGAGTTATATTGATGTTAGCCAGTACTTCTACTCTTAGGCCTATTTTTTTATTTTAATATATATATAATTTTCTTTAAGTTTTCTTCCTTGACCTTGTTGGACTCCTTTATTATAGCTAATCCATTATCTCTATATAGGCCGATATCTGTATTATCAAATATATGTGTGAGGGTATATAAAATAGATTACCTCACAAGATCTGATTCCTCCGCAGAGTACAGGGTACCCATCCCATAATCAATAGAGTTTGTCATTTTTGTTTTTATCCATTGGCCATTATTATTGATTAAAACTGATCTTCTATATTTTATAATAGTGTGAATTCTATCCCTGGATATATCGGTATATATCTCGGCAAACATTAGGACGATGTTGAAGATTTCTTCGGATATGGATGGATAGAAATAAACGATGCCAAATTGTAAGATCGTAGATTCATTTTTATTTTCGATATTATTAAAATCAAGTGATTGCTTCGGCAGCATTGATACACATGTTTAACTCTAGGTATTTTTTGTTTGCTTGTAAATTCTAGAAATGATTGTTTTAATAGTTCTTCCTATTTCGTGTTTCTTCACTTTTGTGATCTTTAAATAAGACATAGGCCTCTTTAGGTTTTAATTTACTTCGTCGCTAATTTTTAGTCTATCGGTTATTTGTTTACTTTAAGCATTTAATACATTAATGTAGATGCGTTCATTTGTATCTAGTATGTTGTAGTTTTTCGTAATGTTTTCTGAGATTAGTTTGTTATACTCTTGTTTATTTTATACGACATTCTAGTTTTATCCGCTTTTACGAAGATTTTGTTAGA
Organism: Sepiola atlantica; assembly: GCA_963556195.1. Lineage (NCBI taxonomy): Eukaryota > Metazoa > Mollusca > Cephalopoda > Sepiida > Sepiolidae > Sepiola > Sepiola atlantica. The sequence goes on along the minus strand of OY744515.1, from coordinate 208,211,018 downwards.
GTTGTTTATGTTTCTAACGATGTTGTATAAGTGTTTATGAAAATTATGTTGTTTGTGGAACACTAAATCTTTAATTACATTTCAGAGGTTAATTTCTGAGTTAATCATGAGTTCTATTGGTTTTGTGTTTTTTAGGCTTTTGAATCCGTAGGATTCTTTTGTATCTAGTTTTCATGTTTATGAAGAACGAAATTGATGTTTCTAAGTCAGCTTTTTCCGTATTTATTTTTTCAGGTAATGAATATTTTAAATTTATTTGATAACAGTAAAAACCTAAGAAAGAAAAAGAACGCAGAGCGGGATGTTATTGGCACGTGTTTAACTATTTAAAAAAATAAATATTTTAAAATAGTTAAACACGTGCGAATAACACCCCGTTCTGCATTTTTGTTGTTGTTGTGTTTTACCGTTATTGAATAAATTTTAAAAGTTCACTTTTTCATCCGAACGAAGCCGGTAAAATTGCCGGTTTCTTGATGATTTATTCCTGTATTTAATTTAATTTTTCCGTTTGTCTTTTTCACACAGCCTGTCTTTTACGGCTTTTCATTTTAAGATCTATCGTGCACTTTATCGTTAAATATATATATACATATATACATATATATATATATATATATATATATATATATATATATATATATATATATATATATATATATATAGGCTACACAGAAACGTTTGTGTTTCATTCTGGAGAGAACTCATCAGACTAATTGCATGCATGTGTTGGTAGCGGTTGCTTTTATATCTTACCAGTGTTTACTCGAACTACTAATCAATCAGATTCGTTGGTTTCATTACTGTCTCTCTCAAACTATTTATTTCCCAATGAGTGGTCATCCCTTTTTGTATATGAGTTTTTGCGGTATTTACTTTTAAATAGGTAACAATTAACAAAGAGTGACCCTATTATAAAATAGCTTATCTAGCCTATCTTTTTGCTACTTATCGTCAATTTAGATTTTTTTCGTTATAATATTTGTATTTATTTTAGTTTTTAATTTAAATTTAATTTTATTAGTTATCTCAAAGTAAAGTTTATCATGTGTTTACAGCACATCCCTATTTCAGTTTTACGATGCAGTAATTATTTTGCTATCTTTAAAATATTTAATTTTAAGTTTCTCGCCAAAGCATAATTTTGATAAAATCGTATTAATAAACTGTTGTAGTAAATATAGAGTATACATTAAAAAAAATACTTTAATAGATTTTATTCAAAACTTCTCACGAGATAATGAAACTGATTTCGTCTTTGTTTTCGATTATGTTAGCCATTTGTAAATGTCTCTGATAAATAAAACCATATCTTGTTTTGTAAAGTCGTAGTTGTTCGAAGTCAGCAGAGGAAATCATTAGGTTGCCAAACGTCAATTTTTAAGGACATTTAATGCCCTTCAAAAACAACTCAATTTTCCTTCGTGCTAAACTTAACGCTGGGTAGAAAACGACAGTTATAACATGCTAGTAATGCACAGTACAACTCGAAAGGGCGAAGCCGCCGTCGACGACGAGTGAGTGCTTCGCCTGCTCGCTCTGCGACACAGGCCTAAAAATACATCCTCCCTGGAACATGGAAGTTTAAGACCGAATAATTGATTTTCTGTCACTGGCCGCGATAAGATTCGATATTTGGGCCACAACGGAACGGTGAAATTATTAACTGATTCTAACTCCATATATTGCGTCCGAAGATTGGAAAAAAGATGTGTGATTAGTACATTTGTATGCTCACACACTCACCGGTAAATAATATATATATATATATATATATATATATATATATATATATATACATATGTATAGAGAAAGAGAGACTGAAAGAGAGAAAGGGAGAGAAAGGGAGGGGGAGAGAGAACAGAATGAGTATTCAAGCTAATATATCCTTATTTGCCAGTAAGAGTTTCATTTTTACGGCTGTTTTATCATTTATCCAGACAAACAAGGTATTAAAATATATCAAAAATTTTCCAGAACCAGGATTCGTCAGAGAAAAGACAAAGAAAGCATAACGATACGGAGAAACAAACTACGATTAGGTTGTCTGGGTGGGTTGTATAATTTTATGAGCTAGTAAATAAATCCACACATTTCACTTTTCGATAGGATATTTTAAGGCAATCTTAGAGATCTTATTTTTCTACTGCGTCGCATGAAGAACGATTATATATATATATATATATATATATATATATATATATATATATATATATATATATATATATATATATATATATAGAGAGAGAGAGAGAGAGAGAGAGAGAGATAGATAGATAGATAGATAGATATGTTCGCTCCTGTCGCATAATTTTGCTAGGCTGGGAGAATGAAATCATGATGAACGAACTACATACACTGAGCCGCTAAGGAGCCGATATTAAAGAACATATACTACACTAATCCCTAAAGGATGAGGAGGATGTAATTTATGGTAAGATGGTATCATGACAACAGTACAGATACTATGATAACCCTTACTTAATAGAGGAGGTAATACCTGGAAGGATCTCCTCTATAAAAACAGAAAATAATGCCGGTGAATATATTATAATGGCAACTGAAAAGATACTACACTACCACCTGCTCCCTAAAGAAGAGAGTCCCTTGGAAGATGGTATCATGATAAAAGAACAGATACTACATAAATCACACAGTAGGATGTAAGACCTGGGAGGATTATAAAAGGAGAGGGTAATTCCTTTGAAGACGATCCTATTACAACAGAACCGATACTACACTAAACTATCCCCATTAAAAGATAATACAATAATAGATTAAATCATTTATGGGATTAATTTATAAATGGCGAGTTGTAAACACATATTTTTATAGTTTCTTGGTTCTTTTCTCTAAGATCCCACTCCATATTTTAATTCCATGAATTTCTATAAATAAATGTATTTATGAAAAAAACATTTTTTCAACAATTTGAAGATATTTTAAGTAGGATGCCCCGCCCTTCCAAGAGTAAATGTGGTATTGTAGTGACTGAGATGATTCTAGTTGAAGGTAACATAGACATTTTTATAACTGTTGTCCGAGGATGACATATATATATATATATATATATATATATTTATAATTCACATAGTTTGTTGTTTTTTACCTATTGTGAGATAAGTTTAACTTTTTAGTCGAAAGAAAAAAATAACTTCGTACAAAACTAATTTACTTTGTTTTTAATTATCGAACGAAAATCGACAGATCTTTTTTTTCTCTTTAATTTTGCTGTTAAACAACTTGGATTTTCAAAACCGTTTAGAAACTATTTCATTCAACTTAGAAAACTTTGTCGTTATCTGTAATTGATTTTGTTGCGTTGGATGTATTTTCTTCGTAGAATTAACACTTTGTTAAAATTCAATATAATTTCAACTCCTTGCTCTCTTATTAAACAAATAACTAGAACATACCACTAAAGTCTTGCTTTTTTAAAAACCCAACATAAAATCCGAGTTGTCTGTTGCTAGTGTTTGTATGCAACTTAAGTCCGGTTAATTTTCGTGTTTTGAATAAATTCAAATTTATTGTCGTCAAAATTATTGTTCGTAATAAAAATGTTAATAATAAATTCGAGAACCTTGTCTTCAGTTTTTTAGGACGTAGATTTCGAATCCTTGCTTCCAGTGTTGTACGACAAAGGTTTGGTCAATGTTAGAATAAATCTTCAACGTTAGTATTGTGAAATGTAGGTCTCGAATCCTCGCTGCCAGTGTTGGGGCGATGGAATTCTCGAATCCTTCGTCGTCAGTGTTGTGGTATTGCATGTTCGTATTAATCGAGATAAACACAGTGGTATTGTTAACAAAAGTGTATTTACAGAAGTATGCGTCATGATTTTGGAGCCTAACCCTAACACCAATAGCTGCCACAAGGTTCAGTTGTAACTGTATTTATTGTGTCTTGGTTAGTGCATTTATTCCTGAAATAGGCAGATCAGCTTACACCAGAACACTAACAAACCAATCAGATGTGTTTGTATTATAAAATCCTCTCGGGCTGTTATTACAATTGACAAGTTAGCCCTTTGTTTGACATGACTTTGTTTGAGAGACGTTTTAGCGCTTCACCAATTTAAGTGAGTCGAATTAACAGGTTATGTTATTCTAACACGTGGGGACTTAATTCATATTTCAATTGACCAAGTTAGCCCTTTGTTTGACATGACTTTGTTTGAGAGAGGTTTTGGCGCTTTACCCATTTAAGTGAGTCGAATTAGCAGGTTATTTTATTCTAACACGTGGGGACTTAATTCATATTTCAATTGACCAAGTTAGCCCTTTGTTTGACATGGCTTTGTTAGAGAGACGTTTTGGCGCTTCACCCATTTAAGTGAGTCGAATTAACAGGTTATGTTATTCTAACACGTGGGGACTTAATTCATATTACAATTGACAAGTTAGCCCTTTGTTTGACATGGCTTTGTTTGAGAGACGTTTTGGCGCTTCACCCATTTAAGTGAGTCGAATTAACAGGTTATTTTATTCTAACACGTGGGGACTTAATTCATCTGTTTAATTTATTTTATTACCCGTCGCTATTTTAGATTTGTTTAGTTCTGTTCCTTATATATTTATTACTTTATCCCATTTCATTCATTAATTCATTTCATTTTGTTTATTAATCTATTTTTATGTTATTTTTCATTAGTAAACTTTATTTTGTGTCTACAGTTCGTTGCTATTTCGCTCAAAAATTTAATAATAAAGCGTGAATTTTTTAATTTAAAATTTCTAGCTTCGCGATCAAGCATTATTTACATTGGTCGTTTAAATATCTACAAGTCTGGCCCATCGTAATATTTTCCACTCGATTAATGGCGAGCGTCAGTCTTTTTTTTTTAGCCCTAGTAATGGTTCGTTAGTGAATTTTCAAATCGGTATTTTTGTTATTGAATGTCTGGCTATTATACATATTCTTTAAAATGGAATGATTGTGCGATGAAAAGAGAACTCTTCTATCTCCTTCTATGCTTCGAAAGTGAATTATTTCCTTTGATCACTCTTTCTTTTTTAGTCAACCATTGTTTCACGTAGAGAGTAGATCCCTGCGTAGATCTTTGTTGAATAAAGCTTCTTCAAGCAAACTTAGTCTTCTTAAACTCATTCTATTCTATCCTTTTGACTAACTCATTACAATTTATTCGACAAAGATTTAAGATGGAAAAATACCTCAAGCCTGAACGATTGGCCTTAGACCCGTCAAAACTGAACGCTGGCAACACTGGAAGAGGTCTTTCAACATTTTTCTTGACGCTTTCAACGGCTTTCAACTAACGGACGAGTTAAAACTGAATTTGTTAATCAACCTCGTGTCTCCGTCAATTTTTAAACACATATCGGACATCGGTGATTATCATTCGGCTATGAACGTCCTGGAAAAAGTTTTCGTCCAGCCCCAAAACAGCATTTTTTGCCGGAATTTATTGGCAACTCGTCGGCAACAGGTCAACGAAAGCGTGGACCAATATTTGCAGTCTCTAAAAACAATCTCTAAGAACTGTGATTTCCAGACCGTGACAGCTATACAAACGATGGATGAGTACATCAGGGATGCATTCATGAATGGGATTTCGTCATCCCACATCAGACAAAGACTCTTAGAAAACAAACGTCTCGACTTACACACGGCGTACAACCAGGCATTAACACTCGAGACAGCCCCAAAACAATTAAGTTCGTATGCTCAGTCGGACTCCTTGGTTGCCTCGGTCTCCACTGCTGAAAAAGAAGAATCGAAGGACGATCAGTCTACATATAAGGAGCAACCCACGATAGCGGCACTCTCCAGACAGAAATGTTTTTTTTCTGTGGAAACCCGAGACATGACAGAGCGAGGTGCCCTGCTAAAACTATATTTGTAAAAATTACAAAAGAAAAGGGCATTTTGCTCGTGTCTGCAGGTCCCCTACAGCGGCTGTTATCAATTACTGTGAGTCCCTTCTTGCTTCATCGGTTCCTTTTAACTCCTTGGAGAGTCTATCTCGTTCGTCCTTATGGGAGAAAATCAAAGGGGAGTCTATGCGGATACTCGTCGATACAGGGAGCTCCGAGAATTTATTTCATCCGGATAAAGTTAGGGGGCTCGGTTTGGCGGTCACACCAAGCTCTGAGAGGATTTTGATGGCTAGCCGTTCTCATTCGTCCTCTACTCTCGGGCACTGTGTCGTGTCTCTCACTCTAAGAGATAGGGAGTACAGGAATGTGAAACTATCAATTATGGCCAACCCATGCTGTGACATCATTATCGGGCATACATTTCTATGCCAACACTCCTCAGAGGAAATACCTTTTGGAGGACGCCTCCCCCTCTCACTGTTTGAAGACTGACCACCATTAAAAATATCCCTTACCCCTCTCTGTTTACCAATCTAACCTCGAACTGTCGCCCGATAGCTGTTAAATCCAGGAGACATACCCTACCTGATGCTAAATTTATCCAATCGGAAATCTCCCGTATGCTAAAGGAAGGTATCATAGAGCCCTCTCAATTCCCATGGCGAACCCAAACGCTTGTGGTATCTCCTGAAAATCACAAAAAGAGACTTGTTGTGGATTACTCCCAAACAATAAATCGGTTTACTCTCCTTGACGCTTATCCTCTTCCTCGAATGGAGGACATGGTAAATAACATTGCCACTTACAAAATATTCAGCACTCCTGATCTAACCAGTGCTTACCATCAGGTTGCTATCAAGCCGGAAGAACGAAAATACACAGCCTTCGAAGCTTCTGGATCTTGGTATCAGTTTCGTCGAATCCCGTTTGGAGTAACCAATGGAGTAGCGAGTTTTCAACGAGTCATCGATGACATCATCAAGCGAGAATACCTTCGCGAGACCTATGCTTACATCGACAACTTTATCATTTGTGGAGAAGATCAGGCTAGGCATGATACTAATTTGAAAGAGTTCATGAATGCAGTAGCGAAGTACGGACTGACGCTGAACAAAGACAAGTGTCACTACTCACTTACTTCTGTAGACTTGCTTGGGTATACAATAAGCAAGGGTTCGGTAAAACCTGACTCTGATAGGCTCAAAAGATAAATGAACTTGCCAGTATCTCAAGATCTTCCTTCTCTTCGCCGAGCAATGGGGATGTTCTCTCACTATTCTAGGTGGATCTCGAACTTCTCTGAAAAACTACACCCCCTTACCAAAGTTACCAATTTTCCCCTCACTAGGGAACAAGCAGACGCCTTCAGGTACCTGAAGAAGGAAATTGCAAAATCATCCCTGATAACCATAGACTCTTCTCTCCCTCTCGAGGTCGAAACCGATGCTTCGGAATCTGCAATTGCTGCCTCTTTAACCCAAAACTCTCGGCCCGTGGCTTTCTTTTCAAGAACTTTAACGTCTGCCGAGCAGAAGCACTCCTCTGTTGAAAAGGAGGCCTACGCTATTGTCGAGGCGATCCGAAAATGGCGACACTTACTGCTCGGGAAGCATTTTAAGCTAATCACAGATCTAAAATCTGTATCTTTCATGTTCAGCCCTAAAGGCAAAATAAAAATAAAAAATGAGAAGATAACAAGACAGAAGTTGGAACTTGCCTGTTTTAGCTACGACATTGCATATCGCCCCGGGAAACAAAACGCCGATGCAGACGCCTTGTCTCGTATTTGCTCTACTACCACCTCTGCCGAAAAGTTACACACCTTGCACTCAGACTTATGTCACCCGGGTGTCACCCGAATGCTGCATTTTGTCAGGGGCAAGAATATGCCATACTCTGTGGAAGATGTAAGACTGGCAATAAGGGCCTGTGAAGTTTGTTCGGAGATAAAACCGAGATTCCTTAATGCGGCATCTCAGACTCTCATAAAAGCGAGTCAACCATTTGAAAGACTAAGCGTAGACTTCAAGGGACCATTACCTTCGAATACTCGCAAGCGCTACATACTAACAGTGGTTGATGAATACTCTCGCTTTCCCTTGTGTCGATGTGTCAGCTGCAACTCTCCGGAAACATCTAAATAATCTATTTTCTGTTTTCGAAAATCCTTCTTTTGTACACTCTGATCGTGGTACGGATTTCATGTCAGACCAACTAAAGGAATTCCCGCTTTTCAGAGGTATTGCTACCAGTCGAACGACCTCCTTTAATCCTCAAGGTAACAGACAGTGGAGAGGTACAACGGTATCATCTGGCAAACAGTAAGTCTCCCTATTATCAATTGGGAAAAAGTGCTAGATGTAGCCCTCCATAGCATCCGCTCATTACTCTCCACCTCCACTAATTGTACTCCCCATGAACGTCTCTTCAACTTCCAAAGGAAATCAGCTACTGGAGATTCCATACTTACATGGTTAACGAAAGCGACATCTGTCCTCTGAAAGCGGTATGTACGTGGAAGCAAATACGAGCCCCTAGTAGAACTCGTTCACGTATTTGAAGGCAATCCCAGCTATGCTCACGTACGTTTCAATAATGGACGAGAGACGACGGTGTCCCTACGCCACATATCTCCATGGGGTGATGGAGCGGCCAGTCCGGATACGGAAATTGATCTTATGCCAGAAAACCAAGAGATACAGACTGCGCCTCTCCAGTCTAATATTTCTCTCATTCATCCTTTGCCGAGATCTCACGAAAACTCCATCGCCGAGAATTCAGTTCCTCCTCCTTCTCACTCCCCACACTCTGAGGGTGGCCTGAGGATATCTTCAGAACATGCCGATGTGCCGAATCTTCGACGCTCTACCAGAATCCGTCGAAGTATTTAACTGAAAACTATCAGCTTTTAACTTTTGTTTAGTTTTCTCTTTTTCAGTTTAATTAAAGACGCCCAGCTAAGAGTCTTTAGAACCCTTCTTCCCAAGTCGAACACACAGCCTTGATCCTTCCCTGGGTGGCGGAGAATGTGATGAAAAGAATACGCTTCTATCTCCTTCTATGCTTCGGAAGTTAATTACTTCCCTTGATCACTCTTTCTTTTTTAGTCAGTCATTGTTACTCGCAGAGACTAAATCCCTGCGTAGATCTTTGTCGAATAAAGCTTCTTCAAGCAAACTCAGTCTTCTTAAACTCATTCTATTCTATCCTTTTGACTAACTCATTACAGATTGGTATATGGAATAAGAACAGAAAAGTTAAAATATTGACAGGGAAACATGTTTACATCTTTTGATGAGCTTTGATATTTCGATCTGTGTTAAAAGTCTTCATTATGCCAAGAAAACTTTATTTGAATTGGACAATTTATACGCAGAATCAGAATACGAAGATAACGTGAAGGGATGGAGGAGAGAAGGGTTAGATGTTATGGCACTCAAGCATAATATACACAGATCGTCGAAATATATGCATGTCCTTGCCCAATATTTTTCAGTGAACTACAGGCGATTTTATTTAAGATCCCAGAAATCGTTCGATAAGGATTTAAATCAATACAATTATAGGCAATTTTGAGACAAAATATATCTGAAATTGCACATTCACTTCAAAACAATTTGAATGTTTACTAAATTTAATTGGGGTTCAATAGATCAATTTATGCTCAGACTCCTTCATTAGAAGATTTAGTTGATGTTTACTAAATCTATTGATTTTATACTAAATAAGATAAATAAATAAATATTTTTCAAAACTCCTATTTAAGGTAATTACAAAATCATAATTTTACCAAACAAAACTCTGTAAACATTATATATATTAATTACTTAAGTGATATATATTATTTTCACAGAATTTGATTTAGTGAGATTATTGTTTTATGATTTCTTGAAATAGGAGTTTTAGAAAAATATCTATTTATTAATCCTTTTTAGTATAACATTAATAGGTTTAGTAAATATCATACTTCATGCTGTGTCGGTTAAGGTGTTTTATTTTGATCTCGTTTTTTCTAACAAACTGTTCGACATCTTTCAATTTGAAATTTCTCTGTTCAAAGTAAACACCTGTTCTTATTGACTTTGGTAAAGCTGCCATTAAGAACAAAGGTAGAGTGGTCTATTGGATTGTTCACTGTATAACTGTGGTTTGGTTCCTGGGCACTATCAACTTCCGTCTAATGAGCTGTTAATCCGCGGTCCGCGAGACTCTTCGTTTTGCATAACTTACCTTGATGGATTCTAAGGCCTTTCAGTGCGCGTTGTAATATATTAACTGAAAATAATCCTTGTGATATATTAAACTAGATTACTTCGTAAACTCGCTAACGCTTGTCAAATTTTTCTAATTGAAATCCGTGAAACGAAATGTTTAAATAATAACATTTTCATTGTTGTAAACACGAAACAAAAACACTTTTACATGTATTCATATACATAGATAAACATTAACATTTTGGTAACTTAAATAAACACTATTTACCTTTTAAATATGAACGCAAAGAAAAAAATCCTAAAAAGAACTATTTATCAAAATAATAAAACAACATTTTAATTAAAGGTACAATGATAAAATACAGTTAATTAATAAAGTATGTGCTTGTACAAACATTATTCAAATTTGTTAAATTTACTTACTATATAAAACAGATAGGGTGCTTTTATTATGTAAACTTTAATTAACTTGACATACGTTGTTTTGACCTTACTGCTAATGCGAGAAATGAGCCCAACTTTCGTATTTATTTATGTAGATAGAAAAGTCCTTGTAATAAATTTGAAGAGTTCAAATACAAAACTCTATAAATCCAATTATTTAAATTAAGAAATTCTACTTTACAGACACGAATAATTCAATTTTAAAATGCTACCGTACAAGCTTATTTCAATTAAAACAGGAATAGTAAGCGAATATCACATTATTTTAACAAAATATTTGGGAATTTGTTAGAATGATGAAAATATACACTTATCGTAGCGGTAATTTAGCAATTTTCAAAATGGCGTTTATCGCATTTTGCATTCGAACTCTTCATTTCTAAAAAGCCCTTGTAATATATTAAATTAAAAGTCCTTGTAATATATTTAATAAAAAGGTCCTAGTAATATATTAAATACAAAAATCCTTGTAAACGTCTTGTAATATATTAAATAAAAACGTCCTTGTAATATATTAAATAAGAAAATTCTTGTGATTAATTAAATAAAAAGGGTCCTTGTAATATATTACAAATTTATTTCTAATATATTAAATAAAAATGTCATTCTAATATATTAAATACAAAGAGGTCAATGTTATATATTATTTTTTTAAATTTTAGTACATGTAATATATTAAATAAAAAGAGTCCTTGTAATATATTACATAAAAAGGTCCTTGTGATATATTTAATAAAAAAGTCCTTGTAATATATTAAATAAAAAAGTCCTTGTAATATATTAAATAAAAAAGTCCCTGTAATATATTACATAAAAAAGTCTTCGTGATATATTAAATAAAAAAGGCCCCTGTAATACATTAACTAAATACAAATGGCCTCTGTAGAGACGTTTGAAAATCAGTAACTTTTTGAATGTTGATAAAACGAACAAAACAAACGGTCTGACCTTAGAAGGTTTTATAATTCATCAAATAGGACACTATGATGCTCTATTTTCTAATGGACTAAAATAATCATCAGTTTTCGTCTGATATTTCAAGAAAGCGTTCTAATATCAGAATAGCGACTCAACCAACTTCTTCCGACGCCATACCAGTTGTATCTTTTGCACTGGCTGACTTTGCATTAATATTCTTTTGATTCTCTGACCGAACTGAAATGATCATTGACTATTGATCCGTAAGAATATACGATTAACTTATCTCGTTAGAAAATATCGGATATTCCTCTCTAACTTCTTAAAGCATTTTTCACTAGACGGACATTCTGTGTTTTTTGTTTTTATGTTTATAACAAACAAAAACAAACCCTTTATTTTCTATTAAAAAAGAACAAAGCAACAATAATATTATTAGTAGAAGAGGAGGAGAAGAAAGAATCAAAAGAAAAATAACAAAAAAATAATAAACAAACAAGGAGAAGAAAAAAGAACAACGAAAAAAAAAGAAAATCAAGAAAAAAAAAGAAAAAGAAGAATAAGGAGGAGAAGAAAAAAGAAAGAAAGAACAAGTAGTAGTAGAAGAAGAAGAAAAATGAAAAATAGAAAAGAAAGAAAAAGAATAAGAATAAGAAAAGGGAAACATTTTTCTATTTACCCACTAGCTGTACACACCCGGCGTTGCTCGGTTGTGTATTTACTTGCAAGTTATTTTACTTTGCCTTTTGTAAACAATGTCAAGTTTTTGTTTCCAAAACTTCATTTTTTATTCCAATCAAAGGGAAGTAACTCTGTATGGATGATTAAAGGGTTATACTTCTCTTTTTAAGATGGAGGTTATTTAAAAATAATCCCGACTCGAACAAATTATTTTCTACAATGAATTAAATCGAATTACAACTATCTACAAGAAAACTGGTAAAGCAGAATCAAATATTAATTGTATATGAAGTAGGCTATCGATGACAAAGAAAGGATAAAATGACTGGCTTTAATTTATATATTAGAAGAAAAGAAAAGTAAAACGAAATACACTAAATAAATGAACGTGATCTTACCTAGATAGGTACTCTTCCACCGACTTCTTTAAGAATATGTTATAAATTTTTTTTAAATCAAATGTATAATAGAAATCGTATTTTCGGTGGGTCTGTCTGTGTGTCCGGTTTAAACTTAATTCACTTAATTTCAGCAGATTTTGAATTAGTACATGGGGATCATAAAAATGAAACTTTCTTGCATTCTTACTTGTAAGTCTTTAAACATGAACACTGGAACTAGGTCAGCAGTTAGTTTCTGATTATCTTATATTTTTCTTTTTTACGCAAAAGGCTACTGTGAATTATAGGACAAGTTTACGAGGCATGTCCAAAAAGTATCCGACCTGTATGTTTTCCGTGCGAAATAGCAACGATAGGGCGGCGGCACTCTACACACTGAAGGAAGACACTTTCATGCGCATGTGTGAATTTGATCATCACCTTCCTGCGTGTTAATCGCTGCCTGTCGGTCGCTGAGTTAGATGCTACACAACGTGTTCGTCGGATTACCGATTCTCTCAAGATGACTAAACGTGTTCGGCAAAGCTACTGCATCAAATTTTGTCAATTGCTTCGTAATTCACAAAGGAAAACAATTCGTAAGATTCAGCAGGTGTTTGGAGAAGATGTGATGGGTGTAACATATTTTAAGGAGTGGTTAAACCGATTCAAAAATAGCCGCACATCAGCAGAGAATGACCAGCATTCTGGCAGACCCCAAACTGCTCGGAGTGCAACTGTTGTTGAGAGGGTTCAAAATTTGGTGATGGAAGATCGTTGTTTAACCGTGCAGGAGATCGCCGAAGAGGTCGGAGTGAGTAAAGATTCCGCACATGCTATTTTGCGTGATGATTTGAACATGCACAGAGTGGCTACAAAATTTGTGCTCAAGTTGTTGTTGCAGGAACAAAAGGACCTTCGTTTTCAAGTTGCACAGGACCTTCTGGAAACCGCCAACACTGATCCTGGGTTTCTGAACACCGTAATAACTAGAGATGAGTCATGGATGTACGGGTATGACCCACAAACAAAAAGTCAGTCGTCCCAATGGAAACATCCCGAGTCTTCAAGGCCCTAAAAAATGCGCGACAGGTGCGAAGCAAAACTAAGATGATACTGACTGTCTTCTTTGATATCCGTGGAATTGTGCATCACGAATACGCATCAGAATGACACACAGTGACAAAGGAGTACTATCAAGATGTTCTCCGGCATCTCCGTGACGCAGTTCGGCGCAAAAGACCAGACATCTTGACAGCGAAACACTGGCAACTGCATCATCACAACGCTCCAGCACATTCATCCTAATTGATCCAAAATATTATGGCCAAACATGGAATTCTAGTCGTTTGTCAACCTCCTTACTCTCCAGACATGGCTCCTTGCGACTTCTGGTTGTTTCGAAAATCGAAGACGTAACTGAAAAGTTCCCGTTTTGAGACTAGAGAATAGATAATGCGAAACGCGACGGCGGAGATGACCACCATTCCAATTGGAGGCCTTCCAGAGATGTTTCTATTAGTGGGTGGATCGGTAGGCTAATTGTGATCAAACACAAGGGGTCTACTTCGAAGGGGATTAGGGTCCCAACCCCGTCAGGTATTTTAAATATTTTTTTCTGGTTTAAGGTCGCATACTTTTTAAACAGGTCTCGTATAAGGGCATCTTCAGGTGGAAGTTGTGCAGCGAGATGTTAATTCACATTACATTAAAATTTCTACATGTTGATACAGTCGAGGAAACAGGAAAAAGGGAGGAAAGTTCAACGGCAAGCAGTTCGAAGAAAGAAGCTTTCCGGCATCTTCGGATCACTACAATAAAGAGGTGCGATTTCGCTTCTTATCGAGTTGGTTGGGGGTATTTATGTTGAGAGAGGTACCAGTGCAGCAAGTTCGTCAGAGCACATTCCCTTGAATTACTTGCCAAACAAGCCAATGGATACAACATTGCAGTGATGGGACAAGGGCTTGAACTTGGTAGACAGTATGGGACCTATTAGATAAGAAGCTCTTTTGGTGGAAACAATTCTCCATGTATGAGAGAATGGTTGCTTTGTTGAGATATAGGGTACTGATAAGTGTGAGAAGTTTTCTAGTCCGGTAGAAGGAGACAACATTCTTTGCGGCAGACTTGACAGTATCTTCTATGTATTTGTTCCAATTCATGTTACCTGTGAATGTTAGACCAATGAGTTTGAACGTTGGAAAGAGTTCTGTAAGCCATGGCAGTAAAGAAGCTTTGTCTTAGTAGCATTAAATGTATCAATCTATATTTAAACCATTCCACTGCAGACTGTAGGTAATTTTCTAAGAATTCAGCTACTGCCTTGTATTCTTTCGTTTATTCTGTATTTTTCTCTATTATATTGAAACAGTTGCAAAGTTTGCGAATTAATTAGATATATAGAGACAGTCAGGTGCAGAGTTGTGTTCGCAAAGTAACGTAACTGAAGGTATGGAGATTTGGAGAGAAAGATGTTACACTTTTTAATGAACATTTTCTATTCTCTTATCCATGCCCCTAAGCAACGTTGAGTCGCCCTGCCAGTATATGATAAGGAAAAAGCAGCCATATGCATATGCACTAAACTATTATCCATCCACACGCATAGATACACAACAGAATTTGACAACAAAGAAATAAACAACGAAATCGCAACCATTTTTTTTATTTCATATTTTTCGCAACACGTAGCACTATGAGAAGTATTCTCAATTAGAGATATTTATTGTTCTAGAGAATATTTCCTCGGGGAAGCATACCTCCCATTGAAATGTTTATTTCAGACTTTAATGAGATTTAAATCAAACTTAAGTCACACACACTTAACAGATCTGTAAACTCTAATGGTTATTTTAGATAATTTTAATATTGCATAAATCTGAAAGATTATGGTTTTCCATGAGATATGGATGAAAATCTCACAAATTTAGAAAACATTAAACTGCTATCTGACATTTACGATATGCTGAATCCAAACAGAACGCATTTGGGTTGAAGTGAAAAAGTCTACTTTATGACGGCTTCAGAAATTGAAAAACGGTGTTCATTTAAGGTCAGATGTTTTTTTTTTAGGGGGGGGGATTAATGATTTGTTTTCACAATTCATTTTAATTATTAACACATACGAAAATTGAATTATGCCTCGGAAGTTTTTAGATGAGGGTTGATAATTCGTAGATTTTTGTATATTCGGACTACTGTTCTCATCTTGGGTGTTTTTATCACAACGTTTCGGCTGATGTAACCTCCGACCTTCTTCTCAAACTCGGAATTACGAACGGAACCCTTTATTTAATCCACGGGGGAAGACGTTTTCAGTAATTCGCAATTATTCGTAACATCCGCACTGAGGATTGAACCTTCAACCTTCAATGATGACTGTCACTTAGAACTGAATTATACTATATCCACTGCGCCACGTGTCCTTGCGGACAATTCTAGTATGAATATTGGGAGCCTTAAAAATTTAATTATTTTTTTATAATTGGATTTTTTAATTTTGTTATTACAAATAATCAAAGTACACTTTATTTATTGAAAAATAATAAAATTAAACTTTTTGTTCGGGGCGTAAGACATTTATGAATTTTATTAAGCCTCTAAACGAAATGTTTACACACTAGTAGAAATTTAAAATTCCGCCCAAATGAGGGACTGTTTTTTGATAAACACCGCTTGTCAATTTCCGATTTCATAATCGTAAGCCGTCATCAAGTAGACCTTTTATCTTTAACCCACATCTGAAGTAAAAAAAATTCCCAGCAGGCAGGTTGTCTCCAAATGGGCCCAAAAAAGCATTAAAAACATTTTTTTAAATCTCTTCGTGAGACTTTTGCCCCAAATGCATTAAAATTTATAATTAATGATTATTTATGTGAATCGATTACACCCACATAACAGGTAAATATACACCCTTATCACCATTAATAACTAAGACGTCGGTTAGAGGGTCTTAATCTACCTAGGCGAGATGGTATCGATTATTTGCCCTCCCTGAAGGATTGGACAACCACTCAGTTCACAATGAAAAGTGTAATTTCGAGTTTTGCAGCGATTTGACGCTGATTAAATCAATATTCACATTGATCTATAATATGGCTCCTTCGAAACTCTTAAACTTCTAATTATTCTTTCGCCTGTATCATACTTAAATGATGATAGATGATAGATATATTAATATATGAAAGTAAACATATAAACTCTTAAATCCTTTTTGTTTTAAATATGACATATTCCAACAAAATGCCTATTAAATCCTTTTCAAACCAATATAAAAAATAAAACATTGAAGGTTTAATTTGTATAAAATATCGATGTAACAAACTTTTAGTGATGATTTGTACGGCTCCGAGTGATGGTCGTCGACGAAGGAAGCAGTAATAAGACTATCCGTCAAAGAGACAGAAATGTTAAACATGTATGAATTATTTTTGTGCGGTGTCTATTTACTTCTTTTTTACCAGTCAAATACCCGTTCGCGACAATCAGTCCGACAGAGACCGGACCAACTCGGTGGCCTTTTAATCTGTCGGGCTGTGGTATCAGTCTTGGGTAGTCCTTATTAGGTCCACATTCTCAGGCCTTGCCTTCTCTCTTTGGGAATGAATTAGTTTATAGATAACTGCCCGAGGCGCCCCGACCCAGAAATATTGACGGGGCTGCCCAGACAATTTTTAAGATGCCAGAGTGCCCATTCTTTATGAGCGCTGGCTTACTTTTCCCACTTTCCGGCTTTGTTACACATGATAGTTACGTTGGAATTATGTAAATACCGTGTCCATTTACTTTTGTCATGTTCACATTAAATCCAGTGCGGGACAAACAGAGTAGGAAATGACG
Source organism: Sepiola atlantica (assembly GCA_963556195.1). NCBI lineage: Eukaryota > Metazoa > Mollusca > Cephalopoda > Sepiida > Sepiolidae > Sepiola > Sepiola atlantica. The sequence continues at coordinate 208,193,699 of OY744515.1, read as the reverse complement.
ATCAATGTTTTAAACTTAAAAAATGTATTAATTATTGGTGTCAGGTCTCTATTTACTTGCATTATATCTGAGTACATGTGACTTTAGAAAAACATGAGTTCCCCAATGATGGCTTAAGATGTCCCCAGATAATGAAATAATGCACTTTATAAAACGTATCTTAATATTACTTCATTAAGTTCAACAAAAAGTTGTAATCAATTGTTCGTTACACGATTCAATTAATAAATATCACAGTAAACACTTGTTTTGATTTAGGGGGTTTAAAATTAACCCATTTCGACTTACATAACAAATTTACCCGAATATAAAAACAACCGTATTATTTGAATTATTCGGATTACTGTTCTCCTCTTAGATGTTATTCTTACAACGTTTTGGCTGATGTAACTTCCTAACAGGTGCGTTTTGTCAAACTCGGGAATTTTTTATGTCGATTTCGAAAATCTGTACAGAATTTCAAACGAAACCAGTTATTTAATCCACGGGGTTAGATAGTTATCGTTCCGTCAGTTATGACCGGGTAGAAGTAATTCATAAATGTATTAGTAGTAGCGCCCCTACTGAAGATTGGAGCTTTAAAATCCAGAAGACTGTCGCTTAGAATGGATTGATACTTATAACTTTTATCCGTTGTGCCACGGATCTTTGAAGACTTAGACATAATATAAAAACACTTCTTAATTTGTTACCCCCAAATCCACCAAATTTTAGGATTAATAATTATTTAAATGAATTATGTTCTGGTGAACCTATGGAAAATTCTGGTTTGAACCGACAGTGGTGAAATGACCACTAAATTATGACAAATGTAATTTTGCAGAAATATTTAAATATCAATTCATTAGTGTCTGCGTCAAATCAATCAAACGCTTTAACGCTTTAATCAATATTCAGAGTGATCGCAGGTGAAGAAGACATGATTTAATTAATATAAATCCTTATTTAATTGCCTCCCCACTAGAGGCAAGTTTTATGTGGGTTATATACAGCTCCCCAAAATGGAGAACGCTTGATGGCACAAAAGTAAAAAATTGCCGCAATCAAGAAGGATTTCTCCCTCTCCGACCGAGGACAAAACAGATACTACACTTTGATTTTCGGCCGAAGCTCAAGTCTTTCTCTACTCTGTCGTTATTTCTATGGAAGGTGTTCGACTGAGCTCCCATCTTTGGTTGTACCGTGTAAGATTTTTACAGAACGAAACCGTCTTCCTAAAAACACCGCAATTTTTTTCATTTCTTCTTCTGTGTGCCTAACATCAAACGGAATTTTCATGAACCGAGATTCTTTTCAAAATTGGAGTATGTGTAGCACGTTACCACGAGATTTATTCACTGAGAGTTACAATATGGTCATCTTCGAATCCAATGTTAATAAATTCTTCTTATAATTCGTCAACATATGAAAGTAAATGTTATTCATCCCATTCATTATTTCCAATCCTTCGCAACTCAAAAGAAACATTTTGCTATCTTTTCGTTACGTGTCACTTCGCACTTCATTCCTTGACGTCATATCCTGCCACGTAGATTTAATTCTGTTCTTCTCTTCGAATTACATTTTTCGCTTTTCTACTTCATATGCAACTATACATCTCATTGACCATTCTCCTCGAGTGGCTTGTATCCCTAATAAGTGGTGACTCGTTAGTAAATAGATTTAAAAATGCCTCTATCTATAATTGTGAAACAGTGATTGTAGCCGACGCATCTGCTCCTTTAGGGCGCACTAATATGAATCAGGAAAATCAGGCCCTACGTAGAATTGAGGTAGAAAATTGAAGCTAGTATATATTCACACGAAATCACCTACGGGAAACGAGCGAGAACCGGCACCGGGCTGGCTAGAGAAAGCGTGTAAAGTGTCAGCTATAATTATCCATACACAATGGGAGAACAAACCCAGAAAGAGCTGGACGTTGATAATGGCTGTACAATTTTGGTCAAGAGTCTTTTGGTCACTCCCCTCCCCCCATGGTAGAGAGAGAGAATAAGTCTTTTATGATAGCAGGAAAATAAACAACCCAGCCAGAGAGAGAGGGGAAAGGAAGAGGGAGAGTAAGTCAGTATGCCCCACCCTGGCCCCGAGAGAGAGAGAGAGGGGGAATGGAGAAATAGGCTGGAGAAAGAAAGGGTGTGATAGTATGACTCCTTGGGAAAAGAAAAGTTTTTTTTGTGTTGAGTGAACGATCAGTTAGAGCCGCGCTCTTGGTCGGGTGAGACGTGTCGACGTTCGCCGGCCAGTGGCGAGCAATCCCACCCTCCCACCGTTCAGTAGACAAGTTACCGCTTAATTAACAACTTGGAAATCGTAAAGGGAGTTTCACACACGCACAGAGAGAGACGAGAGAGTTAGAAATTGGAATTCGGCCTAGACGGTAGTGTTAGCCGGAGCTGAGACACGAGCCGGCCAAGCGGGGGATCGCGCGAAAGGCCCCTCGTTTGGATGACCTTGCTCGTGGTATTCCCCACCACCGTTTCTCCAAACATAGATTAAGTTACAACTTAATTAACAACTTGGAAACCGTAAATAGAGTTTCATGCACAGAGAGACGTGATAGTTAGTAAACAAAGCCATTATCGAAAAGCAGACTTTAATTCACCGTTTTAAAAACAGTTGTTATCTTAATAATTAATTGGATACAAAAGGAAACCGCTGAGTTTGTTAAATTATTCCTGTTGTCAGTTTGTTGTTTGAGTAACCTTGCCTTCACAGTGATCAAGCTATCATCAGAGAAGAGTTTCGAACCATTTTTCTTTTTCTGCCGCTACGACATCACGAGCCCAAAGAGGGTGTTCACAGTCTAGAAGGATTCCTGCGCCGAGGACCAGACGTGTGAGTACCGAGATAGAGACACGAGTGGACCACCTATGTTACAGTGGTTCAGTGACACCGGATCAGAGTGAGGTATCTGTGTTACTCGGCACTGCGACCTATGTTTACATTTGATGCCGTCACCAAGGAAGAAGCGTGTGGGGTCCCCGTTACATAATAAAATACATATTTTCTTTAATATAAAAAGACATAAGCATTAAAAGTTTATTTTCAATACTTTAAATCTACTACACAATCATGTTTTTTGTACACATTTCAGTTAATGCTGCATTACATCTCATTTAATTCTATATGTAACCACTTCCTTCTAACCTCCGTATTAATGGCGAAATATTGCTTACTTTTCCACTGCAATATTACAACCCACATTTTCCATTCCATTTCTTACCGAGCAAATATATGCGTTTGATGAGGGGCTCCAGGCGATTACAGCCAGTATAAATAGATTGATAAATCCAATAACCATTTTCTTTTAATGAATCTAATTCCAAGACGAAGAAATTTAATTAGTTCTAATCGAAGGTTTCTTTTTTTAATTTTCTTCAGATATTGCGTTACACATCGAAAAGAAAACAGCTTTGAGCTTCTTTTAGATACGACTCTGCATGAAAATGCTAGGCTCTGTCTGTCGAAAGATCGGTCAGTCTCTCACACTTAAGCTTGAAATAGAATTTTAATCGCTAAACAAGCATGAGGGTTGCTGTAGTGAAGTAGATAACGACGTACACTGAAGACCTAGGTGCGCCAAGTTCGAATCCCGTCGGTTCCATAGACATCATTTTAACTTATGGATGTTGGAAAAATTCACATGATTTATCCTGTAAGTATCTGATTCGAGAAAGAATCGAAAAAAAAAACAATGCTAACAACATTCCAACCCTTCCTCAACGTGGTAGACGCGGAGGCAACGTCGTAGTTTCAGAGCTACCTGACTAACAGGGCTTTGGTGAAAATCCAGGAGGAGTCGGCATCAGGATCCGTTGTCCTCTGGTCGTCTCTGTTTCTGCGTGTGGCAATCAAAGACGTGCCACGTGCGAAACCACACATCCATTTAATGTAGTTCCACGTCGTTCCTCTGTCGTAGGCCAAACCTTCACATGCTAAGCTTTACTGCTCTCGGTGTCGGAGGTAAAATCTGCAATCCCGCACGTTAACGAATATCTGCGATCAGCGAAAAGGGTTTCATGCAGACCGGAAAGTCCCGAGTCACAATCTCCGTGTGCTCTATACAGAAGTCTTACACGCTTAAAAAGAAACAGAATTGATCAAAAAGTCGTATCATGCAGATTCATGCGAATTTACTTTGCCTCCCCACGGGAGCAGATTTCGAGACAAGGTCGGTTTTAAAGGGTAAAAAATTGCCTTAGTCTACAAAGATTTCTACGTTACTGAATGAGGACAGAACAAAGAAAGTGTAACATCAGAGCGGTCGGTTATCACGTTCATTTTCAAAACAGCATTTTAATTGGTCTGTTACAGTTACGTATTAAATAGTTATGTCGTTCGTCTGTCACACTTACGTTTCAAATAATCATTTTTGTTGATCTTGTACTGAAGCTTGAAATATCATCTCCGTCGGTCTGTCACGCTTAAGTTTGAATTAACATTTTCATCGGTAAAAAATACTGATTTAATGGACGCATCTTAATTAATAAAGAGTGTATGTCACGTTTATTTTTAAAGTTGTAGTTTCGTTGATCTGTCACACGTGCGTTTTAAATAGCATTTTTGTTGATCTGTTGCTCTTAAGTTAATGATATCATCTACGTTGGTCTGTCACACTTATGTTTGAAATATGATTTTTGTTTTTCTATGACACTTAAGTCTGCAGTTACATTTCATTTAGTCACGCTTAAGTCTGAAATATCATTTTCGTTCATCTGTTACTCCTAAGTTAGAAAAGCATTTTCGTGGTCTGTGACGCTTAAGTTTGAAATATCATTTTCATTATCTTTTACACTCAAGTTTTAAATATCATTTTCGTTGGTTTGTCACGCTTAAGTTTTAATTATACTTTTTGTTGGTCTCTTAAGTTTTAGATAACATTTCTCTTGGTCTGTCACGCTTAAGTTTTAATATCATTTTCGTTGATCTGTTACTCTGAACTTTGAAATAGTATCTAGGTTCGTCTGTCAAGCTTAAGTTAAAAATAGCTCTTCAGTTGGATTGCCAGTCTTGAGTTCAAAATAGCATTTTTGTTTGTCTGTCACACTTAAATTTTTTAATATAATTTCCGTTTGTCTGTCACGCTTAAATTAGATATATAATGTCCGTTTGTCTGTCATGTTTAAGTTTAAAATCTCATTTTCATGAATAAACGCTTAAAGTGAATGGACGTATCTTAAGAATATCCATTCGCGTTTTTAACCGCTAAAATTGCGTATGAACATCGATAAAATCTGGTTGGTTGCTATAACAAGCTTCTTTTTTTTCATCCAATCAAATTACAATACGACGTAAATAGATTTCGCCCCCACCCCTCTTGCTCTCTGTCGCTCTCTCTCATTTTATTTTGTTGGTGTTAGACTCTTGTAAATTACGTCATCACATGCAATTAGCATGTTGAAATGCTGTAATTTCCCTAGTCATTCGTTTTGGAATCAGATCAAGTTCAGATAATTATTGACCCATAGTTGGCGATGTACGCAATCCTCCCGGCAAATGTCTTTTGCATTCGCTCCGTTCCCTCTGCCTTCATTGGATGTACGCTTTGCTTCATTCTTAATACCAATCCAAAGCTCGAATTCTATAACCGACAATATCGCTGCCAATTCTCGAATAAGTGATAAAACATGGCTGCGGATTTTCGTAATAATGTGTTCAACTTTCTGGAATTTTTTTTTTACTATTGAATACCACTTATTAAGACTAAGAGCCACTCGCGAAATAAGAGGTAATGAGACGGAAATGGTTGTCACTATGGAAGTACTAACATAGATTAATGATATCAACTGATTATTACTTACTAAAGAATTTCTGACAGAGGTTTATTGACATTTCATTTTAAGACGACCAAGTTTTAATCAGCAGAGAAGCAGTCCTGCGGCAATGTGTTTCACAGACAGGAAACTCTTGCAATCAAGCTATACCCATGGAAATTCCGTCTGACGCCCCCCAAACACATTCGAGGATAAGGGTTAATCACATCTCATCAAGGCTAACATCTACTCGATAGTACGGATTAATAAGATGGATAGAGTAACAGTTAATTATGAGGAGATTAAAAATCGCCTACAATTAACTAAAAATAACAGCCGGCCCAGAAAACAGACATTATTCCCCCTTTGCCAGAAACATCGTTCATGTTATGAGGATTAAAGCACAAAATAGGGAGAAGCAGGAGCTACGAGTCCGCCGAAAGTAAAACCAAGGTTCACTGTTTCCGATCTCTTTTAATATTGTAAAGAAACTTTTAAAGTATTTGAAACCACAAGTTTTTTGTTTAGGAAAACATTGCGCGGTTAAAAATTTTAACAATGCCGGTTTTATGTTTCGACTTTTATTAGATGATGATTGATGATTTTTATTATTAGGGCTATTCGGACTACTGTTCTCATCTTGGAGGTGCTTCTTACAACGTTTTGAACGATGTAACATTCGACCTTTTTCAGGTGCATTTAGTCGAACTCGGATGGTCCGTGGCGCAACGGAAAAAGTGCAAACTATTAAAAGGATTAAATTAAAAGGTTCCGTTTGAAATTCCATTAAAAATCCCGAGTTTGACAAGACATACATGAAGAAAGTCGGAGGTTACATCAGCCGAAACGTCGTAAGACTAACATCGAAGATAAGAACACCAGTTTGAATATTCCAAATAATACAAATGCCGGTATTTAGAAAAATTCGATTGACATCTAAGTAAAAATCAGAGAAATTGTAACGTTACGGCACTAATAAGCCGTGTGTAACGTTACGTGGGCAATTCTGTCGGACCCTCCAGATTGCGTGTCGTTGTCTCCTTGATAAAAACAGCTGGAGTATCGTTGATTCAATTGACACCAGCACTTCTTTTTCTTTCTTTTCTTTTTCGCCACCATCATAATCGCAGTGAATATATATCAGCAGACGTTTCTGTGGCTTCCTTTGATTCCGTAATAAGTGCAATTCAAAAAACATCAACAACATTCGTGCTCTATGTTGCCTTATTATATTACAATACGGCAAAGTGCATATTACGTAATATTTTCCTCGATAACTCTTTGGCGGAGGATACGAAAAAGACGTCCGAATCCAGTCAGCTCACCAGCCAAAGATAAATACTTCGCTTTCTTCGCTACGTGTCACGTCGGGCTTCCTTCTATGACGCCATATCGTGTCATGTAACTTTTATTCTACTCTTTGACCCATAATACAATTGCGTTTATAACACTATTTCAACATAGTACAATGTTACTACAAAGTCGTATCGGTCTGGGTTTTATGGACTATTTAATTCATAATAACTAGTACCTTGTGAAAATGACTTATTGGGAAAATCCATTGAAGAAAATAGACAATTATGTTGAGAGAAAGTGGGATTCATACTTTTCCCAAGTGAATTAGCAGTGTGATATCAGATAATTCCATGAGTTCTGTCCGTATTTATGTTCTCTGAAAGCGAATAGTAAGTGTGATTTTCTAATGTAATTGTTGTAACCTTGAATGGCCGATGAAAATAAGACATTACGGTGGTATATTTACAAGAGTTAGTATTTACAGAAGTACAGAATACTATGTTACAGAAAGACTGCTCGTCTTTTGTTGTAGCCTCCTCGATACATGATGTCTAGGAGAGTCCATATAGTCACGAAATAGAGTAGATCACCATCACAGCATAACACCCCCCTTTTTAGCCTTACTTTGTATGGAGTTAATACTTTTTCCTTTTAGGATTTATAAAAATCAAGTCCGTAATCTTACATTTTCTTTTTGATCTTCTGTGTTTAGAACTAGTTTGCGGAATTAGTATCTCGAATGTGTCGAACACGATATCCATTAGTTCGTCCTAATCGACATCATCTGAATATCGTTTCTTTATCTGATTATCTGATTAGACGTGAATTGCCTTCTGTTGTCTGATACAACAATTCAACGAACCCGAACAGGGCGAACAATTCATGTAAAAATTTAATGGTTACTTCCTTCGTTGATTTTTTGTACATTTCGAGAAACTGTCTACAACTATTAAGTAATAAAAACCATCAAGTCGGCCAGCAAAATCTACGTGGATCCTAGACCACAATCGATCCGTTTCCGACCAGGGTTTGAACTTCATAGGAAGTTGTCTTCGCTTCCAAAGTACAACCTTTGCATAGTTTCACTGTATTTCCAATGTTTTTGTACATATTTGTACACATAGCTTCTCATGAAACCTTTCATTCTTGAAATTCCTAGGTGACCAACATAAATGTTTTTTGTATTATTTTCTGTAATGATGCAGGAATAACAACTCAATCGCTATATATAACTACATCATCATAGATTTAATAAACTTCTGAGATTTCTCGGTGTTGTTTTAATGTTTTTTAATCGTCATCTAACATTTTTTTTATTTCTGCGAGTGTTACTTGAAGCTCCATAATAGCGTAACACAATGTATTTTTTACTTCTTACTTCAGTTTGTAGGGAGACAATTACTGTGTCTTTAAGGGGTGTAGCATATTTTGAGATAAGTCTTGATAATCTGTCAGCATGAATATTATTTTGTAATTGAGGATAATGGCCCCCCATATCTGCAGTCGTTTTGCGGTATGATGTTTGCAATCTCTTTTTGATCCATAAATCGTTAGCAATGACTTATGGTCAGTTTACAACGCGAAATGTATTTTATGAACAAAATGATGAAATTTGGTGACTGCAAAAATAATACCCAATGATTCTGTCTCGATTTGCGAGTAACTTTTTCTGCCGCTAGTAACATAAAGATGCGTCGGCGATATATTTTAGCGACCCATCTTCCATTTTATGCAATATGCAGGCCCCAATACCGTACGAGCTAGAATCAGTAGGCGCAATTATTTCGAGATCTGAATTGCAATCCGTCAAAAATAATTCTGATGTGAGCATATGTTTCATTTATTAAATGCGTCCTGGCATTTAGTCGTCAAAGTCGAATATTTTGCTTTTGTAATAGCTAATTCAAAGGACCTGACAAATGTTTCCCGTCTGGAATAAACACATTATAATAATTTGCTAAACCAAGAAAACTTTGGAGAGACGACACGTTTTCCGGGTCCGGAATATTTTTTATCGCACATGCTCGCTCTGTATCTGATTTTATACCATCTTTGACTAAGATATTTTTTCCATGAGAAACTCAGTTTCCCTCATTCAATTCGAATCATATGTTGCTCAGATCTTTTACTGATCACAAGAATTCCATATAAGTAGGCTGTTGCAAATTCAAGTCCGATAATCAATGTGTCAATTGTTTAGTGAAAAATGGCTGGTGCACTCTTAACCCCGAACTGTAATCGTCTGACTTTGGGTATTTATACAAAGTATCTTTGAGAACTCCTCGTCCACAGGTATTTGTAGACAAGCATCACTTAAATCAACTTTTGAAAACAAAATCCTCCGTTGAATTTAGCGAAAATCTGTTCTGGATTAGGGTTTATTTCCTGCACTTTCCTTTTGATAATACTCTCATTTCTTCAAATCTATTGAATTCCTCGTAAATCTGATTAAATGACGCGACTGAATATTTCTATTTAAAAACAACTTTTTTAAAAATTGGTTTTAATTCAATCTTAGCGGTATTTTTTTACATCTTCTCAGTCCACGAGGAAACATTCCAAAAAGGTTTATTTAAATTATTTATTTAGTCTCTCTGCTTCGGAATTTAAGCTTTTAATATTTTGACAGAAAGAATTTTCGTGCATATTTAATAATTGAAATGTTTCCATCCAGTCCGTACGCAATAAATTGTTTAAGTTATTCATAAAGAACATTCTTAATTTAAATCTTTCCTTTTGATGTTACGTTAGAGATTAGCTCGCCTTCGAATTTAATATCTTGGTTGGTTTTCTAATTTTTTTGACGCTCCAAGGTTTAATATTTACAGATCTGAGTTGCAATCAAGTTGTAACCTTACATTTTTATTTAATATTTTACTTGCACACATTTTTAGCTTCGTCACTTTTAGAAATTTTAATAAAGCTTTTAAAATTTTATATTTAACTTTGCAGTGTGTACTTTTGTGTCCCATGCGCCTGCAATGTAAACAATTTAACATTTGATATGGACAATCTGTGTACCCATACAATTGCATACAATCGAAACACAGATTAGGAGGCAAATTATTTTTCTTTGATTGATCAAATTTAGTTCGTGAATGTGTTTATTTTTTCAACAATTACTTTCAAGCATTCATCGTCAATAGTGCATGTCCACACCATCTACTTTAATCATATTCGAGAATCTTATTACCATTCTGGTATTTCTGATACCACTGTTGTACTATCCGATCACTTGTGAATCATTTCCCCATGTTCTTATGATATTTGCCGCAGTTTGGAAAGTAGTACGAGCGACAAAAGTTAACGCGTTTTTTTTTCTATTTTTATTTAATGCTTCAAAATTGTATTTTAATCGAAATGAAAAAAAAATATGTGTGAATCTCCTGTCGCCGAAATGATGTTACAGTGACGGTTCAAAATTCAGAAGGAACTCCTGTTCAAACAACACCGTAATAAACAATAACATATTTCTAACACAAACGCTTTCACTCAGCTGCCCAAAATCAAACTCACCGTCTGCTTTTAATTCGTCTTTTTAAAAGTCAGTTGGTATCTACTCATGCAAATTAGATGCTCATGCACCCAAATAAGTTCCAACTATGAAAATCTGCCATCATGACAAAGTTTATTTTTTCACTAGCAAACTGTTATCTTATACACGATGTATCTAATACATTTTGAAGTGGTAAGTGTCCGTCTTCGTTTCTTTTGCTACCGAAAACGAACACTGTAAGATAGCAATTGAAATCAACCTTTTTCAAGGAAAGTCGAATAATAGATGAATAAGGGACGTAAGTATGTAATATAAAAATATAGAGTTATCGTTCTTTTTGAAGTGGCAGCTATACAAAAAATAAATCTGATCGGATAAATTATTTTCTGTATTACATTACCCCGAATTACATTTTATTGTTCTTAGCAACATGGACAAACGTACAAAAAATAAAATAACTATACAAAATTGGTTTTCTAGGGAAAAACGTACGGATGAAAAAAAATCCAGGACCCGACTGACTTTACTTTATTATATATACATATACATATACATATACATACAAATGTACCTTTATTATATATAGTGCATATATATATGCACTTTTATATATATATATATATATATATATATATATATATATATATATATATATATATATATACTTTTGACGCTTTAAATCAGTTTAAATAATATTACAAGTAAAGAGTATCAGAAAGGCATTCAAGTTGTTTACAGCTGTTTCAAAGCAATTTTTATTTTAAGTCATATAATGCAACATTATTCATTTTCAAAGCATTGAATTTAATCGAAACAGAATTTCGTAAGTACCCAGAAAGCAGACCACAACAATGTCCATTTTCCAGCAAAAGCAAAACAGGTTCAATTTGTATTACAAAATAATAATAAATATGGTAAAATAAAATATCTATCATTTACTTCACACATAAATCATCGGTGAAAAGAATGTTGAAGAACTAAAACGCCGGACCTGGAGAATTGGGCAACACCATATACTCTAAATTGAGGGACATCTAACAAATTGGAAAACAACAGCTTTGTTCTTGGACTATTCTGTTCTCACTGGAAGAGATGTAAATCCGATTCCATCTGCTTAAGCGTAACACAGACCATCAGTTTGATTGATTACTTAATGTAATGTGTCAGTATGTATTTACTGGCTTAGGATCTCTCAGTTCAATATACTTAATTCGATGCCAAAGATTTGTAAATTTAAGCAAATTGTTAAAAATGCTTTTATTCTTATGCCATTTTCAACTTATTCAGAAACATTTTACGTAAATCCGTCTCAATCCGTTTCATATACACTCATATTTGTTCTGAAAAAGTCATAACATTGGAAAAAGAACAAAAATAATTATTTGTAACTGTCTGTGTTCAAATCAAAAAGAAATAAATAGAACAAGAATGAAAAATATATAAAAACGTATGAGTAAATTAAATAATAAATATAAACATTTAGTACGAATGATAAATATAGTACATAAAATTGACATAAATTAGGTAAATGCAGAATAAACAACTTAAATAAAAGTTAAATAATAAAAAAAGAGATTGAATACGAGAAAAGAGAATTGAATAAAATTGAAGTAAGAAAAGATCAACTATAGGAATAAAGTATATATAAATAAAATATGAGAAAATTTAATAACGAATTAAAAGATTAGTAATGAAGGACAAATAAATGAATTGAAAAAAATAAACGCATGAAAGTAAAGGATAGAAATACGTTTTGCCTCCATTCGTTACGGGCTTTGTCGGAAGTCAGCTCAACTCGAAGGCACGTGGTTCAAGACCAAGAATTTATGTACAAAACCATTCATGACTTAACTAATAAACATAAAAAGGGAGAATAAATACATAACATATAAAATGATATAGTACATAGAATTAAAGAAGAATGTAAAAGCGAGTGAGATGAAGGAAAATAATTAAAATATCATGGTTGAAGAATAGAGATAAAAAGAATAATATAAGATAAATAAATGAAAGATAATTGAATGAAATATAAGTTACTTTAATTATAAATAAAAAGAGAAATAATGGATGAGACATTTAAGAAAAATAAATCACATACAACTGGATTAAAATAGAACTATAAAGAAGAAAAAAACTATGAATGAATGAAATATAAATTAATTCACAAAGAAAGAAAAAAAATAAAAATAAAAATATATAAATTATGAGTTAACTAAGAGGAAGACCCGACGTAGCTCGGGATCTAATGAGGATCACTATGTGTGTTTTTACTGTGCTCATAATAAAAGTTACTAGAAAAATGGTTGGATCGTTGGATCGCTCTTGAAAGTACTTGACTCCTGATGCAAATCCTCTACCTATATAAGCGCCAGATTCGTCCTAAGAATGAGTACTGCTGCCATATGTGCGATAGTGCCACTTGGAGTAGTTTTTCTTATTTTGACAGCGTTCAAACTCGAGTTCGAAATCTGGTGGGGGATGATCTCTTCTCGTCTTTGTATCCTCTTTCACACAGAAGAGATGTTGCTAACCTCTCTCTACTGTATCGTTATGGTCATGGTAAGTGTTTGACTGAGCTCCAATCCTTAAACCCCCCCTCTGTAAATAATACACAGTAATTACTCGTCTCGCTACAGCGACAGCAAACAACTGTATTTTCTTTTTCTCTTTGCACCAAAAAGATAACGGAACTTCTATGAACAAAGTTTCTTTCCCAGACTATCTCGTCTGTAGAACACGACACCATGATTCTGTTAGGAACACTCTCACATTGACTAGAGAACATAGGTGAAAATCAGATGACCAAACCTACATGTGCTTTAAATTGAACTTACATCACAGCGTTAGTTACTTATATTTCTTATACCGTTCTCCTTCGACCGAGGACTGTACCCTGCTTAACTCTTTAAAAGCATGGATAAAACACTCTCACTCGACTCTAATGTCCAAATACATGTATTTGGTAATTTTAATGCACACCAGCGTGACTGGATGGGATTCTTCAGCTTTCCTGATGCAGCTGGTAACTTTACGTATAATTTCTCCTTAGATCACACCCTTTCACAGACTCATTTTCCCGACCTGCCTCTCTGATCGTGTGGACCAGCAGGCCACACTTCTCGACCTGTTCCTGGCTTCACTGCCTGAGGCTTGTGTGACGAATGCCCAATAACCCGCTCGGGAACGCTGATCACATTGTGATAATGATTGCTATCAACCTAAAACTCGTCTGAAAGCTTGTGAGCCGTGGCTCAAAACGACAAGATACTACGAGCAGGCTGATTTTGATTCCATCAGAGATCACATCAGCGACGCCCACTGGAGTGAAACCTTCTCACTCCCTGCTGATCAGTGCGCAAATGAGCAAACCCAATGGGTCAATGCTGGCTTGAAGCATATGTCCCCATGCGAAAATTCTTCAGCAAACCCCACTCCTCTCAATGGTTCACTTCGGAATGTGCAGCTGCTATTGCATTCAGAGAGCAAGCATTCCGACAATTAGGCCGCAATAAGTCAACTACGAATAGGCAGAAATTTATAGAGTCAATAAATAATTGTAAAGTAGTTATAAGTGAAGCAAAGAGAAGGTATACAAGGATAACAAAAAATACATTCAGTTACATAAACTAGGTATTAACGATTTCTGGAAAGTTTACAATAGTGTGATGAACAATAGACAATCGACAATCGACAATTCCCCCGCTATCAAACCACAATAATGTCGTTTGCACAGTAACTGATAAGGCTGAACTACTTGCCCAGCGTTTCGCCTAAATCTCCCCTTTGGATTCAGCAAATCACCATTCCCTAAATTCACATTGCAGACCGAAGCCACACTTGCAAACCTGGTCAGGAACATCATATAAAACCTTGACACCTCCAAAGCGTGTGGGCCTGATATACCAGTAATAGTAATAAAGAAATGGTCTGCTGAACTGGCCTCTCCAAACTCTACAACAAATGCCTTACTGAATCTTGCTTCCCTGATATCTGCGAAATTTTCTCTATGGTACCAGTTTTCAATAATTCTGGAGATAGGTCTGATCCTCAGAACCACGTTCCCATCAGTCTACTCCCAGTTTTTGCTAAAGTATTTGAATCCTTAATCAATCTAGTGATAGTTCCGCACCTAGTTCATGTTAAACTTCTTTCTGACCGTGAGTATGGATTTAGGAAAGCACGATCTACTGCGGGTATCCTAACGGTCATCTCTGAACGCATATATCATACACTAGACAAGGCAGATGAATCTAGAGTGGTGAAGCTTGATATATCCAAAGCCTTTGACAAGGTCTAGCATAAAGGTCTTCTCAGAAAAATTAATTCATATGGTATTACTGGACGAATATTTAATATAATTAGATCCTTCCTAACCAAAAGAAATATGCAGGTTGGTCTCGATTGCTGTTTATCTAAGCAACATCACATAAATGTTTGGATCAATACTTAGACCTTTACTATTCCTTATTTTCAAAAACGATCTCCCTGATATCATTGAGCCTGAGATAGGTATATTTGTTGACGACACCACGCTCTACTCTCGTCATGTGGTCAAAACGGAGGCGCACATATCCGAGGTAATGGCTAAATCCTTAGACAATCACCTCCAGTCTGTATTGGATTGAGTTATAAATGTTTGGTATCATTTAATGCTGCAAAGACAAAGTTCCTTTCATTCAATAACTACAAGAAACCTATTCAAAATGGCAAATAACACCTACCCGAGAGTTCAAAGTTCAAATTCCTCTGCCTAACATTCACATGTAACATGTATTGGAACAAATACATAGAAGACATTGGCACTAACATTATCCTATATCTCTACAAAGCCGCCCATGCATGGAGTATTGTTGCCACATTTGGATGGTGCATTATCCACTAGTCTCTCCCTCTTAGATATCGTCTTAAAAAGAGTCGCCAATTAATAGATACCTCACTATCCACCAAGCTCCAGCCCCTGCCCCATCACCGCAATCTTGCATCCTTGTGCCTGTTTTACAAGTACTTCAATGGATTGTGCTCCGATGAACTTGTTGCTCTAGTGCCTCCTCAACGTAAATTAAGTAGACCAACCTGACAATCAGCTAAATCCTACCCATTTACTGTGGATGTCCCCAGATACCAGAGAGCCTTTTACTCCAATATCTTCTTTCCTCGTGTTGCCGGCTTCTGGAACTCTGTCTTTGCTCCCTGTTTCCCTGACTATACTGAAATGCAGACATTTAAAACTAATATAAGCAGACATCTCGCTGCACAGCTCACAGCTTAGGATGCCCCTCAAAACTTACACCCTAATTCGTCAGTACCCCCTTACGTCTACAGTGGCGGCTCGCCGCACAGCTCACAACTTAGGATGCTCACCAAAACTTACATCCTAATTCTTCAGTAGCTCTTTACGTCTACAGTGACGGCCTGCCTTGTTTGGGGTGAACTATGATAAAAATAACTTTATATCTTGCGGTGTAAACTCTATTTCCACAGTTTTACACTGTTGCAGTATGTTTTTCATTGTTTTATAACCTTTTAAAGTATAGCTCTTTTAGTTTATTAAAAAGTAAAAATGTATCTGAAATAGAATAGTATTTTGTGAGTGGTAAGACACAAATCTGAAGAGCTAATTTGGATGAAAACGATTCTGTAGATCAACAATAATAATTATTCATTGTATAAATAAAAAGTGAAAAGAATTAATTGTGTTTCGCTGAGCCACCTCCATTAAGATATTCCCTTATCTTCTCATCATGATGCAGGGGCAGATAATTCATGTTCTGAAAATGCATTTTCAGGCAAGGGAGATAACTTACGAGTAAAGATTTATTTCCCCTTTAAATAGAATTTTAGAAATTCTTCGTTTAAATATAAAATATTTAAAAGTATTATTATTTTTAGGTGGTATGTAGCCTCTTATCAGTATCTATGGGTAATGAATTCGTCCTCATACAAGTATTCTAGGGTATTTTTGCATACTCTGGAAAATGTACGTTTGAGGTTATAAAACAAGACGAAATCTTATAGCAATTCTTTTTGCATTGAAAATCAGTTTTGTGCGCATTTGTAAAATTATCAATTCTAATAAAAATGTAAATATATATATATGACTTTAGAATTTAATTATTACTTTCACCGAGAAGGTTATGTTTTACTTGGTTTGTGTTTATTCACTTATTTGTTTGTTATCAAATTTACGTACTAAATATTGTTAACATTTTAAAGTAGATATAACCAGTCATAGATGTTTGCATACTAAAATAGCACAGCCTCTATAGATTTTAGTGTGCAAAGCTAAAATATCTTCCGATGCTTCAACATTCTTAGATAGAACTTGTAGCAGACAATACGAAATGCGCACACGTTTGAATATCCATCGCCTAGCTCTGAACTCGTGATGTCAGCCACGTGACTATATTTGTTTCTCTTTCACACAAACACTTAAGACTATAACGGACGGTCATAAGACGTTCGTTTTCTTTCTACCGACTCCAGAAGATATGAGATTTCATACGCCCCAGGGAGCTGGGTAACTTTTGACCCTATCTCATCGACACTCCCTACGCATCCATTCTTTATATAAATCTATACATTTTTTCTTACATAATCTCGAATTAAGTTAAACCAAAAATACATATCACACACTTTATATTTCAATTCTTTATACACATAGGAACAAGTTCTTTTTTGTTCGTAATTCGGAAGTTTAACCCAGACCTCAAAACAGAGCATTTGTACGTTTGGCTTTTGTAAATATGGATGTTCGAAAAGACAATAGTCTCGGTAAAAATCTAAAATCTAGGTCTTTGAATTTTTTCTAATGTTTACATATTTATCAAAAAAAAAATATGTTTACACTTTTTTAAAGTAATATTGAATAAAGAAATTACATAAAGTAAACATCATGGAATTCTTTTTTACATAAATTTTTTTAAAGATTTATATTAAAAAAATCAAATGAAATTAAAGTCATGGAATTTTTTCATTACAGAAGAAAATTTGTATGTGTCAAACAATATGAAGTTTTTTATATTTTAATATTTTTTTAAAAAGTTAATAAAATTAACGTCATGGTATTTTTAAATAAAGAAAATTTATTTTTGTCCCAATTTTGTGTATTTTTCTGTGTTTAGCGCCACGCGCGTTGAGCGTCAATATAGGTCTCGGTTGTTAGGTTTTTACCGAGATTATTGTCTTTTCGATCATCCATATTTACAAAAGCTGAACGTACAAATTCTACTTTTGGAGGTCTGGGTTAAACTTCTGAATTACCTTTTTGTTTTGATTAAGGATGTTAGATCCTTTTTATCACTTCGACCTTCAGATAATTTTTCGCTTTCAGCTTCTCTGATAATCATCACCTCTCATATATCGTTCGCATTTACTCAAGTGGAAAATTACTGTTTTTCCCTTCGGATCTCGGAAGATACACGGCCATTACGCTTTCCACAGAGACATGACAAACCTTAAATATTGGCAAATGTCTTATATATTTTATAATCTGTGAATAAACATTTATCGACAATTATCGTAAGCTTTTTAATTGCTAGAAACCTTCCAAGATAATTATAGTTTTATCATTGTTTTATTTATTCGAATAAAATTCGTTTCGTTCCTATAAACCCTAAAGTATAATTTGATAAATCCAAGCTTCCATTGTAAGTTGACAGAGCAAACGTTAGGGATTTCGCCCAAACCTATATATATATATATATATATATATATATATATATATATATATATATATATATATATATATATATGTGTGTGTGTACGCAACACACTATATGTACATATACGTATATATATATATATATATATATATATATACATATATATGCAACAAAATATGCTGTCTAAATACACACACAATATATATATATATATATATATATATATATATATATATATATATATATATATATATATATATATATACAGGGTGTTTCAAAAGTCTTGGGAACATAACGATTTTTAATAACTCAAAAACTATTAGGAGTTGAAAAATGAAATTGGTACCGTTGGAAAGGTTAAAGTTTCAAGTTTTGTGGGGAATCTTCAAAGTTGCTCAATATGAGCACCATTCATCACACGGCAGACATCTAGTCGATAGTCCATTTCCTGCCAAACGCGTTCCAGCATCTTGACGTCAATGGTTCCCACAACTGCCGTTACTCGAGCCTTTAGTTCGTCAATATCTCTTGGAAGGGGCGGCACATAGACTTGTTGCTTGACAAAGCCCCAAAGGAAAAAGTCACACGGGGTAAGATCTGGAGACCTAGGAGGCCAGGGCATGAGAACGTCATCACCTCGCCCAGATCTCCCAATCCATCTACCAGGCAGCCTTGTGTTAAGAAACTGCCTTACTCTAAGACTCCAGTGTGGTGGTGCACCATCTTGTTGAAAAATGAAGTCATCAGATTCTGCTTGTTCCAACTGAGCCATTAACCAGTCTTCCAGCATGTTGAGATAGGATTCACCAGTGATAGTTGCCTCTTCAAAGAAGAACGGTCCATAGACACCTTTCTTGGAAATTGCACAAAACACGTTCACTTTTGGTGAATCTCGCTCGTGCTCAAGAAGTTCATGAGGATTCTCAGTACCCCATATGCGAGTGTTATGCTTGTTAACTTTGCCATTCAGATGGAAGGTCGCCTCATCGCTAAAAACAAGCCGGTCATCAAAGCCGTTATCTTCCAACTTCTCTTGCATTGCAATGCAAAAGTCACGGCGAAGTGGCTTATCAGTGTCCTTCAACTTTTGGACCAACTTGAGCTTGTAAGGTACCATTTGCAGTCGTTTCCTTAAGACACGCCAGACAGTTGCTGGAGCAAGCTGAAGTTCCCTGCTGGCTCTTCTCACTGATTTACGGGGGCTCCGCTGAAAGGCTGCCCGAACTTGCTCAACTGCATTTTCTGAAGTTGAAGGGCGACCTGTTCGCTTACTTGGGCACAAACACCCATCTTTCACAAATTTAGCATGCCATCTGACCATGGATTTCCTTTCAGGGGCTTCTTTTTTAAAATTTCCTGCGAAATGCACGCTGAACACATGTCCACGATTCAGTCTTTGCAAATTGGAGGACGCAAAATGCCTTGTCTTGTTTAGAGAACGCCATTACTGCACCTGGAAAGATAACACGAAAATCATTAGTATGACCAAAAACTTGATTAAGCAAGCTTTAAAATGGCACCAGTTTCATTTTTCTACCTGGAATAGTTCATGAGATATACGCATTTGTAATGATCCCAAGACTTTTGAAACACCCTGTATATACGCAACACACCCTCTCTTTTCATTTTTATACACATGTGTACAGAGTTTCGTGTACACCAAACAACAAATAAATAGTGTTATTGTTAACAATGTACATCGTTTTATCTGTACGTGTTTCAAAGAATTTTCCCTCACCGTTTCTCTCTCAATCTATTGCATTTTATATATTCTTCGCGTTTAGTCAAATTGGAGAAGGGTTTTTGCCAGGGGATAGACAAGCATAACACGCCTCCGCAGACACATGTTGTCTTCCACATTTTGATTTCTATATCTGGAAGAAGATGGAAAAACTCACAAACTTTAAAATCGTAGTTAGACACCGTGAAGAAAAAGATTTGGATATTTTCATATGAAATTAGATAATCAAGCAAGGTATGTTTGGCCCTTGGCAAATATCGTCGCTCTCTGAGCGCTATCGTATTGAAAGTTTCGTTCTATTAAGTCGCATCAGAATAGCATACTTTGTTTACTACCTCCGGGGAAGAAAGCGATTAGTTTTGTTTGCCTTCAGCTTATGTGAGCCTGCTTTTTTTGTTTCTTGTTAAAAATTGAAATCACCCACAAATCTTCCCTCGGAATCGACATAACTCGCGGAGAAATGTCCGCGTTTATCATGGCCGATTTGTTTTACTGTGTTAAAGGCCATAAGGGTTATTTAACCAAACACCATTCACACCACAAGGCAGGGTATTTTTTTCCTTCTGTAACATCAAAAGATATTGGTCAAGTCTCAAGATTTGAATGGCACGTATTTTTATAAGTTCGCCCCTCACTCAAGTTTTAATAGCATTTTCGCTGTGTATCATATTTGAGTTTGAAATAGCATTTTCATTGTCTATCACGCTGAAGTTTGAAATAGCATTTTCATTGTCTGTTACGTTCAAGTTTGAAATAGCATTTTCATGGTCTATCACGCTGAAGTTTGAAATAGCATTTTCATGGTCTGTTACGTTCAAGTTTGAAATAGCATTTTCATGGTCTATCACGCTGAAGTTTGAAATAGCATTTTCATGGTCTGTTACGTTCAAGTTTGAAATAGCATTTTCATGGTCTATCAGGCTGAAGTTTGAAATAGCATTTTCATAGTTTGTTAAGTTCACGTTTGAAATAGCATTTTCATGGTCTATCACGCTGAAGTTTGAAATAGCATGTTCATGGTCTGTTACGTTCAAGTTTGAAATAGCATTTTCATGGTCTATCACGCTGAAGTTTGAAATAGCATTTTCATGGTCTGTTACGTTCAAGTTTGAAATAGCATTTTCATGGTCTGTTATGTTCTAGTTTGAACATTTTTTTCATTGTCTTTTACGTTCACGTCTTTAATAGCATTTTCGCGGTTGGTCACACTTAAATTTGAAATAGCATTTTCCTGGTCTGACTCCCTGAAGTTTTGCATAGAATTTTCGTGGTTTGTCACACTTAACTTTGGAATACCATTTTCGCGGTCTGTTACGCCTAAGTTTCACATAGCATTTTCGTGGTCTATTTGCTTTTTATCTTAATATCACTTTTGTTGGCCCGTCACGCTTAAGTTTTAAATAACATTTATGTTGGTCTGTCACGGTTAAGTTTTAAATAACATTTATGTTGGTCTGGCACGCTCAAATTTTAAATACCATTTCTGTTGATCCGTCACGCTTAAGTTTAAAATAGCATTTTCGTTGGTTAAACGCACAAATTGAATGGACGTATTTTAAGAATATCCATTCGCGTTTTTAACCGCTAAAATTGCGTATAAACATCGATAAATCTGATTGGTTGCTATAAAAAGCTCCCTTTTTACTCCAATCAAATTACAATACAACGTAGATAAAAAAATTTTTTTACCCTCTTCTCTCTCTTCCTCTCTCTCTTTCCCTCTTGCTGGTTATAGACACTTGTAAATTACGTCATTACATGCAATTAGCATGTGTGTCTGTCACGCTTAAGTTTGAAATAGCATTCTCATTGTAAAACGTATTTTTAAACGCGTCCAAATATCTCCATAAAATGCGCTGTGAGCCAGTCTGTTACATTTAAGTTTGAAATATCATTGTCGTTGCTTCATTTTGAAATAACATGTTTCTCACGTTTACTTTCAAAGTTTGAATAACCTACTAGACACCATCCTCGAGTGTTTTCGGTCTCTCTGTACAAAGATTCGGTCAGGACAATCTGACATAATGATACTTCCCCTCTACATGTAAACCCTGACCAAATATTAAAAATAACATAGTATTCGAAGGCCAAATAAGACCCCCTCGGTTTATCTACACACTGTTTATACGAGGAATAGTGCACCTTCTCCTATTGATGTTATCTCAAGTAACAGTATTTAGCCGGATACTCCATTAGACTAGAGGAATTCATATCCTAGAATCAGGTATAACCAAGAGAGCACAAGAAAAGTATACTATAACATAGTTAATTGGTCAATTATGGAAATAATATTTTATGTTATTAACTTCTTTACTAATTCAACGTTTGAGAGGTACAGAATAAATCTTATGGCACGCTCGGAAATCTGTGTAACTCATATAGAGATCAAATGTTAGCTCCAGTATAAGCTAGAGCTATTTCTAGCTTGAAAACTGAGACATTCAGAATGAACATATTAAAGGGGGATAACTTGTCAGAGTTGCTTGCGAAATTGCGAGAGTTATGTCCCTTTGGCTTCCAACAAGAGACAGACATTCTGTGATTACGTTATCGTTTTAGCTCCCACTATAAATTTCATTTAATTAGTAAATCCTCTTCTTCCAATTGTAAAAAGTAAATAAATAATTAATTATTATCCATACCAAGTTTCTTCAAATATTTCATTCATATTTTTGTTTGTTAACTCATATTCACATATTCAAAGTTACACCCTTCAATAAACACAACACGGTCACTTCACTTAGGGAGGGGCCGCTTGACTTCTGAGAGCTAACAGAAGTAAAATCAAATATTATTTGAGATACGTCTACGTAGACTTGAAAGTTAACGGTTTAGCTTTTGAACTATCAGTGCACCACAAGCATCCATCGATTATTATAGGAAAGCTGAATTAATCAACGTTTGTTTCCCTAAGGCTTTATTATTATTACATTTCTATATACTTTGATCACACAAAATGCATGCTTAAATATTAATAGGTTTTGGGATTAAGTTGTGTTTGAAAAACATTTCATTCTATCCGTTCTAATTAGCCGTAAATTGCAAATAACTCATCAAAAGATCCATATTTTACCTACTCTATTTCACTTTCAGTCTGATCAGATAAGTAGAATTTGAGTTATCAACGTTTCTATGGAATAATTTCTGGAATACTTAATACAATAGGAAGAAGTAAGGCTCAGATAAGACTTTGGCTCATCTTTACGTTTTCTGGCGGAGGTATGCGGTTTCACAACTGACTTATGTTCTTGTTACTTGTAGTATTGACACTAAACTAGTCTAGAAATCCTAAACCAGAAGTTATAATAGCATACACTCAGGATCCTGTTTATTTTCTTTTTTCATCACTACAAATGCACTATTATGAGACTGAGTTTATGTAGAAGATATATTTAGAAAGTTTGTATATTATTTGAGCTGTTCTTCACTATGAAATACTTATTTCCAATTAAGCAAGATTCCCTAAGTATCAATTTCTTTTTAAGACCCTTTTAGCTTATGCCTTAAATTTGAGACATTTAATAGAATTAAAATCATGTAATATATTTTGATGAAAATAAGAATAAGTTTTCTAGACATAATGTTTTGTATAATTGTATCTTGATTTTTATTTCCGTAAGTGGTGAAAACTGTTCTGTTAATTTTATCCATACTGGAATCCTAGTATTTATATAAAGTTAGGTATGTGTATTTTGTTATATATTTGCATGTAAAGGATTCACTTCTAAACTATTTAACCGATCATTATGAATTTTGAAATGCAGCTACTAGGTGTAAGCGTGGGTTATGTGAGCAATATTTAGTTTAATTTAATTTAATGCAAAGATGGAGTGAAGCCTTTCGTAAAAAAATAACTCCTTATACGGGGACATAAAAGTGGTGCAAACTGTTTTGTTTCAACAATGTATTTTACTCGTCCTGAGGCAGGTATTCTTCTTGCTCATTATAAAATAATCGGACCAGACAGCTTTTATTTGTATACACTTGACATATTTTTAATTGGATTTAAATCTTAGCTGTGTCTCGGTCACTTTTAATAATGCAGAAACAAATATTAAAGCAGAAAGCCCCGGCATTGCCCGTCATTGAAATAGGAAACATATGCCCCTTTGCACCCAGTTCATAACAAAACATTACTCTTTTATTCGTGTGTTTTGCATTTTAAAATATTACATTGTTGAGATGAGGTTTAAGGATATACTCAGCATTAAGGCACATCCGGCGGTTTCCAGGAATCAATAAAGTGTCTTGTGCACAAGTACTCTATGTCACAGATGAACGCGTGGCGCAACAAACAAAAGCGTTGAGTAACAATCAGTTCTAAGTGATAGTCTTCTAGAAGTTGAAGGTTCAATCCTCACTATAGGCGATACTAACTAAGAATAAAAAAAATGTACTTACTTAATAATTCTACCAGGCCAGAGTAAACAAAACGCGAACAATCTACCCTCGTGTATTAAATAGAGAGTTTAGTTCGGAATTCTGAATCGATTCCTAAGTTCTCCATAAATATTTCCGAGTTCATAAAGATGCACATGAAAAAGATCGGCCGAAATAGTGTGAGAATAATATCCAAGATGAGATTAGTGGTTCGAATAATCCAAATAATACAAAGCACAAATAGTTTTATTATCATATCTTTGAAAGTCTTCACAATGCACGTTTAAAAAAATGAAATAACACATAAGTGATTAGTTATCTGTACACTTTTCTAATATTTCGAGAAAAACCTCTTCATTAAAAAATATTAAGAATTGTGGATGCAACCTGCTTAATTATTCTTTTTGAGAGTTCCGCCCTGATCGTGTGGTATCAAGTTAACGTTTAAAAACGTTGAATATTACTCGTTTCTCTGGTCGTTGAAAATATATTTCCGAGTTCAAAAGAGTGCACATGAAGAAGATCTTGAAAGGTTGCAAACTCACTCGGCTAGATCTAAAAGTAAGAAAGAGTTTTATCATTTGTTTCAAGAATTATTACATTTCACGACAAAACAAACCTTACAAATACACGATATGAAAGATCAATTCACTGTAGACATATACTAAGTCTTCACTTAAATTTATATACATATATATATATATATATATATATATATATATATATATATATATATATATAAGTATGCATTATTTTATTATTTCAAAAGCCGTAGCATTCTCTTGTTTATGAATAAAATAACTCAGATGTTTATAGTCATCAATATATGGTTTCAATATTTTGAGAAACTGTGGATCTTGCTCACTTGCGTGTTTTGATTTGTCCATACTTAATGACATCACAAGAGGATGACGTCATCTTGTCCGTTAACGTGTATAGTAGATAACATTACAAAAGGTGTTGTGCACATTGTGTGATGTCGTAAAGAGCAGGTAGGCGGAAACAGAGCAGGGGAAGAGAGATAAAGGCAGGAGAGGAAGAAGAGAGAGAGAGGAAAATAAATAAAAGAGGAGAGGAATATTAGAAATACATTATATGTAGACTAGAAGCCTCAAAGGGTCACGGGTCAGCTAATATATATATATATATATATATATATATATATATATATATATATATATATATCGCCCTCTCTTTCTCTCTCTCTCTCTCTCTCTCTCTCTCTCTCTCTCTCTATATATATATATATATATATATATATATATATATATATATATATATATATATATATATATATAAAGCAACACCCAAAACAGGATGTACGTACGATGTACCTATTTTAGATCCTACCTACGGATAATTTCTTCGGATCTTCTGATTCCTGAAAGATAGAAAATATTTTCCCTCGATCTGAAAATATTCGTGAATTACGCGCAACACCGCTTAAAAAGAAATAGATTTGTACTTCGTTCTTCCCCCCCCCCCCACACACACACGTCCCGAAACACTAAATAAGGAACATTCTGAGAGCGTGCTCATTGATCTATATATATATATATTAAACTAACGCTGACTGGATCGATAGTCTACAAGAGATTTTTTACAGGACTTACCGTTCCATGTTTACGGTTTGCTTCTTCGTCGCGATGCACATAACGCCCACCCGTCCACATTTCCTATCCCATCTCCGTCGTCCTTTAATACATTGAATGGCGATTCCAAAATAACTCGGCTTTCGTTCTTCCTCGCCCCCCCCCCATCCATCTGCCTCGCTCGTTTATTTCTTTTGATGGCGCAATCTATTTAAATGTTTTATATCTGTGTTAGCCGAAACTAGAAGCGCTTGCCCCGACATAAATTGTGTCTTTCAATGAGAGTAAGGCATTTTTTTTTCTATCTTTATTGTCTTGAGGACCGGGCTATGTTTGTATGGTGGCAACGATAGATAGGAGATAGTTTGACTTTTTTTTGGAAAGAGAAATATAAACCACTGGTTTTATAAGTCGGAAGTAAGGGCTCCAAGCTGAGCGCCCCATGAATCAAAATTACCCATCTGAGCGGCGAATGTTTTCAGATCACTGAATCTATTCGCTTAATAGATTAAGCAAACTTGCTTTCCGAAGTTTGTGAGTTTGCAAGATCAAAAGGT
Source organism: Sepiola atlantica (assembly GCA_963556195.1). NCBI lineage: Eukaryota > Metazoa > Mollusca > Cephalopoda > Sepiida > Sepiolidae > Sepiola > Sepiola atlantica. Next base: position 208,167,220 of record OY744515.1, on the reverse strand, counting down.
TAAAACATTATCACGGACTTTATCTCTATATACTTGAAGGTTATTAAGCACTTACATATCCTAGAAAATGGCCGTCAGTTATTAAGAATGCGTGATTAGCGTAATGGATCCTTCGATGGACTATGACCTTGGCTCTGACGCTACGAGTTAAAAAATACTGCGTTAGATAGTATATGCATTGCGTTACGGCATTTACTAACCCACAGATATTATGTAAAGCAGAAAAAATAAATCACATTCGTTGGGGTGCTGGATTTTCCTGGTATCGATTGCGTTAGACAATGGCCGGTTGGGTACTGTACCACGACTTCCGCTCATAAACAGTTAGCCCTGATGAAACGTGACAACAACAAAAGTAAGACGAAATCGGATGTATAAAAAATAGGGTTTTATTTTATTACAAATAGATACCTATATAGGAAAGAGCTGCTGATGTAAATTTTGATGTTACTGCGGATGGTGATAGTACTACAGGCAGGATCGGTAGCTGCTGTTGCTTGTTGCGGGCAGAGCTGCTGCTGCTAGTTGTTGGATAGAAAGAGAGCTACTCTAGTAAGACATGATGAAGATGATGGCATTATCAGAAGGTCGCCAACCGTCTTAAATTATTAAGGGTCGCTTTGTCGCAGTGAATGATGATGATGATCCGTACAACGGTGTTTAGAATGTAGCAAGCTTGGTGTTGCTGCTCACAGGAGCCAAGCTGCTTTTGATGACCGTTTTCGCCAGGTCGGTGAGGACGGAGTCGCTTTGACTAGTTGTAATCCTCGTAGATCGTCGCCGGACGACTGCAGCTACTATTGACGCAATATTTGATGCGACGAATCTGTGATGAAGACTCAGAGTCACTGGCGAATGTTAAAAAGCCATCTAAGTTTCAGCTGCTGATTTGTCGGCACAAAAGTTGATGCCTGCAGAGAGACAACATTGTGTCTATCGAAAGTTTAACTTTAGGATATTGTCTTGTACTGTAGAATAAATTATGACGAGTTCAAAATGTTCTGGAATCTATTTTCATCACTAACACACTGATAACGTGGAGTAATCTCGCGTGTAGTTAATCCTTAACGATGATTTAGTTTGTTTTATGGCATATCAACACTTTTGCGTTAATTAATGCAAAAACACTTATTTTGGTTTTACTTTCAAATTCTTAATATCTTTAAATATTTAATTTATTCTATTTTGTATACAAATGGGTCTAACATTAAGTAGTGTTTGTTGTCGTATATTTTGTAAATAAGTAGTCTGTAATTTATAAACTTCATTTACCCCCTAAGATTGGATTCTGCCCGGTAATATCACTGCTGGTCAAAGTGGATCTGGGAGTAATGGAAACTAGGTAGCTATTCCATGTTTCAAAAGTTCCCACATCGAGGTCACATCACTGGATACAGTTTTAGGTCATACATTTGCAGGGAATACGAAAGAGCATAAGAAGTTTATGGGGTATGGAAGTAGATAGGCGGAAATTAAAAGTTGGAACGGGTTGAGAACGATAGATTTCGGAGCGATGGTGGGGGTGCAGGTGAAAAACTTGCCCAACCGTTATCTTAGGTAGTTTATTATCGTATTGAGGACAAATTCTATTTAATCTGTACTCCTCATATGACAACAAGGCAAGTTGGTTCAGCCGGCATGTATTATAGAAATGTAATTTAGTCCAGGTTTATTTGTTCTGTGTCTTTGCACCGCACCCTGTCTAAGCCACGATGAGAAACGAGCCAGTAAATGTGACGTCTGGTTACGTTAGTACCTCGACATGAACTGATTATAAAAAGCGCGAATTAAGCTGGGCGGAAACAGTAAAATGTCAGCATGCGCAATGTGTTCCAATGACATTGCTACGCAAGTCTGGACATGGGCAATAGTGCTAAGTGCCTGTTTATCACTACGCGAATCCTAACATGCCTGTTTTAGCCATTCGAACTACGCACTAATCACTATGCTAGAGATTACATGTAAATACAAAAGGAAATAGATCCCAATCATGTAAATGCTACGGACCTTTAGATGAAACCCTGACAGGTACCTCCATTCTGGGTCAGAGTAGGCATGGGATTAATAGACACTAAAAGGAGGCCCACGTTCTTCAAAGCTAAACATTTGAGCCTTACTATGCAATACACTTTAAAGACATACCCTGAAGATAAGTGACTACGATAGCCATTATGATTCCGTTTTAAATGATCAAAAAATTTTGATATACCGTAACAAAAAATCGACAAGTGTTGGCCATGATAATTTGGTTCACGTTTTCCCTTCGATTTTCACGTGTAAGTCGAGTAGCTGTTTGCTTCACCTGACCTTAAGGGGCAGCGAAAAGGATGAGGCGTAATGACGTGCTAGTTGGGTACATTGTCTTTGACTAACTTGACTTAACCTTTTAAATTTTTGTTGTGAAGTTTGCTGTTGTTATTCGAAATTGGTATTTCACACCGGCTCGTTAAAAGAAACGTTTCAAACGAGCAGGAATCATTTTCATTCGTTGAAAATTGCAGAATTATCACCTTTATGTGAAATCATGATCTTTTCTTTCGGGGGCGGCGGACGGAGTACAAAGCTATTGATTTACCTGCGTGACACTTTCATATCCGAAAATAAGCTGTTCATTTATCAATTCCCAGAGATAAAATGCCGAAGAACGCATTCTTCTTTATTAAATTAAATAAACTTTGAAATCGCATGCCACTTACTCATCTGAAAATCAGCTGTTCATATAGCAACACACAGAGGTAAATTCTGACGAACAAATTGTCCCTATTTAATTTAATAAGCGTTGACAAAGCATGATAATTACTCATCCGAAAATCAGTTGTTCATCTTTTAAGGGTAAAATTCTGAAGAACATTGTCCATTTAATTTAATTAGAAGAAAAGGAAACCATAAAAAACAGAAAACAACATAAGTAAACATCTTATTACATCAGAGAATAATGAAACTTGTCCATATAATTATAATTAAGTTCGCCATTGCATTTCTTACATTCTTGCGGCATTCGATAATCAGAGTATAGGACCACGTTAAACTGGTTCAACCCGTTCATGGGAATAATATTGGATCATGATACGCGTGTTAAAGTGCTTCACGAAAGCAATTTAATTACGAATATTAATCGCAATACAGCAGCCTCAATTTTCTCCAGATCTGAGTTCTTTTTTATATTATTTTTTGCTTCTTAAAGTAAGAATAGAATTGGAAGATAACATATATGAAGACTTACAAAACGTTAAAGAATAAGTATTTGGTTCCTCCTTTTAAGACATTCAAAGAAAGAACACGTCTTCTAGCGCAACGAAAAACGACTTTCCTTTCTTCCTCCATGTTCCTAGCGTCAGACAGTTTCTTTGGACAGACCTTCTTTGCAAAAGTTTATCACTTGTGGAACTCATTGCCACGAGACTACTACTTTAATATCAACAAATTATTGTCATGGATCGCCTAAAACGTAATCAAATTCAGTTCATACCATTGATCAATGTTAGTACTCTCATAGTGTTCCCCATCTTTCAGTTGGCAATCATTTCGTCTAATTAATACTTATCATCGAGAGACTCTAGTCCTTGATAAGTGCTGGGCCCAAAAGTAGAGGTTTAACTTGATACTCTAATCGAAGAATGGTTTTACGTGTGCCTATATCAATGGAAAGCTTATACTGGCATGCCTGAGTTGAATACCAACATTCTTATGTTTAAGGGAATACGCATTGCTTATTCCTGTCTTTGTAAATGCAGCCTCGATTTCAATTCCCCCGACTTTGTCCACAGCCGCTGCGCTTTGCCGCTCTTATTGTCGGGGCAAAATCTGAAATGCTGCAGGTTAACGAATACCTGTAATCAACGAGGAGGGATTTATTCAAGCCGCACAATCCAGAGGCACAATCTTTGTGAGCTTTATGCAAAGTCCAACTCGCTTAACAACAACAACAGCGATTAGAAGCAGCTAACTTCAGTATTAGTATTGTTTGCAAACAAGCCAACAACTGTTTTTTTTTCGAAAGAATTTTAATTATAAAGGTTGTACTCATTCATACATATCTAATGAATCAGATGATTCTATTAGTGGCATTGGTTTTCTCGATATCTTACTAGTCAGAATTCTTTCTAGGCATCGGTTACTAACAGGAGAGACCACGTGAAGGTTACCAACATCCTAAATGAAAGTGTTTTTGTGAGAACAATGTGAATTTGAACTTGTCACACCCAGGTCGTAAGTCTGTGTCGTCAACATCTTAGCCACCATCACCTCCAAAAAGTTGTAGTAAATTGGGAAGCAAAGGAAAAGTATATCGTCATATTTGCACATTCTAATCTTTTTCAATATATTGTCTCATTTCATTTCTAACAAACATTTGAGAATATCGTTATAAACATTAACAAAATCTAAGGTAAACAGATAAAACTACACATTTTCATTAAATAGCACAGCATGAATATAGCCAACTCATCAAATAAAACATTACGAAAAATCACAAATCACTAGACACGTTCAAATACAACTACATTGAAAGAAGAAACATTAAAAATAAATTAATCTCTATTTACATAAAGTTAGATATCTTTATTTACTTCCTTCGTAGGAGGTTAGATAAACGGTCCGTTGTTGTTTTGAAAAGCTAGCGCACTAGGTGAAATGCACTCCAGCCTACAAAAATGCCTGTGCAGCCACGTCGGTATTCCTTGATAGGGGTGCCTCACATAATTGTCACTAAACAAGCCTCTTCTCAGAGAGGAGCTAAAGCCTAGGTGGGTGGACTTCCTAGGACTGAACAATTTGTATATGGTTTTTATATTTGTATGTATTAATTTCACTCCTAAACTATTTAACCAATCATTATGAATTTTTGAAAACATTTGCTAGACGGGAGAGTTGATCATATGCGACATATTTAGTTTAATTTATTTTAAGGAAAAAGGAAAGAAGAGGGGGTATGAGCCGTTCTTGAAAATTCAGATAACTCCGATTTTCCTTAAATTTTACTAACGTGTACTAGACATCAATCAATAAATGTTTCTTAAATTTCAGTTTCTTAGGAGCATTTAAAAAATGTTTTAGGGGGAATATGCACACAACCTTTGCTGTGAAAATTCAAATATGTCAAATTTGCTATATATTTGATCCAGAGTAATAACACACAATAAAACAAAGTTCTCTGAATTTCAAATTGTTCTTAAGACTTCGTAAGCTTAAGATTTACATTTTGGATATTTTTATGTATTTCTTTATAAATATTTTAATAAGTATTCTAGACATCTAGACATTAGTTTTAGTAGCATTACGTTTTGATTTTAATCCCCGTAAAGAGGGCATAAAAGTGATGCAAAACTGTCCTGGGGTGGGTATTCTAGTTACATATAAACATGTAAATATTATGGCATAAAGAGTGTCACTGTTGACACTGGACTATGATCTTAAATCTCTATACAATAAACTTGATGACCGCACTTTAAAATAAATAGAGACACTGCATTTCTCACTGTTTGTTTGTTTGTTATCTAATTAACTATTGCATAATTCTGATGCCGATTCAGTATTTTGTAGTTCACTACGCGGAACATGTGTAGCAAGATCCATGTTTTAATGCAATGCACATCGGGTAGATTCAGCCAGCTTCTTCTCTAGGATGAAGATCCTAGGGAATATAAAATTCCCTGTTCCAGCTGAGGTGATTTTTACGTTTTTTTTTTCAGTATTTATTGCAGAGAGGTATTGACATCATCCTACATACAGCACCTGTTACCTCCAAATGGTCACCCATCTGGTACTGACCAGGCTCAGCGTCACTTAACACCGATGAGTTAACGAGAACCAGTCTAGCAAGATTATATATGAATGTCTAAAAATAATTTTAGAAACGGTATTTTTTTCATACAAAGCTAAGTTAAGAAGTGAAAAAGTACTGGGTATTTTTAGGAATAGGTATCTATAGATTTAATGTCGTAACGTAGTCGTGACATAAACGTTTCCGACTACTAACGGAGAAAGCCGAATCAACTTCCGACTTTTACCGAAATATTCAAATAAAAACAGAGGCAGTTAATTTTTGCAAGGCGACTATTTTTTAATCAATTAGAACCGAACTTAGTCGGCCTTTGCTAAACTAAACATGAAACAAAGGTTACGGTTAAATAATGGTAAGATTAGAGTTAGTTTAGGATAAAGTTAGGGTAAAAAAGAATCGTTTGCTTTGTATTGTGTAAAAGTACCAAAACAACATTACAGAATAGAAAATAAGAAAATAACACTTTAATTAGTTACATTATCCTGGTTACCTATTCCTAAAAAGTACCAAATTAAGGCTACGTGTGAGGATATTGCATCACAAGCAGGAAGTCGCTAATAATACGTTACGGATAAGCTTTCTCTTTTTTCTGTACTTTGAGGGAGATGCCCCCATCACCTATGGTGAGTGCACCGAGTATATCATGACTATATACCTTATAGTGGAAAAGAAACAAAAAATAACCACGACACATTGTTTAATCACACATAACCGTGTTCTATCTTTATGATTAACCTTTACAACCGCTCTTATTAAGAAGAAGTATTCAACTGCAATAAGAAAAAAACCAGAGATACATCACTATCCACTGAGCAACAACTTACAACGTGTCAACAAAACAGAATTTCAGCTGTGTTGTGCTACAGAGATATATATCAGCCTGGAATCAAAGAATTGGTTCACTGTTGAGCAACGCGTGCATTCACAATTAAGTAACCAATAATTGTTTTAGTTGAATTTTACATTTTTGTTTTACAGGGTGGGGCAAAACGATCTGACATATTGGTAGTTAACTGGTCAATTGGGGAGAAGGAAATTAATGTGATTTACTTCTTTACTGACTTAACGTTTGAAAGGTAAAGGGGGAGAAGGGAATACTCGAATATCTATGCATCTCATATAGAGATCAAGTTTTAGCCTTACACTGAAGCAAAATGAAAACAAAGTATTTTTATTTTCTTAATGTATATATGCTACCATTTTGTTTGTGTCATTTCAGATTAGCTATAAATGTGACAGGTCAGCACAGTGCTTTCATTGTGGAAACGTTTATCAAGAACGACTCGGTAACTGTAGTTCAAAAAGCATTTCGTGTGCTCTTTGGGCTTGGTAGACATGATCCCATACCCACTGGAAACACGATAGTATCATGGATTATTAACTTTAGAGCTAGTGGACTAGAATTGAGTAATAAACAACTTTCGCGAACGTCTTCATCAGCGTGTGGACAATAACAGTAAACAATTAAAAACGAAATAACAAAAATGACATCATATGTAAGTAAAAGAAAACTGGTCGAAAATAGTCGAAGGCGACCCTAAGGCTCCCTTTTCATTAGCTACTACCCCGATGTGTAGGGAAGGCGCCACTTTTTCTCCAGGATTACTCCGCTGATCATTGATCCTCACTTTAAAAAACTGAGTATAAAGCGAGGGGGCATCAAGTACAATTTTTAGAGTATTTAGTATAACTCGACCAAGGACTTAACCCCTAACATCATATGTATATTAGGAAAATAAAAATACATTTTTCATTATTTATTACAATTTGCTTTTTATTATACCCTAAAACTGTGGCAGATACTTTTGTTCCACTCTGCTAAAAGACAGTATTATTGATTCCAAGCACAAGACAATCGCTAGATCTATCAACCCAACCAGATATGGAATTGCCAGAATTAGTAAAACGGTCATTACTAAGTTAATAAATGGATAAAAAACAACTGAAATCTACATTGTACCCACTTTTCTCAATAAAACCTATTTAACACATCAAATTTAAAACATTAACATGTAAAGATAGATAAAAGCTATTATCACCAACCAAATAGTATACATCGATTCTGTAAGGCGCATATATTCGTGCACAGTTTTCCTACATTTCTGTATTTTGTAAATATTTGTTCGTATTACCAAATATGATTTTATTGACACTTCGAAGTTAGGGTTAGGGTTAGACTAAATGAAAGGCATTGTAAAAATAATGATTTCTTTTCTCATATAATCAACAAATTAGCATTTTTTATTCTCTAGAAATTAATTAACGTTATTTTTTCATTTTATCAGTTCTATTTTCAGCAAAATAAAGCATGCTCCTCATTGATCTCAGCATTAACCTTTAGTCTGGTATTCCAATAAAATCGTGATTGGCAATACGATAGTATATAGATCTAATATATAAAGTTATATTGTAGGATTTTCCATGTTCGACCTAAATAGCTAGAGACAAATTGGCATTTTATTCTGATTAACGGTTTCTTCATTTTTATATTTGTAGCATGCTTCTTATACAAGTGTAATTCGCTTCATTTTCTTTCCGAAATTAATTATTCCGATAAAGAAGATTATTGTAGACATTTTTAAATAATAACATGAAAAAGCTAAAAATGTAAGGGAGATCATTCTTATTTTAACTGAAGTGCAAGGATATGGTGTTATCTCCCCTATATTTATAGCTTTATTTTATTTTTATGTGACATACACCTTATTATCTTTTTAATTTTAAAACTAAGACTAAAATGACATCAATAAATCCCGAGTTACACCGGGTAAGAACCACTAGTAAAATATAAATTGAAAAAAAAATCTGTGCAGAATTATGCATCTTACCGAATTGAATTTTCATCCTTTGTCTGTAATAATAGATGTTTAACCAAAGATATATCTACATACACTTTCATAGATTCGTGTCGAGTTATACGATCGGACTTTTTCGGAATTATCATAAGACAGTCTAATAAAAAGAAATCAACAAAGACGCTTGGAACATGGTTAGCGTTAAACAAGTTTTACATAAACCATTTAGTGTTAATACGATCTCAAGTATCTGATCATATTTTATCCGTTTTCTTTTTTGTCTTTTATTTTCTTATGATAAATGTGTGCGTTGCCTTTTGTAGCAGCGTTAACATCTTTTTCAGTTATGCCGACGGGCACGGCCATATTTACACGCAATTATGCTATGTTTGATCGAAGTTCGTAGACAGATGAATTCTTTAATCTAATAATGAATTCATTGACAAAATCGCCTCCCCAAAAGGATGAGATTTAATTAGAATTTATTGTATTATCTCTTATTGTTGGCTAACTTAGACAGATTGTCTTGGGGCTTCGTTGCGATCATTATACTCAGGTGGAATGACTAGTTGAACAAAAAACGGAGTGAAAACGTAGTAACCAGACACTTTCTGTGTAAATACACTAAAGGCATTCATTTATTGATGAAAATCAGACTTTTATGATTACGCATGCCCCAAATAAACTTTAGTTGTTTTTTCCTGAAAACTATCTTAGTCTAGCAATAATAAACCAACCGTGACCATGCGAGTGTAGGAGTCAATCACTCTATAATAAAGAGCAATATGTATTTATGTGGAAATATATATCCGTCTCGTCATACAAAAGTCTACACGACCCATAAAAAAGGGGGATGCAAATCTATTTCTATAAGACGTTATCTTTCTTTTTTTCAGTTCTGTTTTTAATACCAATTTATATATTTCTTTTACATTTTTAAAAGCTTTCCAGTTAGAAACGTTTTTATGTTTTCGTATTTCGTGTTTTTTTTGTAACTCTAGCTAACGTCTTTGATTTAAAAATATCGGCATCATCTTTTTAACGTCTAGCCCTCTCCTACCTCATAATAATAAAGTAAAAAAAAAACTAAATGAAAAAACTAAAAAAAAACAAAGTCAACGGTATTGCTTTAGGTTATCAGAAATGGCTTGCTTTTTTCAGCTAGCTATAGCTCAGTCTCTAATTATCATATTGAAATTTACAAAAAACATTAGAAAGACTTACATTGGAAAGCAAATAGCAGGTAAGACTTACCCTGCCGTCTTAATTGAATTTGGAAAGAAATCATCCACCATAAATAAAACGTTAACGGTGGTTGGTTTTTATGTCATCAGAAATGGTAATAACACTTTATATATGAAAAATTTAATTAGCGCAGTAATTCTAAATGTTATATGAATATGAGTGCGAACACTGGCGAAGCATACTTTTTCCGTCATTTAATTGGCGGAGAGTGTACACTAGTAGAATATAAATATAGATTTAAATACAATGACGCTTCTGTAAATGTGTTATATAGAAAATATATAGTAATTGTCGAATAGCCAGCAGAAGAAAGAACAGACCAAAAAATTACATACAAACCTTTTTTTATAAAAAATCAGATTTATATAATAACGAAAGATCGTAAAAAACTATTTTTCTGAACACTATTCTAGTTTGGCAATAATAAACCAACAGTGACAATGGGAATGTAGGTATAGAATATAATAATAAATGTAAATAAATGACGCTTTCGTAAATGTCATAGACAAATAAGCATAATGGCATAACGACCGAGAATTGCATCTTCCGGCTAAGAATGTGTTCAGTAGTCAGCGTCGAATTGCGAAAATACGTTCCCTGTGTATTTTACACATACGAAAGTGTGAAAAGTGATTTTTATTATTAGAAATTTTGACTTTTGTTTTTATTACAAATATATCTATTATAATTGGAATGTTTTATTTTTTACAAAATCTCAAGGGAAATATTTTTAACAAAGTCCCCCACACCCTATTAAGAATGGTTTTCTAATTAGTAACGTTATCATTTAGAAAGCTATTTTTAACATAGGATGGGGGGGGTCTTTGTTAACTATTCTATACTTTAACCTAACAATTTAATAAACAGAAGAGAATATGTGTTTGTCAAAAAATAAGAATAGTTAACAAAGTAGTTAGTGGAACGTAATATAGCGGGAACTGACTTTCGCAATTCACCGCTGACTGCTGAACACATTCTTAGCCGAAAGTGGCAATTCTCGATCCTTATGTCATCATACCGACAAATATATAGTAATTGTCGAATAGCCTGTAGCAGAATGAATGTAGAGAAAAACATGATCTGCAAGCATTTATTTATAAAAATTAGATTACTGATTAAAAAAAAAACTGTATTTTCTTCTGAACGCTATTCCAGTCTAGCACTAATAGAGCAGCAATTAGTATGTGAATATCGGCATAAAATATAAATATAGAGTTTATTGTATGATGCTAAACGACGCTTCTATAAATTCGTGACATACAGAAATATCACATCATTGGCGAATAGCCTGCGGCAGATTGAACAAACTGAAAAACATGACCTACACGCATTTAGTTATGAAAATTAGACATTTATGATTACGGACGACCCAAATAGACAGTATTTTTTCTGAACGCGAGCTTAGTATAGTAATAATAAACCAACATTGAAGATAAGAGTATAGGTAGAGAATATATATATATATATATATATATATATATATATATATATATATATATATATATATATATATATATATATATATATAAACAAACTAGAAGAATACCCGTTCCAGGAGGAGTAAAATTAAAATTCCTGTGAACACAACAATGTTGCACCACTTTTATGCCCTCCCTTAACAATGATTAAAAATAAAATATAATGATATTAAATCTTATGTTTAGAATATTTATTCTTATTTTGATATAAATCATTTACATGATTTTAATTCCAAAAAATATCTTAAATTTAAGGCTTAAACTTAATCGGTCATAAGAAGAAATTGAAATTCAAAGAATCTTACTTAATTTGTGTTAATGACCATCGATAAAACTTAATGCAAATCTGAAATATTTTTATTTTCAAATGGGGTGTTGTGCCATATTATGCCCCATAAAAGCCTTTTTACATTCTCCAAAGAAGCTGAAATTTAGGGAACATTTATTAATGTGTGTCTAATATCTATTGTAAAAATTTCACAAATATCGGAGGTATATGAATTTTCACGAGAGGTTTCTAACCCCTTTTTGCTCTCCTTTTAATACAACTAAATAAAATTAGATTTAGCCCACAAGTCTACTCCGTTCACCTAAAAGATGTGTCCTAAAATTCATAATGATCACTTTATATATAGTAATTATTAAATAGCCAGTAGCAGAATGAACGAAGTGAAAAATATAACATACAAACATTTATTTACAAAATTTTCTGAACACTATTACTTACTACGCCTTCAGGGAAATACCTTTTTACCACCCAGAAAAATGGGCAACAAAGCGGAAAGACGTTTGACGTGTGACAGAGCTATGGCAAAAAAGAAAGACGCTTAACACGTTTTTTTTCCAGTGCGCAAATCAGAGCTGCATAATCACCTCCTGGCGAACGGGCCACGACACTCCAGAAAAGCAGTCGAGTAGTAGTGGTTCCTCCTGGTAATAGTGTACTGCTTGATCCGGTCGCGGAGCTGTTAGCTGCGAAACACAAACATATTAAGTGCTATTCAAATTCTAGTAATAATAGCCACCAGTGGCAATGTGGAGATAGGCATTTGAAAATAGAATAGATATGGTAAGTGACGCGTGATGTCATTGTCAAGATGAACAATACAAAAAAGAACGAGTGAAAAAGGATAGGATAGACTATTTAGATGCCGGTAGACATGTTAAAAGAGCTGGGAAAACAAGATTATAGATTTGTATTATTCGGACTACTGTTCTCATCTTGGATATTATTCTTAAAACGTTTCGGTTGATGTAATATTCGACCTTCTTCATGCGTCGAGCTCGATAATTTTTATGTCGAACTTGGAAATCTGTACGAAACTTTGAACTAAACCCACGCCGTAGTTTGATTTTGTTCCGTCAGCCATTTTTAAAAATGAAGATTGATAATTTGGATTATTTGGATTATTCGGAATACTATTCTCATCTTGTATGCTATTCCACAACGTTTCAGCTCGCCGAATAAACACTTTCTTTTAGCAATATATGTTGATTTTAATCGTAGTAAGCGGCCATAAAAAGTAATGCAAAACTGTTGTACCCTGAGTATTAATTTTACCCGTCCTGGGACGGGTAGACTTCTTGTGATTTTATAAAGGTCATATGCTCTTTCATAGTTCTGTCGGGTAACTGCCAGTTGACTCACGATTCGTGTGCCATTTTTTTTTGGTTTGTATAAAAGTCACGAGTTTCTGAAGATAATGTTGTTTTGTCAGTAACTGTTCAATGAGAGACAGGAAGTAGTGAAGCGTTAGAATATGTGGAGAGAAATGCTGCATACAAGACCACAAGTTTTAACCATGTAATATTTAGGCGGGCTTCCTTGCTGTCTATTATCAATGACTAAATAACTGTGATATTGCCTGTAACGAAAATAAAACGGATGCATGTGTGAAGCCTAAACACGTCCTATATATTTATTATTATACTAAAGCTGAGTAATTCAACGTTTGTTTCCCTAAATTAGTTTTCTATATATTTTAATCACGCAAAATACATGTTGAAATATTCCTTAGTTCTGAGATTCAGTTATGTTTTTTTAATCCATTTTAATTGTTCGAATCAGCCGTAATTTTGAGTTTACTCAGAAAGTCACGAATTTCTTACTAAGTTTCAGTCTATTACTGTTTCTCATTCTATGTTTTTTTAATCCCAGGCTCTTATCAACTCTCGTTTCTCTCTGCCATCTCTCTCTCTCTCTCTGTCTTTCTTTCTTCTTCTCTCTCTCTCTCTATATATATTTTAACAGTCAAAAGTAATAAAACTAACTATACATAGTTCATTATAAACAGTAGGGGATATCACCACTGTACCAATACTATTCAATCCATCTAAGAAAAAGTTAGATAAAGAGAGTAAGAAAGAGAGGTTTAATTTTTTTATTTTGTCTTTCTATTTATTGAACGAATTCTTGACATCAATATGGCAACCTAGGTACTCTCTTCACTTTTGGCAGATCCTTCTTTGTCGAAATACGGTATAGTTAGATTTGATTCTAGTGATCATTGTCCCAGGCATTACATCCTTCTCTAGAAGGTAGTTAGTTTATTTCCTGTCGCCCGAGGCGTCCCTACTGGAAAATGCTAATAGGTGGGTCCATAGGTATTTTGTACTATTCCATAATGCGCAAATGGGGGAATTGGTTTTCCCCAAATTTAACTAACCCTGTGGCACATCTTGCTGACATAAGAGGGACGTAAATAAATGCATTTCTTTGGTACTCTCCTTTTAATACTAGCCGTGGAATCTGTTCGATCATTTTGTTTTAATTAGCTGTGGTTCTGTTCGGTTCTAATCTTTTATCTACATAATTAAATTACACAAAATACATGTCAAAATGTTACCTTAGTTATGTTTGATAAAATAAAACTATGTTTATGGTCTTAATTAGCCATAATTCATAATAAATTGAACAATTAACACATCTCTCATTCAGTTATATATGTATTTCTCTCGCCTCTCTCGATTCAGCTGCTCTCTAATAGTTTTTAATGTATTTATGATAATTTAGAGAAAGAGTGATTCTTTTTTGTAACGTTGTTATCTAATTTAGATTCGCCCCTCTGCAGATACAACAGACTCGTATGTAATTCAGATGGCGAAATAATAAGTCTTTAATTTTATATCAGAACTAGAAGAATACCTGTCTTAGGACGGGTAAAATTAATTTCCCAAACAGAATAGTTTTGCACCACTGTTATGTCCCCTTACGAAGATTATCAAGATATAATGATATTAAGCATTTATCTAGAATCATTAGCTCGATTTTGATAATAATCAATTAAATGTAAAGCTTAATCTTAAGAGGTCTTAAGAAGAAATTGAAATTCAGGGAATCTTGTTAAATTGGTGTATAATGACAATGGATCAAATTCTATGCAAATCTGATAAATCTAAATTTCGATATGGAAGGTTGTGCCCATATTATGCTCCCTAAAATCATTTAAAATAATCCAAAGAAACTGAAATTTGGGAATTATTCATTATTGGATATTAACATTTCAAAGACATTGAAGGTTTCTGAATTTTGACGAAGGGCTTCCACACCCTGTTTACTCTATTTGTATAAAATTAAATTAAAATAAATATAGCCCACATATGGAGAACTTACGCACACCAGTTCTGTTCTAATATTCTTAATGATCGCTTAATTGAGTTATGAGTGTATCCTGTGCATACAAATATATAAATATATGAATATATAAACATACCTAATGTATGAATATCCCGGTTCTTTCGTGTAATGAGTAAGAAAATATGTTGGATATAAGTGGGTATTTTAGCTAATTAGTTAGTATATATATATATAAATATATATATATATATATATATATATATATATATATATATATATATATATATATATATATATATATAAAATATATTATATATATATATTATATATATATATATCGTATGTAATTCATATATAGAAAAAATAACAAGAGTGTTCATACATCGTCACAGTTGGTATCTTTAATCCTGCGGTTTGAGTTTCTAGTCTGTCTGTAAAATCGATGGGTGATCAAAAAATATATAGTAACCATTTAATATACATATATATATATATATATTTAGATATATATATATATATATTAAAAATATAGAGGTATATTAGGTAGTTAATATATATATATATATATATATATATATATATATATATATATATATATATATATATATATATATATACAGGGTGACCCCCCCAAAAACGGGCCCCAACCAAATCTAATTAGGCCTCATTTCTTAGTGTTTCGTCCGAGTGAAATGACTTTTGGGGCATAACTAGTTTATAATATTCACAACATCATATCAAAACACTAGGGTATTTGGCCTTTTTTCTCCGTTCTACAGCATGTGTTCTAGATGGACTCCTTTTAGCTCCGTGCATTTCTTGAGGCGCAGAACGAAGTTGTCCATGACGTTCTTACAGACTGAATTGGGAATGCCTCTCATCTCCTCCCTGATGGCTTCCTTGAGTTCAGTGATGGTTCTGGGTTTCCTTGCGTACACTCTGTCCTTAAGATAGCCCCAAAGGAAATAATCTGAGGGGCTTAGGTCCGGGCTATGGGGTGGCCACTTAAAATTAGTCCTGAGACTGATCACTCGGCTTCCGAAGTTCTCTTTCAGCCAATCTCGGGACAGGTTTGATGTGTGAGAACTCGCTCCGTCTTGCTGGAACCAGAACTTTCTCATGAGCGATGGGTAGAGGGTCTGGAGCTCACTCTTGAAAGTTTTAAGGACCTCCACATACCGCTCCTTGGTGACTGTCGATGAAGATTGGTCCGATGATGCCTCTGACCGAGATTGCAGCTAACACCGTGCAATTAGGAGAGTGTAGGGGCTTAGTGGCTACTTCATTGGGTCTGGCGGACCCCCAGAAGACATCTGTCTTGGAGTTCGCCTTTCCATCAAGATGGAAGTGGGCTTCATCTGAGGTCCAAAGGAGGTTAAGGAAACCTGGTGTCTCCTCGATCTTATCGAGCATCTTGACTGACATAGCGCTCCTCTGCTTCTTGTCTGAGGCTGTAAGGGTCTGCAACGTCTGTATTCTGTATGGGTAAGCCCTTATATCGTTCACCAGCAGTCTCCTGCAAGTCTCACGGGAGATACCGAGGGACTGACTTCGCTTACGCACAGAGCGTTTCGGACTCTCCTGGAGAGACTCTCTCACACTTTCGACCAGCTCGGCTGTCCGCTTCTTGGGACGTCCCGAGTGGCTTGGACGGTTCTCACTGGCAGCGTTGAGGTTCTCCACGGTCCCATACTTCTCGAAGTGGTCCACCCAGTTCTGAATTCTGCTTTTGGGTGGAGCCTTTTCACATCCGAACTGATGCATGAAACTGTCCTGGGTTTTCTTAAACGAGCCTGTCTTGTAGTAAAATTTAACACAGTGTATTCTTTGTCCCAGCTCCAACTGAGGCCTTGGTGTACTCACGGTCGTTGATTCTGCCATGTCCTGTAAAATAAAGGCAATCGGTGAATAAATAAAGGAGCTATCCCATAAAGTGTACACGGGGCCGTTTTTTTTAGTCACCCTACATATATATATATATATATATATATATATATATAGAGAGAGAGAGAGAGAGAGAGAGAGAGAGAGAGAGAAATCGCTCTAGACAAGGCATGATGCCATTTTCTGTAAGGAGCTAACAATAACGAAATATGATTATCGCAAAGACAGGGGATGCCTATTGGCCATCGTCTTTAAAAGACCAAGGTTATAGGTAGGAGGAAAACAGTCAGCTGGAAGAAAGTTTTACAAGTCTGCAGTTCTCGGAAAAAGCTACTAGAATAGGAAGCTGTATTTCAATGAGGTATCAAACCAGCGAAGCTGGAACAAAAGAAGCAAGGAATAAATTAGACAATTCTGAAGAACACATGCTATAATACTATTTATAGAAAATACTGAGACTAGCAACATCACGTCTATGAGAGAGAGTGTGTAAAGAAGAGGAAAGGGTGGGGCTAATCAAATTACAGATTCATTTCTGCACCTTATCAAGAACCGTCAAATCAGACAGAGATTTACCAGCCCAAATATGACAATAGTACTCCATACAAGGTCTGATTGTAGATTGATAGAGATATAAAATAGCCTCAAGTGTGAGAAAGTGTTTGGAGCAAGAGAGAGAACCGACTTTACGAGTAGCGGAAAGAGCAATGGATCTAATGCATGAACTCCAAGAAAGATTTGATGAGAATGAAAGACCAAAAAGTTTCAGAGTCGATTTCTCCTCACGAGCAGAGCGATCACTGAGAATATCAGGAAGAAAAGGGACACGCCTACGATTGAATGACACGAGCTGAGTCTAAACAGGATTAATTGAAACAAGCCATTTCGTACCCCACAACTGAACCCAGGTCAACTTCTAGATCAGACGCATATTTCGACTTATCAGATGGAGATGGGCAAGAAGCAACACCAGAATAGAGAATGGTAACATCAGTGTAGATGTTATTTTTCTGAACAATATTCTCTGAAAGAGCATTTATATAGAGAAAAAACAGTGTTGGGCCTAGAATAGAGCCCTGCGGAACAGCAGCATGTATAGGAAAAGAGAATGATGAGACACTGTCCAAAGTTGCTCCCAAGCTTCGATCATAAATAAAAGATCAAATAATGTCAATAACCTCACCACCAATACCATTACCCTCAAGGAGTCTAGAACGCCGCACTCTGTCAAACACCTTCGAATGTCAAGCGCAATAGCTCTCCCCTCTTCTGAATTATGCATAAACTGACAAATCCGCTCAGGTACAACAGTTAAAAGATCAGCAGTTTAACAAAAAACTACAAAAACTATACTGAACATAACTAAAGAGGCCCAGACTTTCCAGAAAATGAAAAAGCTTTTCGTTATATATATATATATATATATATATATATATATATATATATATATATATATATATATATATATATTACTTTTATACATGTTTGTGAAGGTGGGCTAGTAAACAGAGGGTATTATAGATAAAAGGGGTCAGCAGGGCTCACATTATGGACTGTATTGTGAGAATCATTAATCTGGGAGATTAAGCCGAATGTTACATCATACGAGCGGATGAGTGAGTAGTAGTTTCAATCAAGATGGAAAAAAAGAATTATAGAAGAAATTGATCAAGCGATAAACTTTATAAGTAAAGGCTTAAATGGGGATCGGAAAGAAACCCCTTTGAGTAGTAACAAATCGTGTTAAATCAATCATGCACAATATCTAAAGTATTATGCTAAGCATTAAAAACCTGAAGGATCGATATGCCGTAAAACAAACAAAACAAACTACGTATATACGAAATAGGATATTGCCTTGTTGCAATAAATCATCAATATACCACAGAGACTTCTTAAAGCGACGATTGATTTTTAACAAGATGGATACATATCAGTAATTAGTTCGGATTTTGATATGAAAACCTAATGCATACAATTAATCTTTATAGTTTCTCTGGGAGTCTGGTCATGATAACTGAACTTGCGTATTGAAAAAAATCGAACAATAAATCTATTACTCAAGCTACGCAAGCAGATGCATCGCATAGATGCTATAAAATGTCTGGGTCTTCTAACATGTAAACAGACATGGCAGAAGTTAATAGACACCACACAAATATATTTCGTACATATTTAAATTTCGAAACATTGATCGTCATTTTCTGGTGTGTTTATATCGCGAAGCGGCGTACGCAATGGGTAGCTCTTTGTTGATGTTTTTAGTTAGGACCTCATTTGACGTTTTGCCCCACTTGTCGGATTTAGAATAGTGGTAGCAATATAATAAAACCTTCCTCTATGCAACTGACTATGCAACGGGTTGTTTAGGCATCTGTTATCTCTTTTTGTTGTCGCTGCACTTAAGGGAGATAGGACCTTTTTTATCAAAACCTGATGACTGTCTCTGTTGACCTCTGTCCTGGCTGAAGTACCATTTCCATATGCGAAAAGATTTACACTATTGCTTACCTTTTCTCACCTAGTGTGTAAATGGGTCGAGGGGCCGTTTTTCATAACACGGGAGGGGGCGTAATGGATGACCTGAGGAGATGGCGCACCATTGTTTTAATGGTGCTTTCACATTTTGATTCTAGCCTTAAGGCAAAGAACATGTATTTTAGTTCGATCCCATCATTTAAAAATAGGTGGACGGTGATAACGTAGGTACTGTTATATAATGTATGTATGTATGTGAACGATTACATCAGCTAGTATGGATTTGGTATCGAGGTGGACCAGTGCAAAATCTTGACACGAAAATCGGGGAACTAGTTCGCTCTGGAACTAAAAATAAAAACAAGCCTGTGTTTCCGACTTTCCCACACGTTTATTGTATAAACGGAGTTTCTTGCACATGACCGGTAGCCACGAAAATGCTTGAGAAATACGGAGAAAATGTTCGGTTCACATGTGCAATAGAAGCGAACAGGGAGTTGAATGACAGAGGACAGTTATTCTGTGGTCAGCTTCATGAAGTTTTTAGACATCAGGGTTACAGCAATTGCGTTGATCAATCTGGTGTGAATGATGTAAAATTTTAAATTGTAAGAAATATGGTTCCGTTTTTTATTTTATTTTGGATGTTGGCCGACCTGTGCGTGGAGACAACTCCCCACCCATTCCTACGACGTTGATAGAATTAGGGAAGGGTACGATTGGGAAATGACGTAGCATCCGCATCAAAGGGGTGCATTGGCGGTGCAGGGGCACTTTGTGCACGCGTCGGGGGCAAATGGAACGATGGATGTAGTCGAGTTAAAGGAAGGTGCCGTGTTTTAGTATCCTTGGATAATAGTGAGGTATGAATTAGACCAGGTCGAGACCCGATGTGTGCCGGTCTGGGAGGTGGCATTCCATCCATCTGTAAGTGTAGTTAGGACCATGAGGGTTGGTCACTTAAACACAAGCCGGAGTTACTGCTCGCTCCGAGGAAAGGGGTTGGGTGTTAGTAGTGGTATGGTGTTCTTTTTTCTCCAAATGGCCGCACCGGGTGTGCTGAGGTGTCTTGAACCTAATGTCCAGATGTAGTGTTTATGGATAGAGCGGTACTTAATACTAAATTCGTGGGCTGACTATATTAGATAGCATGTTAAAAGGAGGGTTTTCTGTTTTTGTTCCCCTTTGTTCGCGGTAATACGCGTCAGTTAGCTTATTGGCAGGGTTGTATACCGATGCATTGGAAGAATGTGTATGAGTCTGAGATGAGTGCCTAGGTATCGTATGCAAATGCCCCTTGGGACCAAGTGATTAAGCCGTTATGGGACAGTGAAACACTGGGTGGTATTGTGAATAGAGGGTCCTCAGTAGAGAATAAGTCGCTCCGAAACGTTGCGCAGTGAGACGTGGGCAAAGATCGCCCGATTATCGATTATGGCAAGGGATGGTCAAGCTGATATCGATCGTTGGATTACTTTTCTTACCCCCTAGAAATAATGTCATCGGGGCCGATTGGATTCCGGCCAGTTGAAGAGGATGGAGTAGAGATGCCAAGTCGTGTTTGGTTCATAATTCTGACCAGGCCCTGCAGATGAGTGTGAAAAAAAGATCTTAATATTGTTTTTTATGAAGGATTGTTACATAATGGATGTATGTATGTGAACGATTACACCAGCTAGTATTGATTTGGTATCGAGGTGGACCAGTGCAAATCTTGGCACGAAAATCTTAGGAACAAGTTCGCTCTGGAACTAAAAATATAAACACACATGAACTCTGACTCTTCCTAACAGGTACGTTGTGGCAGGCTAAGTGTTCCCCTTTGAAGCAATTACGTCACAATCGTCGGAACGAGAAAAAGAAATAAGTTTGTTAGCAAATCCCTCTCTTGGAAGCGTGGTGAACAGACGCAAAATCAAAATGTAATTCAGAAAAAGGAAAATAGGGATTTAATTCCTAAAAGTGTTGATAGCGACTGGTAATGCCACCTTCCTTCCTATCCCTGTAACGAAGTAGATCTAAGTTAGGAATAACAGTTTGGTCTCTCTTTCTATCCCAAATGAAGGCATGAACTTTATAAATATG
This sequence comes from Sepiola atlantica, assembly GCA_963556195.1. Taxonomy (NCBI): domain Eukaryota; kingdom Metazoa; phylum Mollusca; class Cephalopoda; order Sepiida; family Sepiolidae; genus Sepiola; species Sepiola atlantica. Next base: position 208,145,896 of record OY744515.1, on the reverse strand, counting down.
ACTGGAAAATATCTCTTTCAAATAAAGACCAGTTAAATTTTATGCCGGATTTGCCTTTTCCCTCTCTGCATGGAAAGTTTTAATTACAGACCTAGACGATCACGATGAGGACGATGGTGGCTACGAGGTGCGGCCTAGCACGACGGTGACGACGGCGTATTAACAATTCACTGCGATGATGATGCGACGGGCGTCGGACGTCGGGCGTCAGTATATGAACAGAGAATGTATACGAGAACATTTGAATTAAGAGATTTTGATATAAAGAACATGTGTTTTAAGAACGAATACGTTACATATTTCGATTTGGTGCTAAAGTGATCTGCTATTTCTGACTTTCCTACACGTTTACCGTATAAACGGTCTATTGGATAGTCAAAGGGATTATTGTACAAGAAAAAGAGTGAAATTGAACCAAAGTTGCCACAAAGACACAACAATTGGGCCCACCGAAACAAAAAGATTTTGAAACGAAACAAAGAGAGGACGAGAAAGCGGACAAAGAAGAGAGAAAGAGCGAGGAAAAAGAGAGAGGAGGACGTCAACGAATCGGAAGTACCGTCGTGTTTTTATGATTGAATAGTTCATTAAAAGACTTTTACGAACTGAAATTAACTTTAAAAAGAGAATGGAATAAACACACGCAAATGAACCGTTAAGAAATTAAAAACAAAGAAAAAAAAGAAAAAAATATACGCAAAACACACAACGTACTATGAGAAGTAAAAAGAATACATGCATACATGTTTTAGCCGTAACTTTATTCAAAGTTCAGCTAACTCAGGCCACAGCAAATCTGCTGAGAAGGCGAATGAATTCAATGCTTACAGAACGATTTAGTTAGAGGGAACAATGGAAAAGATACAGTTTGTAAAGAGAGAAAGGGGTAGAAGAAAGTATTAAATTCTATCACCTATATACTCACATTACTACACATATATACACAGAATAACCCGACAAGCAAAAGGGGTCAGTTAGTAAACAGTTTAAGATTATAGATAGGGAGAAATAAATAATACATAAATAAATAAACCGAGAATATCGAGATTATCCAACTGGTCACAAATGTTATGGTTGTGTCAGAATGTCTTCTTCAATACACAAATTTATCTAAATAAAATTAAACTCAAATAACATAACCCACATACGTACCTACCATGATTTATAATTAGATTCATATATAAACACTTACATACTTGCGTCTCTCTCTCTCTCTCTCTCTCTATATATATATATATATATATATATATATTATACATATTCACATAGATAACTTCTCATAACTAAATGTATTGCTTTTCAAGACTTTTAACAAGAGATGAAACAGCTTTTTCTTTCCTTAAAACAATTAGTACGAATGGCGAAAGCGATTCTTTCAGACAAGCTGTCTGGGATAGTTATAAAATTAACCGACCACGCTCATATATTTACACGTATCCATACAATACACATAGACATACACACACACACACACACATATATATATATATATATATATATATATATGTATATATATATATATATATATACTTGTATATTCGTACCAGACATGCACACAAATACACCGCTACATATAGACACACGCACATAGCTACATACACACACATACACACAAACACACACACACACATATATATATATATGTATATATATATATATATATATGTATATATATATTTGAACATATATGCATACTAAACCATATGAAACATATATGTATGTTTCTGGTATAGTATGCATATATGTTCATATATATATATATATATACATACATACATATATATATATATATATATATATATATATATATATATATACATATATATGTATGAACATATATGCATACTAAACCAGAAGTATACACACATATATATGTATACTTCACGTATACTATAGTTGTAGGGAGGTGTTTATATACAACCGCAATCAAACCACCCAGCCTCCATAATAAAACACATCCCTGAAAGTAGAATTAGTAACATCTCTTCTGACATCTCTTCTGAGGAAGCAACATTTAATAATCATAAAACGATTACGAACACAGTCCTAAAAATAGTGAATACAAAAACACTGATATTGGATATCAAATTAAAGAAACCACTACTAATAGGTCTATAGATCGCGGTCGTAAAATTATTTCGCTGGCGCTTTCCTTCATCTAAATGCTAAAACAACAATAGGTAATATTTTTTAATCTTATCGACAAACACTTTCAACCAGGTAGCACGCTACACAAAATATTTACTAAAACCACATTAAAACTGAGTGAGAACTTAGAAAGAATTATTATGAAGCATAACAACAAAATACTAAACAACAATGACGCAAACATTAATATAATTTACAATAACACCACAACTAATCGTTATTGCCAAATACCTAATATGTTCACATTACAACAAAATTGTCTAATTGCCTTAATAAAGAAATATACGGTAGAAACCCAGGAGTTGAAGAGTTCTAATTAGGGAGCACGGCAATGACGTTTAAAGATTTACTTTACAGACATAAATCATCGTTCAGAAATGAATTTACTTTACTATCCCAACACTTCTGGAAAATAATTAAGGACAAAAGCACCAATAACTAAGTGAAAAATAATTTTTTTGAAATACATGTTAATTACTTTGACTAACCTTCCTTTTTATGCCTCAATGAAAAACTTGAGACTATAAGATTTAAAGACATTTATGTATTATTTAACGAAAGAAAAAAAAACACACTTAACTGCAAATAATTAAAAATACATGCACTGAGTATGTTTTAAACATTTACTTGATCACATCGAGTAAAATATCCATTTCCAACTTCTCCTCATTCCCATTTTTCTTGTTTCTAATATTTCTTCAAAGTTTAAAAATGTTCTTAAATTAATTTCCAAAATATTTATTTATATTTAAAAAATACTTTTTAATATATTTTAATATATTTTTGATATATTTTTAATACATGCTGAATTTAAATATATTTTTGCATATATGTTGTATATATGTTTAATTTCGTCCTAATTTTTTAAATATATTTTTCATTTTTTTCCCCTTTTTTATATTTAAATTTTTTTAATATTTACATTTTTAATTTGTTAATCTTTTAATTGTAACTTTGACCCAGTTTATCTTGGTTTATATAATTTCTCGTTTAATCTTATTCCCATATGTTTTATTGTATATATTCAATTTTACTCATATAATTTTTAAATTTCGTAATTTTGAATTCTTGGTTTATATAATTTCTCGTTTAATCTTATTCCCATATTTTTTATTGTATATATTTAATTTTACTCATATATTTTTTAAATTTCATAATTTTGAATTCTTGTATCTTCCAATTTAAAAACTAAATTTCAGTTTCGTATCCGTTGAAGATATGACAATCGTATGCGTTACTTTTTTTCATGGCAAACGCTCCAGACAAAGCAGGAATCTACTTGATGTAAGGAGCTAACACGAACTAAATATAGTTATCGCAAAGACAGGAGATGCTTATTGGCCTTACTCTTGAAAAGACTAATGCTACATGTAGGAGGAAAACAGTCAGCAGACAGAGAGATCCACAAGCCTGCAACTCTTGGAAATAAGCTACTGAAATAGGAAGCTGTATAACAATGAGGTATCAAAACAGCGAATTTATGGAGACCACTTGACCTACGAGTCAAACGAGCCAGAACAAAAGACGCAGGGAATAGATAACACAATTCCGAAGAACACATGTCATAATACTATTTATAGAAAAGACTGAGACTAGCAACATCACTGCTCTGAGAGAGCGTGTAAGGAAGAGAAAAGGGTGGGGCAAATCAAATTACAGATACGTTTCTGGACTTTATAAAGGACCCTCAAATGGGACAGAGATTCACCAGCCCAAATTTGACAACAGTACTTCATACATAGTCTGATTGTAGATTTGTAGCGATAGATAATAGCCTCAGGCGTGAGAAAGTGTTTGGAGCAATAGAGAGTACCGACTTTACGAGAAGCAGAAGGAGCAATTGATCTAACATATGAACTCCAAGAAAGATTTGTATGAGAGAGAAATACTACAAAGTGTGAGAGTCGATGTCTTCTCACCAGCAGAACCATCTATAAGAAGCTCAGGAAGAAAAGGGTCACGCATACGATTAAAAGACACGAGCTGAGTCTTAACAGAATTAAACAAAACAAGCCATTTCGTACACTAATCCACAACTTAACCTAAGTCAACTTCTAGATCAGACGCGTATTTCAACTGATCCGAGAGAAATGGACGAGGAACAACACCAGAATATAGAGTGGTATCATCAGCATAGATGTTAGTTTTCTGAATAATATTCTCTGAAAGATCATTTATATAGAGAAGAAAAGATGTTGGGCCTAGAATAGAACCCTGACGAACATCAGCGTTGATAGAAAGATAGAATGAAACGACACCGGCCAAAGTTACTTGCAAGCTTCGATCAGAATGCAAAGACCTAATAATGTCAATAACCACACCAGCAATACTACAACCCTGAAATACCTTGTGATGGCGAGTGGCTAAGAGGTTAAAAACACGGACCGAAGCTCTGGGTGTGCCGGGTTCGTTCCACAGAAATACTTTTATCAAAACCCTCACCTGACATTGTGTCTAACCTCCTGAGGAGGTGAATAAAATACTGTATTTATGTATATGTACTCTTTTATATGTATGCATATATATGTGTGTTGGGGTACTATGTAGATAAGTGTATATGTATGCGTTGACTAGTATTTTATTTAATAATATTTTGACTCTTATAATTTAAAAAAACACGTTAAATCTATACATATGTCTGGGATGTTATTCAACCTTTATCCTATAGTCTTAAAAACAATGTCAATTTTCGCATTTGGGATGCATATGCGTGTGTGTATGTGTATTTGTATATATGTGCGCGTGTGTTGTACGTATGTGCCAGTATATATATATATATATATATATATATATATATGTGTGTGTGTGTGTGTGTGTGTGTGTGTATGTGTGCGTGTGTGTATTATTTTGATGCGTGTATGCATATGCGTATATTGTCCATATTAATCTATTTTTAAAAATGTTTTTAAGTGTTTTTAACTTTTAAATTTTTAATTAAAATTTAAAAAAAATAATTGTAATATTTCAACATTTTTATTTTTTCAATTTTAACTGTGCTTAAATTTTGTTTTTATACAATTTATAGTTTCATTTTATTCCCATTTTTATCCGTATGTATCTTTTATTTTACTCATATTTAAAAAATATTTAATTCTTGTAAGTTTTTATCCACTAATTTCAAAACGAAATTTCCGTTTCATATCTGCTAAAGATCTCTGAGGAAAGTATGTGTTAATGTGTGTATGTATGCGTGCGTATATATATATATATATATATATATATATATATATATATGTATATATACGTAATTTTTGTTTAAAATTGATTTCATTATAAACCAATTATAAATTAATTATAAATTAATTTTTTGCATGCACATGGACGCCGTCATCAGCATGTCTCACCGGGCAGAGATTGAACCTTCGATATTACTATTCGTAGACTAGAGTTCTAACCACTAGACTAGAACGACCTGCACATTTGTGCACGACATCTTATCGCCTATAGTGTTACGTAGATTATTTTTTATTTAAAAATTTGGGCAAAATAAGTTAATCACTTCATTTTTCTAGTTAGTCGGGCAAAGGTCTTTCAGCTACAAGTCTGTTGTTCAATAAATGAGTACCATTTGTAAGCTCTAAAAAATCTCGATTAATTATTTTTACACAAGATCGAGAAATCCTGATTCTTTATATTAAATAAGATTATGTGTTATTGTTTTTGTTTTTGGCGATAGCGACCGGTGTCTTTTACGGTGCGTTCTTAGTTTTCGATACCCTGAGCGTTTTGTTTTAATTATTCAAGAATATGCAAATGAGCCAATATTTTAAAAATTCATTCTTATTCGGACGAGTAATCAATTGTATATATATATATATATATATATATATATATATATATATATATATATATATATATTAAATTGATTAATTTATAAACTATTTTATTGTATATAGATTGTATATATTTATATAAATAAATGTTTGTGTGTGTGTATGTGTGCGGAGGGTACTATGTAGATAAGTGTATACGTATGCGTATATATGGCCGGTAGGGTTTATAAATGTTCACTAATATTAACTTTCATTATATTTTGAGTCTTATAATTTAAAATCCATGTTAAATCTATTCATATTTCTGGAATTGTTTCAACATTTATCTTCTAATCTTAAAAAAAACAATTTTGTTTTTATTTTATCGAGATCTCTTCGCATTTTTTGCATCGCTTGTATTATATTTACTCTAACTGCCAACGATTTATTCTAGTGGTGCGATATTGTATACGTATTCATGTATATATATATATATATATATATATATATATATGGGTGTATATATATATATGTGTGTGTGTATAAATATATATATGTGTACACACACACACACACATATATATATATATATATATATATATATATATATATATATGTGTGTATGCCTCGGTGTATATGTATTGGTATATATGCGTGCGTGTGTGATATGTATGTATAATTATATATATATATATATATATATATATATATATATATATATATATATATATATATATATATATATACGAGACCTGTCTAAAAGGTATATGACCTTAGGCCAGAAAAATATTTCAAATACGTGACGGGGTTGGGACCATAATTCCCTTCCAAGTAGGCCCCTTTTGATTGCATACAATTACCCCACCGATCCATCCACCGCCGGAAACATCTCTGGGAGTCTTCTTTTGGAATGCTGTTGCGTGGCCTTTTTCAAGAGCTAAAAAATGGTAAAAGTGTCAAAGAACGAGAAGATCTGTAATTTGGGGAATATATATATAGTGATTGTGTTAATAAAATGTAAATCTATTTAGAGAAGGAAGATATGCAAATATGTACATAAGCGCACAAACACACAAACACACACATATATATATATATATATATATGTAGAAAAATTATACATATATATATACACACATATATATACACATAAAATAAAATTAAATAAATCAACAGATATAAAAAAATATGAAATCCATATGCATATATGTGTGCATAGATGTAGTATTGACAAAAGGAAAGGAGAAAATAAAAAACAAAAAAGATCCAAATGAAACTATTTTAAAAGCAGGGAATCTCCCGGTTTCTAAATATATCTTATTTTCGTTAATAATAGCTTAGATGGATTGGGGGAGACATTATAGAAGCCCATTCTTTGTTTTATTGTATTTTTAGAGTGTAATATAAGAGCTGGTTCGATAAACCGAACCGACGCGTAGATTTGTTATGTATAGTGTTAATTAAGGTGGAGCTATTAAAGTCAAGAACGATGATCATATATCCAGTGCATAAGCACATGAGGCAGATAAAGCCTAGGAATGTTAATTGTTACTAAAGCGTAAGTGGCTACTGTGATAGGAGTAAGATTTTTTTGTGGGGCAGCCTTGGTGGGGAGATGGGCAGCAATATCTTTGTTCAAATAACATTTAAATTTTTGCATGTTTGTAACATCGGAAACACAAGGAGCCTCGAAGGAATTCAACAGGCAAGCTGTCGTAGAACAGAAGCTATAAGAGTAAGAAATATAGAGACATCTCCAGTGAAAGGGTGGGATTTTGCTGCTAGTCGAGTGAATCGTGAGTATTGTTGCTGTAGTGGTAAAAATGCAGTGAGTTCGTCGGAGCACACTCCTTGGAAGTACTTGTCAAACAGACACAAGGATGCAACTCTGCGGCGATGCAACACACACAAATATACACACACACACATATATATATATATATATATATATATATATATATATATATATATATATATATATATATATATACAAATGATAATAGAATTAACGATATGTGAAGTATCGTAAAGTGATCTATCTCGATAAAGTAAAGCTGTCGCATTCTCAATAATGTGTGTATTATCTCCGTCGTAAATTTCCGTTTCGTCCGGAAAAACGGAAATTTACGACGGGAAGAAAAAGCAATAAAAAATAATCAAACATTGATGATAAAAACTTGAATCAACAGAAAAAAGAGGTAAGACCAACAAAAAACGGTTGGTTAAAATAATTTATTTATATTTTTTCGCATGAATATCTAAGCTAATGACGAACGATTTAAAAAAACTAACACCGAGAAACGCACATGGCGTGTGGACGTCACGACTCTGGCTCACAGGAGAGAACTGCTCCATTTGTTAAGAAAAAAGAGCACGGATTGTAATCCAGGTTTTACTTGCCTGGAAAATTTCCTTTTTTTTTCTTTCATACAGGCACATAAGATAGCCACCCCAAGAAATAAATGCTTTCGATATAGGAACATTTTATAAATATCTTGGTGGTAGGCCGAAACAATTGTATTATTACATACAATTGTTTCGGCCTACCACCAAGATATTTATAAAAATCGAGAAAAAAAACAATTTTTTGTGAAATTGTGTGAATCTGTAATTCCTCTACATTTGACGTGGGGAACATTAAATTAAAATATTCTTCTACTATAGACCTAGACTCACACTATTGAGCTATCACAATTGGTTTATGTTATAACATTTATATTCTAAATATTAAAATTTTAAATATATATATATATATATATATATATATATATATATATATATATATATATGAAAAATAAACGCATAAATAGTGTGTGCACTACATGTGACCCACTCGTGTATTCGGTTAGCTTTATATTTAATGGAGATTCTTAGATAAAGTAAAGAGTCTAACAAAAATTGAAAATCTGCCAAATCTGCCGATAAGAAAGTAAGCGCCCCCATCGTATCTTTACCGGACGAGAAATCATCTGAAACATGATCGCATTCTGTATGTTTATGGAGTATTATTTTCATATTTGGTCTGGTGCTTTTGTCAGCTGCCTTTTCTTCTAGAATACACATCATCTAGAATATCTATTCTTGTTGGTCCTACCGTGTTTTCTAAAACTCGACCTTTGCTCTAACATTTCATCATTATGCACGATCTACATGTACTTTAATTGAAAGTACTTATCTGAGTTAGTTTGGCCTGTTTCTTCGATTCATTAGTTTGATTTTTCTTAACGATTCCAAAGGTGGCGTATTTGGAGGGGGTCACAATGTATTTGTATGTTTACAAAAGTTAAATATCAATCAGGAAAATGGCCGTGAAATTCCCACGAAGTCCTGCTCGCATATTTTTAATATTACAGCATTATTGAGTTTTAACTCAATAATGCTGTAATATTAAAAATATTGTGTAGTTGTTCGTGTCTGGCTAAGTATTAGGCCTCTTAATACATCAAATACAATATCATACTGTGGATATTGTTTAACTATTTGGCTGTGGCAAATAAATAATTTAGAAGGGTTGGTTCGATTTTAGTAATATAAACTCTTAGTTAGATTCAGCTAGGTGCCTACCTTCTTAATGATATTTTGAATACGCTGAAATAAATAATATATTTCATGTTTTCAGGTTTTGTCAATTTTACATATTCTATTTGTGCTATGTTTACCCAAAGCAAAGAACACGTTTAGCATTTTATTCTTCATGAATTTCGAACACGAAATAGTGCAAGTACAATAAAATATTCACCATTCAGAAACGGGGACTACAGTCTGCAGGATTAATTTAAAAAGAAAGAGCAACAAAATTGTAAAATTCTGATGAACTGGAAGCCACTGTTGATACAAACCAAGCTGTTACACTTTGATAAATAACCACAGTAAGCCATACCACTATTTATCATGAATTGAAAAGCCTGGCAAATTGTGATATATATATATATATATATATATATATATATATATATATATATATATATATATATATATATATATATATATATATATATATATATATATATGCACGATCCGAACACCGTTTCGTAGATCACTCTAACTGCCTGGTAAATAGCCGCTGGTTTTCGCTATTTACATTTAAAGGTCCTCTATATTTACTAACTAATTGGCTATGGCCGATCGATAAGATCCCCGACTACGAATCAGTGGCGATTTGTGATCAGGGTTCGCGCCTACCGACAGTTGAGAATTAGTTCCTAGACTGAAGATTTCGTTAGCATGAAACATCGATGTCTCTAGGTATTTAAATAATTAATATTTATTTATAAAAATATTATTGTATATATATATATATATATATATATATATATATATATATATATATATATATTTATATATGTATGTATATACTTGGTGAGCAAGTTCTTTTTAATTGAAATTTAATAGGTTTAATAAAAAGCAACAACTAATAATAATAATAATGTATTTCCACGTGTTTAACAAGATTTTCAATTCCTGAAAATGAGATGTCAAAAATGTTAATTTTTATTAACTTAGCATTCCAGTCTAGGTATCTGAACTTAAAGAGAAATTAACTCATGTAAACTCGAATAAAATAGATTACAAAATGCTTTCAATATAGAATTCTTGAAAAAAAAATTCAAAAATTTAAAAACACAATAGATTCGAACATGAAATGAAAAATGGCCGGAACTAAGTTTCCAATCCAATTTATACAGAGGCGTGTTGTAAATATAGAGAGACAGTCCCAAAGTAGTTATTCAGCTCCATTATTTTGCACTAAACGACCAATCAAACCGTTTACTTACAATTTGTAAAGGGTAAAATAATATCAAAGAAACGCGAACAATATCAAGAAGGCCCTTTTCACTTCCATCAAAATGGGGCCCCACCCCACTTTGAAATAAATATACTTACGCTACATCAGTAACAATTTCCCAGAAGATGGATTGTACGTCGAGGAACCGTCGACTAGTAGCCACGCTTGTCTGATATTAAAAAAAAACATATTTCACCCCAAACAAGGCAGGACGTCACTGTAGATGTAAGGAGTTACTGAGAATTAGGATGTAAGTTTTGGGTGTCATCCTAAGTTGGGAGCAGTGTAGCGAGATATCTGCTTACATTAGTTTTAAACCTCTGCATGTCGGTACAGTCGGGGAAACAATGAGCAGGGGGCGAGTTCCATGGGCCGGCCGCACGAGGAAAGAAGCTATTGGAGTAGAAGGCCTTCCGGCATCTGGGGACCTCCACAGTGAATGGATGAATGGATATAACCCCAATGCACTATTTAAGGGTAGTGTTTTCGCACACAAGCCACACACTATTGGTGACATGCTCTAGTTCATCTTGCTGTCTTTTCAAGAGAATGATGCTCATAAAAATCCCTTTCTGTCGAAAGTGTGCATGAGTGTCTGCTCTACGTGGCATGCGTTTGTGTAGTTCTGAGATCAAGTCTGGTCTGTTATTACATGTAGTTGCTGCATTCGTTTGTTTGTATACTAAATGTACTGAATATTATACTTTATTCGATCATAGTATACCTACATTTCCACCCTCTGTATATGCATTGAAAATTGGTACAACGGTTCTGTATCTTCTCTGATTAGATTTTAAATGTGTGTATTATCTCCATGTGTATTGCAATCAAATAACACGTTCATTATTTCATTCCATGTTAAGTTAACAAATAGAAAAGTCGTAATACAGTAATACAACCAGTCCTAAACACCATTTAGATGTGGTGACTAAACGAACATGCATGAGACGTATTTCCTGGTTTAGAAACGGGGATTTCTATTTAAGACAATAAGACAACGACAATATTTAAGACAATATGTCAATCATTATTGGCCTTTCATCTCAGTATTTGCTTGCCTGTCAGTAATTTTACATGATTCTGAATATTAGTGAGTGCATCAGCAAGTGTTTATTTGGTTGAAGAATATTCGTTGGGAAACATTAACAAGGAAAGTCATAAACAGGATGTATTATAAAAAAAAGTGGTCGGCAGGGTCCACAACAAGTTTCGCAGAAGTGTCATCAGACGATTGATTTGAGAACGTGAAGTTCTGAGAGTCTGGATGGAAGCTCGTATCGAACATACCTATGGTAAGATTTTATGACGAGTGTTAAAATTAACGAACTATGCGCTTTTATTAAGTGTCTCTCTCTCTACCTACTTCTCATTTGCTTTTTATCCAAATAGACGAGCATGGCTGAATAAATCACATTCTTATGTAAGAATGTGTTCAGTTGATTAATATAAGACGAATTAGTGTAAGAAAAAGTGCAACCGAATATTACTTGCAGCTGCGAGATTGTCCACAGTCAGGATAGATCACTGCGGCACACCTGGGCGCCAGAAAGCCGCCCGAAGAAAAACAAGGTATGTTTTAAACTAAGATAGAATGTTGATTGTTTGATGACTAAACATTATAAGCAAAAGGTTGTTATCTAACATTTGGCTACATGTGGTACGTACGCAATTACAGTAATGATGCAGTGACTAAAAAATGAGCAGAAAATTGTCTAAAATCAGGAAAGATCCATTCGGCACACACCACTGAGCATCGGAACACCGTCCGAAGGAGAACAATCCTAGTGTGCTGACTTTTTAAAACCACACTGGACCTTGTGTCTAACTTCTGGAGAGGAGATCAATAAACTCAAGTATGAGTCCCGGTACTGAGAAATAATATGAGAAAAAGTAGACAGTTTGAAATATGATTGGATGTATACCACTAAATTTAGATGCCTGGGCCCACCGCGCTGTGTCCCCCCTTCTACAAGTCACTGGTAAAAGTTTATGTGAATGTAAAGATATGTACGGCAATTGCTATACTGAATGAACAGTTGAGAGTAACATTCAATATATTTTGTGTTTAACGTGCTAAGCACGACTTTGTCTTGTAAAGAGTTATATTTTAGAAGAAAAGTAGAGCGTGAAAGAAATTGTTTTCAGCAAAATCTTCTATAAGACCGGACATTTGTTTTGAAACACGTGAGTGCCTGCTAAAACATAATCGAAAAGCCATAATCATAAAAATAACAAAAAGAAAATATTGCAGTAATTTAATACTTTTTATTTCTGAATTACGACGACGAGCATTTCTAAGTTAAAAAGATATTGACAACTTGGATTATTTATATATTAAAAATCGTTTGCTAGCTTGTATGACTGACTATTGGTCACCAGTGACAATGATTGGTGTTCGAACTAATACGGAAGTCAATAATTCGATATGTATAATATTAAACCGGTGTGTGTCATATTGAGCATGTCTAAATGTAGAATGTTTTAGACAGCTAGTTTCCAGAAGAGTAACATATCCGGATAGAACATTCCGAATCACACTAGGCGTGCCCTGCCCATAAAATTAAAAAAATGAGACACAGAAGAAAACATATTAGTCGATGGGATCAAAGTGTAGTATCTGTTCTGACACGCCGCTTTATCTTATCTGTTCACGATCAGTGAAAATGAAAAGGCGAATCCAGAGAGACTCTTTTTAGGGAGCTTGGGTTTCCCCACATTTAAAAACGACCTAGTGTCTAATTCTGATCTTGTGGGGAGTCAAGTAAATAGGATTATGTTTTTCTTATACAATTACTCTTGAAGATGCCACAACGTTAGTCGAAAGCTCGATAAATATCGGACAAAAATTAATTTAGTAACTGTTTCATTCACTTGTTTACGAATGGTAGAATCTTAAATTAATCCTCTAGATTTTATTCTAATGAGTCACTAATACCAAGGCCAAAATCCACTCGACGATAAGCATTAATGAAATTGTCAGTTGATTGATGAAAGGATTATACATAGTGGGTGGAATTGGCAAACTTTGATTACTGTAGAGGACAGCTCCTAAGCATTTGTTGACATCGAACTTGAACACAGACAATTCTATTTTATGGAAATCGCTCCAGATAAGGAATTTGTAACTTGGTTTGTATTTGTGACAAAAATAATATGTAAAAATGTTATAAAGTTTCCTGTACCTAGTTTTAAGGATAGTTATTGAATAATTATTCACCATAAAATTTGCAACAATTTTCTAAATCAGGAATTTCCTAACAGATTGATCGGAAGGGGTGGACCATTTTATTGGCCTCCGCGTTCGCCAGATTTGGTTCCATTTGATTTCTTTATGGAGACATGTGAAAACAATTGTGTATGCAACCAAACCTAGTTCATGAGAAGATTTGGATACTAAAATAACTAATGTGGTTTTCGGCATCACTGTAAATCGTATTACCCTGTTGTATTGCTAATAATGGAGGACATGTTGAAACATAAATAAAATTTCAATAAAAGTTTTAAAAATATAGGTTTACTTCTTTCTAATCTTACTTACAGATTATTTCTATCGCAAATACAAATAAAGTTATACAGTTTTTAATGTGCACATGGACTTCATGAGCATCCTTTATTTGGAACATAAGTAATTGTCGTCATTGATTTAAGCATAACAGGAATATATAACAGAAGTAGAACTATATAGGAATATACGAAATAACTCCACTTCGTATTAATACAAATACGACATTTTGTTTATTCTTATAAAGTTATGTTGTTTCAACATCCTCGTGACTGCCAAATTTAATAAATTCTCAAGATGTGGCTTCTTTTGCCTTGTATGATCCGCCCCCTTTTGTGCATGCTGGGTTTTTACAGCGTGTCGTCTATATCATGCAGATAAAGTGTCTTACTCACATTGTTGTGGCACGGTCTCTTTGTTCAGTCCGACGGATAGTCACACTAGAACTAATGAAATGCTTTTGTCGGAATACAAAAAGCCCGGTGGGAAGTTTTGAATCAATAAATTCTCTATGACTATTTTTAGAGTTGTATAATTCAATCGCATCAGCGGTGTTCAAAGATTAATTGTTTCAATTAAACTTTCAACATTGACTTTCCAGACAAAAGACAGACTCTCATAAAACTTGTCTTTTGTCATTGAAATAAAAAGAAAAAAAAAGATTAAGAATATTTTGTGATTCGCCTTCAAGATAAAACGTACACGGTAGACGCTAATGGCGTAATGGTGATGGATACACACTCAATAGTCGGCAGACTGAATTTAGAAAATGTTACGGTTACTTTCACACAAATAGGATGGCAGGCATGAATACACACTTTCATGGGGAGTATGGTTTCGATTATTTGTTTTATGACATATGTAGCAATATGTGTTAAATAGTGTTACAAACGGAAAGTTCCAGATTAGGTTCGATTAAGTTGAAAAGCGGAAATTCCCATTTAAATTTTAAAAATAGAGTTACAGCTTCATGTACAGAAAGTTGCGTTACATGCAGGAAGTCTCCGGTGACACGTAAGAGGTGAGCTGATAAATTTTTTATTTTGTTTCCAAACCGCGCATCTTGTGGAAACATCACTTCTTCCCCTCTATGAGGAATTGGTTTGGGGAAACCCCATTGTATTATATATGAATACTGCATGCTTTAAAATAACAAAGACAGAATTATTACTCCTCCCCCAGGAAAACAAACGAATAAATCAACGCGAAAATAATGGAATAGCAGTTGTTATTTTTTCATTACGACCAATATTACAACCCCCAAAAGAGAATTTTTTTAAATATCAGAATCTCTGACTGACATTGCCATAACTTAATAGAGACGCCACTACCCAGTGAGCCGACTACTTTAAATGTATCAACAACAGTCCAGCAGTTCCTGTCAGCAAGACGATGATAGGGATATCTAGTGGGTTCGAAAGATTTAACCACGAAAAATTTGCAAACGGCTTCTTAGTGTCGTAATATTACACATACAGCAACTATTTCCTTGTAGTATTAGGTCATCTCATAAGATGTGTCTGGATTTTAATTTACTAAAACGTAATAGTAAATGCGAATGTCTAACTGAACTGAATAATATTACCATATCTAGTTAAATAAAGTTATGTATATGTATATGTCTATATATTTGTATGTACATGATTCACTTCTAAACTAACTAACCGATCAGTATGAATTTTGGAACACAGTTGCTAAGCATAAAGGGTCCAAATGTGGGCTATATTTAATTAACTTAAGTTTTATGGAAAGTGTGTAAATCATGAAAGCGTGAAAAACCTAAGGAAAATTTAAGAAACCTTCGATTTAGGTAAAATTTTAACAATCAGTATTAGACTTCTATTAATAAATATTCCCAAAATTTCAGTTTTCTTTGAGTATGTTAAAAGGTTTTAGGGAGCATAATATTTGTCCTACCTCCTATTTAAATATTAAAATATTTCAGATTAACATCAAATTTGATTCATAGATATGAGTCACCAATTAAGCAAAATTCCATTAATTCCAATTTCTTCTTATAGTAGAGAAGACTTCGTAACCTTAAGCATTACATTTTAGACTTTTCTTGAATCAAAATCATGTAATGGAATTTGATAAAAATTTAAACAAGGGTTCTCGACAGAACGTTTGGTTTCATTATATTTTGATTTTAATCTTCGTAAAGGGGCATAAATGTGCTGCAAAATTGTTTAGCTTCTGTTCGAGGAAGCAATTTTACCCGTCCTGAGGTAAGTATTTTTCAAGTTTAATATATATATATATATATATATATATATATATATATATATATATATATATGTGTGTGTGTGTGTGTGTGTGTGTGTGTGTGTATTTGGACACATTACGTTTTATTTTACAGGAAATATAAAATAGATTTCCATTAGTATTCAAAAAAAATATTGGGTGCAGAATGTTTTATGGAGTACATAACGATTTATGAATTTACAATAAAACAAAGTGAAAAAGATAGTGTATAAGAGTCAAATACGTTGTAGGATGGGGTACTGTTGTCACACCTGGGAGTTTGCCACTCAGAGTACCCTTTCCTGCCTTGGCATAACACAAAACCGACTTCAAGATCTTCTTTTCTCTATAACCTTTTCGTCACATAAGAAAGGTAGCTAGTCATTCTTTACCGTATCATAATTTTCATAATAGATGCTCGACAGAGATCCAATCTATGGTTCCACTCTGTAAAACATTCACACACAAACCTGTCTACTTACAACCATCGTAAATAATTCTTTCTTTTCTGTATACCAAGAACTAAACAGAAATTCCATGAACAAAGTTTATTTCCAAGAACTACCTGTCTGTGGAACACAATAACACGGGTCTGCTTCCCAGCTAACAACAACATGTTCGTTTTCAAGTCCAATGTTAACAAATTCTTGTTGAGCCGTCTTGATAAATAATCAAATTCTGCACAGTTTCAACCATCGTTACCAAACCATCACGGTGTGGTCTCACCGTCCACTTGACAAACTCATTAACCCTTATCCTCCAGTTGCCTTTGAACCTTGATAAGTGGTAACAGATTAGTACATAAAAAATTGAATAATACATTAGTTTTCCTTATTTGAGATTTATTGGTGTTATTATTTCAAAAATTACATTTTCCGTTTTAAACTTATATTCTATTCAATTTTTAAATTTGCTAGCAAGGACAACAATTTAGAACTAACTTTTTATGTTTTTGGTTGTGATTTGCGCCTAATTCTTATTTATTTTACTATGTTTTATTACTTCAAATATATGAAAACATTTATATGTTTACAATCAAATTTAATTAAAACTTCAAATGAGATTGTAGTGATAAATTATTCTTTTACACAACCGCTACATTCTACATTTACTACTACTACTACTACTACTACTACTACAACCACGACAACCACTGCAGATATAAAAACCGGTTGCCCCTATTATGCCTTCCCAATAGGACTGTAAGACACAAATTCTGTTTTTAATGTGAGATATATTCAATTCCCTAAAATGGGGGTACTCTGGATGTGAAAAAAAAAAAAATTTCCTTAATCGAGAAGGAACCTTCCTGACTTGACTGAGGACCGAACAGATACTACACTGTAATCCTAGTTTATTGGAGAAAGCAGTTCTGTTTTCTTAAGATTAGCTTATTTCCACGTATAATAATGCTAAACCTGCATTCTTCACTGACACAATTTATCATACCTATGCAAAGATATTTGAAATCTTGTCGTTTCGAAGCCAGCCCTATTGTGAATGTCGCTGCAAGCAAATATAACCATTGGCTTAATCCATTAAAATATTGATGCTATCGAAGCTAAAAGTAATATCGAAACGACACGTATTTATGAATATTTTGTAGCCAACTATTTAGAAACATGTAAAAGATTCCGCCATTTACGGGTCTTCAGTGGAATAGTACCGAATACCTTACTTCAAACTTAACGCCTATGGTATTGTTAGGCAATTATTTGCTACAAAACAACACAAACAGCGAAACAGAGGCAGTAACAATACGTTGAAAGCGTTACATTTTTTATACAACTGCAATATTGGAAATCACTGCTGAAGATTGCTATAAAGGAATATCTTCGAGACAAATTTATCAACGGGGTTACCCCCTAACCATAAATTCCACCTTTCCTCGCCTTGGTAGAGGAGATAGCAACATAGCAGTGTCAGAGTTATACTGTCTAGAACCCCGAGTACTGGCAGGACCATTAATGTCGGATAGATCTGGCAGCCAGCGGTAGTATGTCCGCAACCTGGCTAACTAGGCTATGGTGGAAATCTGGCAGGAGTCGGCATCAGGATCCGTGATTCTCTGGTCGTTGTCCTCCTTTGTGTGTGGCAAGCAAAGACATGACAGGTGTGAGACCGCAAATAATGGAGTGCGCGTGGCAACGTGGTTTTTACGCATGTGCAAACCGCCGTTATTTTGTATGTTCTGGGCAAAACCTTCCCCGACTTTGTATGCAATCGCTGATCCTTGGAGCGTTTGATGTTGAGGGTAAAAACCTGCAATCTTACAGGTTTTACGAATAGCTACGACCAACAATGGGGACTTCATGCAGACTAGACAATTCTGAGGCATGATCTTCATAGG
Organism: Sepiola atlantica; assembly: GCA_963556195.1. Lineage (NCBI taxonomy): Eukaryota > Metazoa > Mollusca > Cephalopoda > Sepiida > Sepiolidae > Sepiola > Sepiola atlantica. Next base: position 208,127,114 of record OY744515.1, on the reverse strand, counting down.
TTCTATGCATGAGTCCGACTTGCTCAACAGCAACAACAACAGCAAAAACAACAACGAATCAACTAGGTCATATTTTAGCTACATCCATTAACATTAACTCAAGATCAAGATCTTATATTTGTAGGCGGGGGTTGAAGAGGTCCGTGACTTGGAAAAAGCTGAGAAGAAATCCGATAGTCAAATTTGACGACGTATAGCAATATTTAGATCCGGATGCGTGAAAATAATAGTGAAAATGGTATTTTCCACGTGAGGTTGAAATTAAGAATATGGTAGAAAAATTCCATTAGAAGCCAAATTAGAATTTAGAAGTACTTCTTAGGATATGACGACACGAACACGCAGAAGAGAGTAAGATCTGCTTCTTGGTCTATGAGCAGTGTTTGTTTTCCTTTCTCCAGGTAGCAACGCGAATGGAAGCTCACGTTTCTTTCATTAAGACTTTTATTTAATATATCTTAATCACACAAAATACATGTTAAATATTCCTCAGTTTCTGGAGTGAGTTATGTAGAAATAAATTCATTTTAATTCGCCGAAATTTGCAATTAACTTACACATCTGTTAGTAGGTTGCTATCTACTACTCTTTCCCGGTCTTATTTTATGATGTATTTATCACTCTCACTCCCCTCTTCTTTCTGTTTATTAACAGTCGAAGGTTATAAAAGAAAGTATAAAACGATTAGAATAGTTCATTATAAAAGGGAATATGACCACTAGTAGTAATATCATTTAACCCTTAGACGTAGAGATAAAGCGAGAGAGATTAAGATGTGGTAATCAGAAAGAGATTAAGTTTGTATTTTTATTTTGATTACATTTAACTGGCTTTGTAAACGCAGATTTCCCCCTGATTTTAACAAGCTAACACGAGCTGAATAGGTAATCTAACAGGTCACATGTTTTTTCTGTTATTAAATCTCTTAAATCAAATTTTTCATTCAACTTTCTATCTGTTTTAGTGATGAACTTGCTAATCGTACGATCAGTTAATTCTCCTTTACTATTCAATTGGTCAGCACTCTAAATGAGGTTCGTAGCACGACATATTATCGCAAGACTGTCTAATTGTTTATAGATGGGATAAATTACAACGAGATAAAAAAAAAACGTAGTCTCAGTGCAAAAATTAAGAGGCTATTAATCACCTAGGTGTTTAGTGGTGAAGTGATAAAGATTTTGAGGTTAGGATTAGATCCAGTTTCAAAAACTTTATAAGTATTTTTTATTATATAGCATGGCATCGTATAGAGATGAATGCGTCGATATCGTTCCTGATGTTGCGTTGTTGTTTTAATCCTTCAGGATTTTTGCAACTTTTTTCGTTCTGCGTATCCTTGCAGTCGATTAAAATTTGTGACGACAAATTCTGTTGGGGAAAATATTTATTTTATTTAAATGTTACATGCATATAAGCTATTTATGGAAACGGAAATGATGGGGGCGACCTGTCGTCTAGAACTCGTCTCTGTTATTAAAAATTAAGTATAGTTTTAATTTTGATTTATATACGGTTACCTTTTGTATGGAAAGAAGAACGTCGTCTCTTCTTTAATTCTGTCGTATGTCTATTCTGAAACACCTCCTCTTAAATCACTACGTTTTATGCTCTTTTTACCATTTACAAATTCTTCTTATTTCGCGTGCTGATTACTTATCCAAAATTAAGCGGTCCGTTCCTCAACACACTGGGGTAAAATTTTGACTCGGCTTCAAATATTTGATATTCAGATCAGTCTACACCGGCACAGGTCATCCGCTATTTTGTATTATTCTATGTATTAAAAGCAGTGCAGAAAAAATGTACAATATCGGAACACCTTAATTTCTATATACTTCGAGTATCGCAATGTATCAATGTTTCTTAATCTATGCATATATATATATATATATATATATATATATATATATATATATATATATATATATATATATATTTAAAGATATGTGGTTACCAACGCTAGTAAAAAGACTTTTTCAATAATTATTTATCATCTTATCATTTTAACATTTTAAGTTTTTTAATATAATTTTATAACGCGTTTTGATCATTTATCGTTTATCAATTATGCTCTCTTCAGATGTATATTCCATTTGATAAAAGTGTTTCATTTGAGAAAACATTTCATTTTTCTTTCATTTAAAAGTGTCTGTTCCATTTGACAGAAAAAATGTTATGTTTTGTTGAGATAAAAATATATTCCGTTTGGCAAGTGTTTGGTCATTTGAGTACATTTGTGTATTAGGTTTTATTACTTTAATTGCTTTTATGGTGCCGGTCGAATCTGTTTGGTATGTGTGTGTGTGGTCATTCCCGGTCATCCATGACGGTGTCTCTGGTGAGTTCACACATGAATGTGGATGTTTGGGTGGTTTGGGGTGAGGATGTTTGCTTGGGTTTGGAGAGATAGATAGAGAGAGAGAGATGAGTAGAAAAGAAAAGAGGATGGGTGAGTAGATAGATAGGTAGGTAGGGATGGAGAAAAAGGAAGGAAGATTGAAGGTAGATAGAAATATAGATACAATTATAGATAGATAGATAGATAGAAATATGGAAAGGTAGACTGATAGAAAGATAGATAGATAGAAAAATAAAATAAAATAAAATGAAGGTTTAGAATGTGGATCGATCGAAAGATGGAAATAGGTAAAATAAAAAGTTTGGTATGTGGATCGATCGATCGAAAGATGGGAATAGGTGTTTTGTGCATATAATGGTAGAAAGAGGGATGTAAATACATGCACAGATAGGTGAAATGTGCGGGTGGGTGGAGAGATAGGTGGGTGGAAAGATTGGTAGGGAGAGGGGTGTATGTACACATGTATTCATATTATTTAATTTAATGGTGGGTTGAATTTGGATATGAAGTTTTTTCTTGTGTTAGGAGGTATGAATAGTCTTGAGTTTGGAAGATGGGCATTATCTGGAATTTTCCACTGCTGCATGAGTGTACATGTTTGGAGACAGGCAATTTTCTATTTCCTTGAATTTTAATATTGCTCTTATGGAGGGCCACTCTATTATTGAATGTTTTTGTGGCACCTATATAGCATTTTTTATCATGTTATGCATTCAAGTACATATATGACATTTTTAGAGGTGCAGTTTAGATCCTTCTTTATTTTGAAGGTTTGTGTTGGATTTTTGAATGTGTATGTGTAACCCTCTATTATTATGTCGCAAACTCCACATCTTTCTTTGTTGCATTTTGTGACCCATTGTGATACGTGTTGGTTAAATTTTGATGAGGTTAGAATTTGTTTGAGGTTTTTCGATTGGCGTTTGCTTTTGATTATCTTCATTGTTTTAAGTATGTTGCTTAGTTTGCTATTTTGATTGAGTAAGGTTAGGTTTCTTGTTATTTCTGTGAATAATTCTGGGTTGTTTTTGTTATGTGTAGATACGTATGCTAATATGTGTTCTTTGTTCCGGTTTTTGGGGATTCGTAGTTGTTCTAATGGTATTTGTTCTGTTAATTCTATACCTTTGTATATTATTTGTGCGGGGTAGCCTCTTTTTGCTAATGTATTACGTAGTTCCTCTAGTCGGACAATCCGGAGGTCTTTGTCACTGACTATAGTGCATATTCTGCGTGCTAGAGATTAGGGTATAGATTTTAGGCAGCTTTTGGGGTGATGGTTTTTAAAGTGGAGATATTGTTGGGTGTCTGTGGGTTTGTGGTAGATGTCTGTGATAATATGATTGTTCTTAATTTTAACTAGTATATCTAGGAAGGGTAGCTCTGTGCGATTGTGTTCTAGTGTGAATTTGATTTTGGGGTGTAGATTTTGTAGTTTGTTGTGTAATTCGTTGATGTCCCTCCATGTGGGATCCCAAAGAATGAAACAGTCATCCAGATAACTTTTCCAAGATTTTATAAATCGGGATTTTGTATTTGTTCCATAAATTGAATCTATCTTAGTGTATAATATTTCTTCTAGGTAGGCTAGTGTCAGGGTAGCATATGTCGGTGCCATGTTAGTTCCCATTGCCGTACATAAGGTCTGGATGAAGTTCTCGTTGTTGAATTCGAAGGAGTTATTGTTGAGAATAATGTCTATACCGTCGATAATAAATTGTTTAGTAAACCTTGGGTGTAAAATTTGTGGATGTTTGTTAATCCAGTATGAGATTGCTTCTTTACCTAGGTCATCGGGTATGTTGCTATACAGACTGCTAACGTCAAATGTCACTAGTTCAGTTCCTGGGTTTACTGTTTGTGGTAAGGAGCTTAGAAAGTGTATGTTGTCTCTTATGTAGCTCCATACTTGTCCGGTGAAAGGTTGTAGTAAAATGTCGATTAGGTTGCTAAGTCTGCTTGTTGGGCATGTTGGTCCTGCTACTATGGGTCTGAATGTAAGGTCACTTGGATTTGGGATACTAATGTATTCTGATTTTTGTGTGTTGATGGCATTTTTAATCTCATTTGATTTATGTATTTTGGGTAGTCCGTAGAAGTAGTTTGTTTTTGTTATGAAGTTGATTAGGAAATCTCTTTCTTTCTTTCTTTGTAAGAATGTTATTGTATGTTGTGCAGAGTTTTGTGATTTTTTAGATGGTGTTGTTGTCAATGTTGGTGCTAATTTGTTTATAGTAATCTTTGTTCCCTAGTGCTTCTATAATTTTCGATTTATAGTAGTTTTTGTCCATGATGATTACAGCGCTGCATTTGTCTGCTTCTTTTATGATTATGTTATTGTTATTAAGGAGGTTATCTAGTGCCTGGTTTTGTTTAGATGTTAGGTCACTGGTAGGTTTAGTTTCTCTCTGGGTGTTGATGTTCTAGAGGTTTTCGAAGAAGGTGTTTAGTTCTTTTGTATTGTTGTGTTTGTTAGGGAAATATGTAGATTTGTCTTTTACTAATGAATCATCTGTTTTGTTTTCGTTATTATTTAAAGTTTCGATTAGTCTAAGTTTACGTTCAAATTCTGTAAGGTCCTTCTTTAATTCGGTGATATTGCTTTTAGGAGTCGGGCAGAATTTGAGGCCTAATTTAAGTATTTTTATTTCTTCCTTTGTTAATGAGTGTGTGGATAAATTTACTATTTTCGGTTTTGTGTTGTCTAGATCGATCCACATTCTAAACCTTCATTTTATTTTATTTTATTTTATCTTTCTATCTATCTATCTTTCTATCAGTCTACTTTTCCATATTTCTATCTATCTATCTATAATTCTATCTATATTTCTATCTACCTTCAATCTTCCTCCTTTTTTCTCCCTCCCTACCTATCTATCTACTCACCCATCCTCTTTTCTTTTCTACTTATCTCTCTCTCTCTATCTATCTCTCAAAACCCAAGCAAACATCCTCACCCCCAACCACCCACACATCCTCATTCATGTGTGAACCCACCAGAGACACCGTCATGGATGACCAGGAATGACCACACACACACATACCAAACAGATTCGACCGGCACCATAAAAGCAATTAAAGTAATAAAACCTAATACACAAATGTACTCAAATGACCAAACACTTGCCAAACGGAATATATTTTTATCTCAACAAACATAACATTTTTTCTGTCAAATGGAACAGACACTTTTAAATGAAAGAAAAATGAAATGTTTTCTCAAATGAAACACTTTTATCAAATGGAATATACATCTGAAGAGAGCATAATTGATAAACGATAAATGCTCGAAACGCGTTATGAAATTATATTAAAAAAAACTTAAAATGTCAAAATGATAAGATAATAAATAATTATTGAAAAAGTCTTTTGACTAGCGTTGGTAACCACAATTCTTTAAATATACTTTTTTCTCTCGTTGGAACTGCACTGATGCTACACCCCCTCTCTCTCTCTCCCTCTCTCTCTCTCTCTCTCTCTCTATATATATATATATGTTATAAATCAAATACAATATTTATGACATAATCAATATTTTGTAATCACATTAAAGATGCAACATCAAAAAATATTATTGTGTACATATGTTTCAGAATTGTACGTTATAAATGAATGAATACAGATTGTAAACTAGGTTTTACCAAAAGCATAAGCGTCCACTCTAGAGGTCGCTAGATGCCGAACGATTATATACTCTAAAAGCTTTTTCCTCGGACCGCTTGCTTTGAAATTCTCTTTTTGTTCCCATTTTCCTCGACCGAAAACCAATGCCAACGGTGTTTTAAAAATGGTAAAAGTGGTGTTTGCTATCTGTTGACAGTTGTAATCACAGATGAAGCATTGTTAACACCAGGCGCCCTCCTTCGTCGGACTATCCTTGTTTAGTTGTGTAAGACTATCAGCTTTATTCTGTCATTATTTCGCATTAATTATTAGTAACGTGATATCTTGATTGTCTTCTTTTATTCGTGTCATTATTTCTGTCGGCAATACGAGAAGCAAGTTCCGGTTGTTACTACATATCCATGCTCATAATTGCGGTAATAATTATATGGTGTCACCGGTATCTTGCCGAAAGCGACCGGTGTGAGAACTTTTCCCTAGAAATCTAAGGAGAAATAGATGTTAGAATGTATATGCCTTTAGATGCGTCTCTGCATATCCATAACAGTCTCCGTCGGTTGGACAGTCAAGCTTTATTCTGGTCTGTTGCGATTAAATTGTAACATGCATCTTCATTGCAAAATACGCAGATTAAATTTAATGATATTTATGAAAAGCCTGTTCTTATTAATTTCGCTGACTAACAGGCAAACTATTTTTGGTTGTAGTTTAGCTGTTTTACGATATATAAACTCTTTCCATAATACACAAAATAAAATTTGTCTGATTCTCGACTTTTGGCATCAATACGTTTCTGCCTACAAAATCAATATTTTATTCTGATTTGTCAATTTAGTTGGTGAATTTTTCCGGCATGTTTTTAGAAAGAAAAAAAAACGAATTCGATTTAATTCCTTTCATGAAATAATTGGTCCGGGTCGGAATATTATTCGATTAGTGGATGAAGAATGGTCAACCTAAAAAGAATTAGACAGCGTTTATAGAGAGAAAGGAAGAGATAGAGAAATGAAAGAGCCAGTTGTTTGATAGTTCATAGCACTCTCTGTCTCGAAGGCGGAAAAAGTGAGAGGACGAAGGGGAAAAGTAAGACAGAACGCTATTATTCTCTCTGCCCTTAAACAGACAGAGATAGAGGGGATTACGCTTCAACAAATAAGTATTAACTACGTTGTTTCTCTCGCTGTTTTACAATAGCTCAGATGAAAGATCTAATTATCTCTATTTCAATCCATAATCTTGACATCATCTTTTGTTTGTTTTCTTTATTATTTTTATAGAAGTAAACAGACTTATTATTATTAGTTATACAAAGACGAACACATAAGTTTATCAATGTTTCATTGAAACCAAAGTTAAATAAAGAGTGCTAGATAGTTTAAGGTTCGATCTCTGGCTTGTGATTTGTGCTAGTCTAGCCGCACTGAAGAGTTGTGATACAGCGAAACAGTCTGTATTTAAATGACTATATAAGCCCTCCCCCTTCTCGGGTCGAACACTAAGTGATATCGCCTGCTGCTTCTTAGCGTAATGCAAAGTTCTTTGTAAATAAACAAATAGAGCACTGTAAAGCGGCGGTCAAATTTTATATAAAAAGACATTGTAGATATAATTTACGAGCGCTTCTTTATTTAGCCTAGTGGTTAGAGCTGCCAACTATCAACTAGATGGTTCGATCCCTAGCTTGGAAGTTGTGCTAGTCTAGCAGCACTTAATAGCTGTGATACGGCGAAACCGTATGTCTGTGAATTACTATTTTAAGCACTTTCTCGGCTCGAGAAATGCTGCTTCTTAGCAAATCTCTTTGTAAATAAACAAATAGAGCACTGTACAGAAGCAGTCACTGTTTATATTAAAAACAATGTATTTAGTGGTTAAAACAACTAGATGGTTGAAGGTTCGATCTGTAGCTTGGTGCGTGTGCTAGTCCAGCCGCATTGAAGAGTTGTGATACAGCGAAACAATATGTATGTGGATGAATATATATATATATATATATATATATATATATATATATATATATATATATATATATTAATTTAATGACATAATAAAATGAGAAATTTATCAGATTTTATTAAAGTTCAAAAACAAGGAGTGATATTGCGTCCTTAACTCATGAGTTTTCAAAGAAAATCTTCTCCTCAGAGGATCATTACCGCACTGCAGATAATAAAAATTTAACTTTGAAAATACATAAAAATATATAAAAAATACATAAAAATACATATAAAACATCAATATACAGTTCATCCAAGTCATAAAGTTTAAAACAATTTCAAGAAATATGTCAAAGAAGTCGATTAAAAAACAATCCAGGTGGTGATTGGCCGTCCAAAAACGAAAGAAATATCCAGGCAGGAAATTTGCTCGCTATCGATGCAGTAGATGACAGTGAAGAGTCTATTCAGGGTGCATGCAAATTAATAATAAACCCATAGAAGAAGCAAAATCACGCATAAAGTTCAGAAGACTCACTCGGTGTTGAATATTATAATGTCCAATTAAGGGTTCTTAGGAGCTTATAGTAAGAGTGTTGCAAACCATAACTTCCTGGTCTGACGTATATATAGAAAACATGTGATAGAATAGTAAAATACAGTAAGACCCGATCAAAAAACAATGGTAAGCGAAGTAGGGATTGGAAAATGAAAAATATAATATTTAATATTCGGCTTAAATTTAAAATCAGCAGGAGCCAACTTTAACGAAAACTTAAATGTCTTTTAGGTAGGGGAGGTTCAGGGAAATAGCAAAATAAGAAGAGAAAGGAGGGGAGGATATAAAATATAAGACAGTGTCAAAAGAAGAAGGGTGTAGGGATGTAAGGTGGGCATATGAAAGAAAAGTTGTAAGTTAATGTTAAATAAATTGTGAGAAAGGAAAAAATAAAAAAGAGACAAATATACAATTGGACGAAACTGGCTAGAAGGATATAGAAGCAGAGTCGGGTGGGGATGTTGTCTGGCTATCTGGCCTCAGTCAGACAGGGAAATTAAGCAACTACGGCGAGAAATTTTTAGAATTAAATCGGGGTGAAGTATCGGTTAAAATATACATCTATAGATTCGCAGGCGTACCTACACACAAGGATATGTGTACACTTACTCACAGACGAATAAAAGACCATGCATACTAACATTCACTCATGCACATGCGTACATACAAGCATATATATACAGATGCATGCCATATGTACACACATGTATATTTATACACCCACACACACACATATATATATATATACATATATACACATACACACATATGCACATATATATCCATATATATATATATATATATATATATATATATATATATATATATATATATATATATTTATATTTATAAACCCACATATATACATATACAGCACCTGACAATGACTATAACAACAAATGTAGCCATAGATAAATTTAATTATGGTTGGAAAATAAAGTGCAAAGCAGTATCAAATTGATATATCTTAGAGAGTTGGGGGAGGTAAAATAAGCTAAGTGAAAAATACGAAATAAGAAAACAAGAAATATACTAGTAAATTAATAGTAGTAATAATAACAATAAACATAATAATAGTAAAAATAATAATACTAATACTCATAAAATAAAATATTAATCAATTAATAGTAATAATAATAATACTAATTGTATTCATAAAAATAATAATAATAGTAATATTGCCAGTACTTGTAATACCAATATTAATACAGATAATGGCACTAATGGCAATATCAATAGTAATCATGATGATAATGATAATAATAATAATGATAATAATAATAATGATAATAATAATAATAGAAATAAAATAATATTAATAATAATAATATAAATATTAATAATAATAGTAATAACATAATTAAACCAATTATAATAATAATAATAATAATAATAATAATAATAATAATAATAATAATTTTAATAATAGAATAGTAATTGTACTAAATATAATAATAATCATCTTGATGTCTATGCAAGCATATAACACTAATTAGATATAGAGTGAAATATAGAGGAAGATAATTACTAGTAATATAAAATATAATATATAAAGATACTACGAATAAGCTAAAAAAGAAATTTAAATAAGGTATATCGAAATATGGTATATGATTAATCATAAGAATAGTTGGTTAAAGATAGATAAAGAATAATTAGACTTAAATGAACTTACGCGGGTATTGAGAGGATCTTACATAGTTAAGAGGGTTTGATAGTGGTGGCCTAAATTGTGCATATTATATTTTCTCTTATGTCTATATCTAGACACCAATTCATTTTTAGAGTAATTTTACATTTTTATCAAGGACCTTTACCTGTACATATTTCCTTATAATTCTGCCGCTATGTTCGTTCGTTTTTGTAGATTTAACCCGAGTTTTATTTCCTATATTTGTTCTAAAATGTGAACTTTTGTGTCCGATTTTATTACAAGTTAGACGGGTTTTAATACGGTGTGGGCAATCCGTTACTCAGTAAAAGTATACACAATGGAAACAGGTACTAGGCGGTAATTTATTCTGTTTTTTTTTATTGGGCTGACTTGTTTTTGAGGGAGTGTGAAAATAATCCCTATTTTGTTTAGAATCGTTTATCAAAGAGAGTTGAAATGTGATTTCTGACGTACTTTTCTTATGCGCCCAACTCTTCAATGTATTTAGAATCTTGTGTAACACTTACTAATCTCATGCAGTTTTCAGATAATTTTTGTATTGTTAAATTTGGCCCACTTTCTCACTTGTTTAGAACTATTCGTCTGATTTTCTGCGTCTCTGGCTGATACAAGTTTTTGTAGGAAAATAAAACATTTAAAGTTATAAACGCTATGCTCGGCTACTGTGTAATTATCACAGTGTTTATTCACGATTGACGCGAAAGTCGAATAATCTTCGTCGTCTTTTCTTGTTAAGTTCATGCATTTCCACCGTTTGTGGAACAAGGAAGTTTTGAAGCTCAATAATTCTGTTAAAAGTTTAACCGCTTCAGAAAAAGTTAAGTCGCTAGTTTTTCGAGACAAAATATAGTCCACTAATTTAATATGTTCGGTGGTGCTTAATTTTCGGGGCAGTAGGCGAACTTTTTCGAGTTTGTCTAATTTTCACAATCTTTTTGTATAGATCTTCATACGTTCTGAAATATGAAGCAACGGTTTTATCCTCGCCCGGTGAATGAGTGAAATTGTCAATTGCACTCTAAATGGCATTCTGCGAAAAAAACATGTTCGTTTTCGTTATTTTGACCCCTAAGCGATATTCTATCATTGTACAATCTTTAGACAGAACAGATACTATACGTTGATCTTGAAGCCCTAAGGCCAATAAAGTGTATTTTAGTTTGAGTTTCACGTTCGACTAGTCTATCTACAAATATCTTTTCTTTTCTCTCTCTCTCTCTCTTTCTCTCTCTCTCTCTCTCTCTCTCTCTCTCTGCCAAAGAAAAAAGAAACGAGACTTTCATTGTAATGTACTAATGAGTCACCGCTTATCAAAGCCAAAAGGCCACTAGAGGATAAGGGTTTATGAGTTCGTCAGGTGTACAGTGAGGCAACAGCTTTGGGACTGGTAACAATGGTGTAAAGTTGAGAAAATTTGATTATTTAAGAGGACGGTTCAACAAGAATTTGTTAACATTGGACTTGAAAACGATCATGTTGTAGTCAGCTAGAAATAAATCATGTAGTATTGCGTTCCACAATATATTTCCTAGAACATCCAATCTGTGGAACCAAATACCACATGGCTGCTTTCAAACCGACTACAGCATAGTTGTCTTCAAGTCCAATGTTAACAAATACTTGTTAAGCTGTCGTCTTGGATAATACAATTATTACCATTCCACCCATTGTTTTAAATCCTCTCATGCTGGCGCTTATCGTCTAACTGACAAACTCATAAACCCTTATCCTCGAGTCGCCTGGATAAGCGATGACCCATTATTAAAAAAAAAAGACTTCCAAATATTTCTTATTTTAATGAACCCGTCTTAAGTCGGCGATTTCAGCTAGTAGGAAGAAATGCTGCAAGTTCGCCCTGAACCTTTTAGGTAAACAATTATCTAAAGTAATGCAAAATAAAAACGAAAGAAATGTTTTTCTATTGTCGTATGATGCAAGCACAGCAACAAAGAAATAGATTACTAACATTTAAATGGCCAGATATAAAAAATACGCGTGCAAAAACAGTGAAACCATTAATAAGTGATACCTCAGCACAGACAATAAATATCTACTTTAACAAAGGTTATATTCCCAGCCATTAACAAAATAATCGATGAAGGCTGACAAAACAATTTAGCAGAGCTCGATGAATGTTGGTCTGATATCTTCGTTTTCCGGCATATCAATCTTTTCAAAGTTATTTTATGCTGAAACGCAGTACCTGTTCTTTATGATGTGTTGTGAGCGGTTAAAGCCTTGGCATTTTGACTACGAGCAAACTGTAGTATCTCTTCTGATACTGCATTTCATCTTTTCTGTCCTCGGCCAGAGAAAAACAAGTTCTTTTAGACTGAGGCAATTTTTATTTTTGTTCTAATCCAGAGTGCATCTGCTTGGGGAGTTCGATTTACCCCACATTAGAAAAACAACCATGTGTCTAAGTTTATTCTCGTGGAGACACAAGTAAATAAAGAATCAAACATGAGCAAAGTGTAGTATCTGTTCTGAACCTACACTTCATCTTTTCTGCCCTCAGTCGGTGAAGGAGAACTCCTTTTAGACTGAAGCAATGTTTATTTTGTCCCAGTCCATTTTAGTGAGCTAAATTTACCCAAATTAAAAAAACGACTATGTGTTTAACCCTGCCATCGTTGGGAGGCAAGTAAATGGGGGCATGGGTTTCTATTTTACGCATATTTTCACCAATAGTATCAGTGTCTAAGTAAAAATAATAGATCCGTCAAGATTTTAACGAGGGTTGTCGTGTCCATAGTCAGAGTTGGTAACAATCTGCAATCAATAAGAAGTGGTTACTACTTAAATCTATGTTATTACATTTTGAGTAGATTCTGACCGAACAAAGCAAAGTAATAAACTAGATTAACCTAAAAAATCACCAAATTCAAACATTTGGGATTTTCTCATACATCATCAAGAAAGAATTGATATGGCGTAAAACAGACAAATATCATTTTATTAAAAAGTGAATGAACTTCATATATATATATATATATATATATATATATATATGAAGTTCTTTCGCGCCATATCAATTCTTTCTTGATATATGAGAAAAATCCCAATTTTTTTATTTAGTGATTTTTTCAGTTTAATCTAGTTTGTTACTTCGCTTTGTTCGGTCAGAATTTACTCAAAATGTAAGAAAATAGAAGTGGTACAATTACAATATTTATTGAATCATCAGAAGTTCAAAAACAAGGATAAATCTTATTATCATTAATCCATGGATTTTCAAAGAAAAATTATTTTAATCAGAAGATAACAATCGGTAATGTAAGTATTACCAGTAACATTACACATTGAAAATTAATGCATATATATAAAATACTTTTTTTGGCTAAAAGGATCCTAAATAATGGCAATCAACCCCAATAAAAAATGTTGTTACGGTAACAAATTGAAAAAAAGGAATGCTCAAAATACTCAACAGTTCAGATGTTGTCTATAAAAGGTTGAGTATCCAATAGCAATCAGAGAAGTTTGTTTAGGCTGTATGCGTAAAGATCCTTGGAAAATGCAAAGGGGCGAAAAACGGAATATATAGTCCGGAAGATCCTACATGAAAGTTATAGGTCGAAACCAAATTTATGATACAATAGTTATTGCCGATTTCAGCTACCAGGCAGAGTAGTAAAGTTACAAGCTAAAAATAAAGAGTTCAAAAATAAAGATTTCAAACATTGGTGTCAACAGTCCAAAAGCTAGAGAATGATGAGAACAAAATTCTCGTTTAAAAATTGGTCGGTTGAAAAGCAGAAAAGAGAAGAAAGAAAAAGAAAAGAAAGATAACAGAAAGAAAGATTGACAATTATATCAATACATTCGCATCTTGAAAACATTACAGGAAAAGCAGAGGAGGAGAGAAAGAGTGAAAGAAGGAAATATAGGGGAGAAAAAGTAACGAGGGTGATAAGAAAATGATAGACGGAGTAAAGAGAAAAAGATAAATGAGTTGGTATGGGAGGGGAGAGATAATGGGTTAGAAGGTGTCAATTATGACAGAAGTAAGCTAGACATATACTGAGAAAGGGTACAGCGTTATGCTAATAGAGAAAAGGCAGCTGTCCAGGATAAACTGTTTGAAAAGTGACATTAATTAAAATGAGAGAGGTGGGAAAAAGTTTAAATGAAGGAGCGAGTTAGGAAAACAAGTGAATATTTCAAACTAGTGATTATACTATTGATAAAGTGACACGAGTAACGGAAAATGAATTATTTAAAAAAAAAGTATTTTAAACGTACCTACTTATACACATTCTCAGTGTGTACAAGCTACTAATTCATATTCTCAGTGAAGTGAGATACCGAGAATAAATTTATTGAAAATAAATCTATAAACGAGAGTGAAAGGCAAATACACACACATGTATATGTATATATACATACATGTACACACTGACGTATACACATGTATACATTGAGAGATACATAGATATATATAAAGAATATATAATATAGTATGATATAATATCAACCAAATGAAAGGGAAAATTTAAGATAAAAATCAAAACCTCAATCACAAATTTAAGATTGCAGTTTAAAATTTACAATTAAAATCACAGATCAGAAACCAAAAACATAACATCCTGAGTTAAAATCAAAATGAGAGGATATGTGGGGATAAGTAACTTGAGGTTACTATTAGGTTAACATGATTACACGGGGTAAAAGCCTACAAAAAACATATATTACGGAAGACCGATAAGATCAAATTGGATTAAATAAATAATTGGGAGGTGGTGGGGTGTCTGTTGGGCGTAATTTTATTTTCTTCTATCGTGGCAATATGAAATTATATCATTTCTTGAATTTACAAAAATGTTCTCCCAAGCAGCAGTAATCATTCTTATGGCATAGATGGCAACTTTTTTAGTCTGGAGTGTAGGAACTTGTTTTTTTTTTTACAGATATACCAATTTAGAGTGTATGGGATTTCATTTGATTTAATGTTTTTGATTAGGTTAGTTAGAGCAATTTTTTGTTTTAGTATTATTATTGAACGAATAAATGTAATATGAGGTGCGGTTCTTGATTGGTTGGGATGACGAGCCTATGTAAGTAAATATCTTCGTGTTGGTCATTCATTTAGTAAGTAAGTTGTTCCTATCAATGGATCTATTTCGAAATAATATGGCAGTGTCTTGGTTAGAGGGTGGTATTAAACTAAATTGGTTATTTAATAAATATCGTAATTGTACAACTTTTATTTTCATCATTCATGTTCTGAAGTTATTTCCCTATACAATATATTGAGCTTTTTATAATCACGATAGATTATTATTTAAAAATACATCATGTATTTATTTAATTTTTATTCAATTCTCATTCTCTCTCTTTCTCTCTCTCCCTCTCTCTCTCCCTCTCTCTCTCTTTCTCTCTCTCGCTCTCTCTCTCTATATATATATATGTTGTATGTATTTAGACAGCATATTTTCATTTAGGCAAACATTATTAAATAACACAAAGTGTCTTTAATTGATAATACCTTTTTATTATTTTAATACATTATCTCACAATATCAATAAAACGTATTATTACTCTATTTTCACTACCACAACACTTTCCTCACCATACATATCTCCGACACTATCTCCATTTGTTAACACTTAAAAACATGAATGCCTGACTTCTCAATAAAGACACATCCAATTTAATGATACTAAAATAATACACCACGATATCAACATCAAAAAAGTTTTAAAATCTTGAAGCCTTAAACATAGAAACAAAACATGGCACAATCAATAATGTGTATCGAAGTATGTCTCGATAAAAAGCAAGCGAAAACAGTTTACAAAGACAGTTTAGTCACAGTCGGAGAGAGAGTGGGAGACTGAGAGTTGGTGAGGTCGTCAGTTACGAGAGAATCGGACGAAATAGCTAGCTATTTTCTCCACCGAACCCGACATATCAGTTTGTGAATGTTCTTTTCTCGTTCTGAACTTAGAACAGATTTTCGCTGACAACAATCAAGACGCCCAGAATTATTAGCGTCCATCGATCCGACTTACACACAGAGTTAAACTTTGATATTATTGATCGGCCTGGCTTTGTAAACAAACTAGTGTACATTTTTTGAATTATTTTTTTTAAATGATTATTTTTCTCAGAAAACTAAACAGACAAAGTCGTTACGGACTTAATTATTTCCATTCAACTGTTCTGCATGAAATGGCCCTTCTCTTCACAGCGAGACAAGGTTGCTGACCCAACCCGGTTGATTGCTCACTGATCTAAACAAACACAACGTGGGAGTGAGTAGTCGCTGGAACCAGGCGTTTCAACATCGGCAACTTCATCAGAACGGAAACTTTTCTCGAGCAGTACCGGGTGACCAACCGAACCCGGAACGGCCGAACTAGTGACGTCGCGAGGTGGGGAGTGGAGTACAATAACATAATCACGTTCGTATGTTACAGACGCTCATTATAAAGTCGTAAATTACTAGCTGTTAAAAAACTCAACAGTAAAGAAATAAGTGTAAACACATCAAGACTAAAACCGCTTGATGATTCAATGAATAAAATCGAAAGTACTCGCGAAAAAGAAAAAAATGGAACAAGAAACCCACGGTTATTGAATATAGAATTTTGACCGAAATACTAAATGGACTATACAGGAAATTTAAAAGATAAAGGAAAGTCTTATCAAGCAAAAACACTATGTGTTATATAATAATGTTTGCTTATATATATATATATATATATATATATATATATATATATATATATATATATATATATATACATATTTGTTATTGTTTATTTATCTATGGACGTATACGTTTCGTCTCTTTTCAATCAAGACTCATCAGCATAGAAGTACGACTATTCACAACCGGTCGCACGATTCGAAACCCTGGATTACAAGTATTTTTCAACCCCAATCCAACGTCGCTAACCAATAGGCCAGTTCTGAATGATAATTTTAACACTTTTAAAGGCGGCGAGACGTACAGGAATTCAACTTCTATAAGTGAAGGAATGATGCATATAAAGCAAGTGACGACACACTATGTTATTACTACCATTTACAGTGCTCTACTTTTTTTAACGACGAGCTTCAATATATATATATATATATATATATATATATATATATATATATATATATATATATATATATATATATATATATATATATATAAGTACATTTACCTGTTTATATATTTGTATATACTAGGTAAACTCCTAAAATAATTAACCGATTATTATGAATTTTGGAACACATCTGATAGGCGTAAGGGGTCTTAACGCATACTATATTTAGTTTAATTTAGTTGTATTAAAAGAAACGTTTGTAAAATTTTAATAGTATGTATTAGACATCTACAAATATTTCTCAAATTTTAGTTTCTTTGAGGTATTTTAAAGGCGATTTAAAGGGCAGAATGTGATAAACCTTCCATTTGAAAATTCCAATATATCAGATTTGCTTTGGACTTAATCAATAGTCATTAAAAACCAAATAAGTGAGATTCCTTGAATTTTAATTTTATCTCAAGACCTCTAAAACTTATGACTTAAATTTTAAGAATTTTTACAACTGAAAATCATGTAATAGATTTTGATCAAAATAGGAATAACAATTTTTGACATAAGGTTTTACAAAATTTTACATCCTGATTTAAATCTTCGTAATAAGAAATAAAAGTGGTCCAAAACGTTACCGGGAATTAATTCTACATGTCCTGATACGGGTATTCTGCTAGTATATATTGCTGAGTCTCTATTTATAACAATTTTCAGCTTGATTGAAATTACTCTTTCTCTCTAGGTACGTGAAAATAAATTAATTAATATATATATATATATATATATATATATATATATATATATATATATATATATACATATATACGTATAATATATATATATATATATATTTATAGAATACAGTAAATTCAATGTAACATCAGTACCGTCGATTTCAAAGCGGGAGGTTAATCCCGATTATCGTCAGCTGATAAACATTTTAGAAATGGTGGAACTTATTCGGGCACGCCTAAGATCAC
Source organism: Sepiola atlantica (assembly GCA_963556195.1). NCBI lineage: Eukaryota > Metazoa > Mollusca > Cephalopoda > Sepiida > Sepiolidae > Sepiola > Sepiola atlantica. Next base: position 208,108,940 of record OY744515.1, on the reverse strand, counting down.
GTAGGACGTGATTTGTGTGAAATGGGGGGTGGGGGTGTTTACATATGTGTGCGTAAGGGGTTAAATTTAGATTTTAATATTTACATTTTTAATATATATAAAATGGCTGTTAATTAAAATAAAGTAGAAAAAAGGGGGGTTTTGTAATATATATAAAAATATACGTGTAAGAAATTCTGTAGGGCAGAGGTCGGGGTTGGGGGTCAGGCAGCATAGGGGAAAGAAAAAAGGAGGGAGTAAGGATAGACGCAGGAGAGAGGGGGAAGAAGGAAGGATCTAGGTACGGCGTTGTGAACATTGATTGAATAATAATTACCCGATGCCAAGCACTCCTCATAAACTGGACTGACCGACACAATAATGACTAAGACAAACCCATATCACATACCGTGCCTTGACCCACCACCCCATATCTCAACCCCGTATGGACCTTACCTCCTTACCTAATCTTAGATACAGACGCAATTACCTAAACCCATCCACCAAATAAAACCCCTCATCCCCAACCTTAACCACCCAGCATATGATCCTTTACCCTATTTCACATAATTTAATACCTTTTTATCATTATATATTTCTTCACATATACATATATCTATATTTTTAAAATTATTTTTTTATATATTTTTCTATATTTTTTTACTTTTCTATACTTTAAAATTTTTTTAAATATTTAAAAAAATTTTTTTCAATATTTTTTTCAATATTTTTTAAATTTTTTCTTATTTTTTAATATTTTTTAAATATTTAAAAAATATTTTTTTATATTTTCTTATATATTTTAAAAATATTTCTTTAATATTGTTTCATATTTTTGTATATTTCTTAAAATATGGAAAACACATTTTTTTAAATTTATGAATATTTTATATTTTTTATATATTTTTTATATATTCTTTTATATATATATTTTTTATATATTTTCATATTTAAAAAAAAAATTTTTTCATATCTTTTTATATATTTTTTTATACATTTTTATATTTTTATACTCTATTTTATATTCTTTTATATATTCTTTTATATTTTTATATATATATTTTTTATATATATTCTTTTATATTTTTTTATATTTTTTATATTTTTTATTTTTTATTTTTTATTTTATTTTTTATTTTATATATATTTAAAAAAAAATTTCATTAAGGTATTTACCCACCCCCAAGAAAGCCCAATTATTAGAATCAGATACTAACCTTCATCGATTAATTATCTCCCCCCCCCACCTCGAAGACATGAACAGCCCGTTCTGTAAACATCGCCTCTTTATAAACATCGGCTTTAGATAATGCCATAGATAGCCGTTAGACAGACATCCACATTCAAATAGACTTCTCCTGAGCCATACCTCTTAAATATTTGATCTTTTTAACACGACTATCACACCCTTAGAGCCAGGTCTACTATCAACAAGTTCGGTAGTAGTCCCTCTCGGACTGCCAATCCCCCCCCCCCTGTCAGTTAAATCCGTAGCTCATTTATTGTTCTGTATTTTATCTATAATCTTTCCATATCTTCTACTTTCCACAATCTCCATTTTAAGTCCTCAAACCTTTAACATTTTCAATCCACTTAAATTCCTTCCCTTATATCTCTCGACACTCCACTCAGAATGCCACTTTAGGACCCGCTTCTCGCCCAGGGACCGTTGCACTACATAGCCAGTGCCATTTTAATAACACGATTACATCTACAGTATTTTTCCAAGTCACGCTGGGTTATATAATTTTATCTCCTATTTTTATTTTTATCTTTCAAATTCGCTGGGCCATCATCATCATCATCATCATCATCATCATCATCATCATCATCATCATCATCATCATCATCATCATCATCATCATCATCATCATCATCACCACCACCACCACCACCACCACCACCACCACCACCACCACCATCATCATCATCATCATCATTATTATTATTATTATTATTATTATTATTACTATTATAATTATTATTATTATTATTATAATCATCATAATCTTCTTTGCTCTTTTGCCACTCTGACACTTTATATTACGATATGGGATCGAAAAGTTAGACTGCCCGTACCGAGTTTTAGAGTCAACGGTTATTAATGGTCACTACGCCGTACCTAGATCCTTCCTTCTCCCCCCTCTCTCCTGCGTCTATCCCTACTCCCTCCTTTCTCTTTCCCCTATGCTTCCTGGCCCCCAACCAAGACTTCTGCCCTACAGAATTTCTTACACATATTTTTTTATATATATATTACAACCCCCCTTTTTTCTACTTTATTTTAATTAACAACTATTTTATATATATTAAAAATGTAAATATTAAAATCTAAATTTAACCCCTTACGCACACATATGTAAACACCCCCCCCCCCATTTCACACAAATCACGTCCTACGTGATCTTAGGCGTGACCGAATAAGTTTCACCATTTCTAAAAATGTTTATCAGCTGACGATAATCGGGATTAACCTCCCGCTTTGAAACCGACGGTACTGATGTTACATTAAATTTCTGTATTTTGTAAATAAATATTTACGCTCTAAATCCTTCGAAATCTCGGATTTCTTAATTAATCGAGCATTCTGCTGGGGTTTTCCTGCCCTACCACACAGTACTTATATATATATATATATAATTATATATATATATATATATATATATATATATATATATATATATATATATATATATATATATATATATATATATATATATATATAATTACAACTAAGCAAATGTAGGGAAAACATTTTCACAGATTCATATATATATATATATATATATATATATATATATATATATATATATATATATATATATATATATTGTTTCAACAAAAGATAATGTACGGAAAGCATTTTCACACATTCACACACATATATATATATATATATATATATATATATATATATATATATATATATATATATATATATATATATGTATATATATATATATATATATATATATATATATATATATATATATATATATATTACAACAAAAGACAATGTAGGAAAGACGTTTCTACAAATTCACTAAAAAACGTTTTATTAGCATACAATACCCCAATCACATATCCTGTCAGGATATACATAATGTTCGAAATGCCTATAGCATTAATTTTTTTAAAGAATATATCTTATGTGCTCATAAAAAGTTAGCCATCAAGGCTTAAAACAAAACTTTATTGCACTCGTCATTAATTTTCTTTTTTTAACTCTATACTTTATATATATATATATATATATATATATATATATATATATATATATATATATATATATATATATATAAAAAAATAATAATCTAAAAATAATACTATACATATTTCTTATACCCATCCTACGACGAATATTCTGTTGGGATATACAGGGTCGGGCAGCTAAATTGGTACTTTTTTGTATTTTTACAAAATTCATAATTTAAAGGATTAAATATGGATATATATCATTTTAACATTTATTTATTTAATTATTACAGTCTATTGAACAAAATTATTCAATATGAGCACCCGTTGCATCAATTATTTTGGAGATTATTTAACGAAACAGTGAACAGCTCCTCTTTATTTTACTGGGATCGAGATTGTGAAATGCTCGTTGAATGGCTGTCTTCAATGAGTTTATATTTGGGTGTGGATTCACATTAGTCTGTCCCTCGACGACGCCGAATAGATAATAGTCGCAAACATTTAGATCTGGAGAGCTGCTGGGCCAAATATCATTCGGAACAAACAAGGAAAGATTCTCTTTCATGAAATCTTGAACTTTCTTTGATCCATGCGCTGGTGCCGAGTCTTGGATGAGCATGACTTTCGTAGGATCGTAGTTTCTACGGATCCAAGGCAATAACACATTATTAAGAATGTTCAAATACTCCGCTGTGTTGATTTTAAGACCCGCTTCGATGAAATGAGGAGGCATTACCTTTCCATCACTTGCCACGGCTGCAAAAACCATCACAGAAGCAGGATTTTTGCTCTGCATCACAGGAGGAACTTCCGAAGGGTCACAGGCAATAACTCGAGTGTTCTGGCGATTTGGAACCTCATCCACGATGAACTTTTTCTCATCAACAAAAATGCGCACATGTCCTCCTTTGTGTTTAAGATGGTTGATAAGCTTGGGGCATCTTTCAACTCTGATAGCTTTTGAACGGGCAGTGAGGAGATTACGGCGTCTCCTAACGTAGGACTTCATCCCAAGATCTTCGTTGATTGCTCTGCTGATAGTTCTGCGACTCACATTGCGCTTTTTTGCCAGTTTCGACATCGACTGACTTGGGTCTGCCTTAATCGACCTTTTTAGTCTCACCAGGAAAGTTTTTGTGCGCTTTCGATCACTACGAGTACTGTGCCGACTTCTCTCAACCTTACACTCGGTATCGAAATTAGCCACAACCCGATAGACAGTCGTTTTTGCATAGCCAGTGCTCTTAACAATGTCCGAAGGAGAACTCCCGGCGCGTCTCATTTCGCATATAGTTATTCTTCGTGCTAATTCCGCCATATTAAAACAAATTTGAGTAAATATAATTATGCTATCTTGCAATAAAGTGTTTAAGGATCCTTAGTAAAAAAAACAGTAATCATATGATCAAAAATAAAAAAGATATTAGCATTTTGAATTAGTTCCAATTTATCTGCCCGACCCTGTATATATATATATATATATATATATATATATATATATATATATATATATAATTAAAGTCAATAGTCTGCCTAATCATTGTTGATCTTGAATTTTTGGCACTGAAATAGACAATGTTATAAATTTATTTGTCAAAACTCTCTCTCTCTCTCTCTCTCTCTCTCTCTCTCTATATATATATATATATATATATATATATTTAAATATATATATACATATATATATATATTTAAATATATATATATATTTATAAATATATATATATATATGTATATATTAATTATTGTAGATAGAAATGTTCATTAAGCATTATTGCCCTATATTCGTAAATATAAGCACTACTCAATGACATTTTTTTTTTTTATTATCAACGCTTTTGAAGTCTCCATTTATACTAACTCTTCAGCTTTATTGAAATTACTCTCCCTCTCTCTCTCTCTCTCTCTATATATATATATATATATATATATATATATATATATTTATTTATATATAATATATATATATATATATATATATATATAAATAGAGAGAGAGAGAGAGAGAGATTTCAATAAAGCTGAAGAATTATTATAAATAGATACCCCAAAAGCGCTGATTAAATGAAAAAGTGTCATTAGCCTTTAATAGATAAATCATTGATCAGTGGTGATATAGAGGAATATAGGACAATAATGCTTAATGAACATTTCTATCTACAGGAATTTATGTCCCCAAGTCTTGTTCGTTCAAAGAATTTGGTTAGTATTTCAAAAGGCAGCGACGAAACTACCAGCATCCGAATTGATTCATGTCAAACTATGTTGCTTGGATCTCTCGTCGCCGTAAGTCGGCTGTTTCTCGCACGAAACACTACAATCAATTAGTCTGCGAATAGCGTGTCATTTCTAGTTGTTTGTTTCAGCGGCTTTGTACGTTAATGTATCTGAGCTGGGACAGACAAAGCATCGGGTAATTTTCAAAAGGAAATTGTCAAATATTCCCTATGTTTACCTCTGTTTATATGTTTCTGTCTATGCCGATGCTCTTTGAAACGCATGCTATAACGTCCTATAAGAAATTTGATATCGTTTATTTCCATACCAGTCGCTTTATATACTCTTCCACTCTTATTTTTCCCTCAAATTCCTCTTGTTATCAATGCAACTGTTCATAAACGTTTGCTAGATATACAAAGTGTTATATACATATATATATATATATATATATATATATATATATATATATATATATATATATATATATATATATATATGTCCAGGTTAAGTATGTATTTTTTAATTGAAACCCGTATGTGTTATTTTGAACGTCAGTTGACCGGGTCTTCAATTACAGACCATTTAAGTATTGATTCCTTTATCATCCTCAGTCATGCTCACTCACTATATCATCTAAAAGTCTTGGAGACGATCCACGTTCATCTAAAACGTTCCTCTCTTTGTAAACAAAGGAGTGTCTATTTCGAGTAGACGTGATGACTCTAAGATAAATTCCCCATTGTACATATACCATAACGCTGTTTTATTCATTTTCTCTCTATTACATCTTCCCACGCACCTTTTTCTAAATTGCTCGTGTTTTCTTTATCCCTGCATACCACCTTCGTTAAGAAATTGCAAAACCGGTCGGATAGCTTTTTTCTTGTTTAAGTTTTAATCATGAACGATAACACTCGTCTACCCTTCATGCTTGCGATAAGAAAATAGTGTACTACCCCTAAAATCATGAAATATATATACATATATATATATATACATGTATATATATACATGTATATATATACATATATATATATATATATATATATATATATATATATACATGTATATATATATATATATATATATGTTTTTTGAAAGTTTACCAAAACATTTCGTTCACGAAATAATTCATCACCACAAAAGACTTTTTCCTTTCAAAGTTTATTTATTTATTTATCAGATTTATCAAAATTAAAGAGATCTTTCCTTACACGTGTTTCTCTACGAAGCAGGTCCTTTTTGGGAAGATCATCAGGGGAATTATGTACCTGGAACAAGAATTTCAACAACTGACAATACCCAATGTGGTGTTGCCCTAATTGAGGTCATTTAAGAAGAAAACAGAAGAAAAAATGAAAAGAGAAAAAACCTCTTAAAAAAGTGGCTCATAAGATTTCTGCATTGGGTTGCTACTATGCACAATAACAAGGAATTAGTCCCAATGCAGTCCAAAAGAAACAGGAACAATGTGCGAGCACACCTCCTCATCAGGCGGCACAACGATAAAAGCATATATATATATATATATATATATATATATATATATATATATATATATATATATATATAAATATATATATATTTAGGTAAACATTATTAAATAACACGGAGTGGTTTTGTTTGATTCGGCTTTTTCGCAAATTTTCCGAATTGTCCATCTAATGTTTCGGTCAAATTGATGTAAAATATGATCCATGGGTTTCTTGTTCCATTCTTTTTTCTTTTTTGCAAGTACTTTCGATTTGAATCGTCAACTCATCTTCAGGCGGTATTAGTTTTAGTGTCTTTACAAATTATGACTTTACTGTTGTGCTCATTTATGAATTATAACGGCAAGTAGTTTATAACTTGAAAAACGTCTGTAAAGTTGAAATGTACATGAGAGCGTGATGGCGTTCTACACATATGAGAGATTTAAAAGTTTGACTGTTTAAACCGTTAAGAAATTGATGACGTTAAATAAAGTGCATAAAATTCAAACGCATAACTACCTAATGGCTAAGAATTTGGTAATGTTAATTATTATGCTAGACACTTTAAAATGTTGCGACTAGTTTCATATATATATGTATATATATATATATATATATATATATATATATAAAATATGGGTTGGTCGTTCAATTTCAAAGTATTGCAGGGTTAGTTAATAAAATTGAAATATAAGCCATTAGCAATACACGATTAATTTATCATTATTTTCTTTACATTAATCCTATTAATTTCGGAATAAAATTCCATCATCAGGGGTGACCAGCATTGACTCATTTTTTTTTCATCAAAAACAAGAATAAACAAACTTATTTCTTTGTTACTTGATAAACGTCTTTGGTGCGATGTCTCCGCTCTGTTGCTGTTGGCGGTTATGATTCAAATTCCGTTGTCGAACGAAAAGAGCGTTGGCTCGCTAGTCTTGATAAAATATGGGTTTATTCCGAAATTAATAGAATTAATGTAAAAAAAACAATAATAATAAATTAATCGTGTATTGCTAATGGCTTACATTTCAATGTTATATATATATATATATATATATATATATATATATAAGGGAGAGTTGAAATTACTAAACTACAACAATTCATGGGTTACACTTTTAGTAATGGAATAGATATTAGTATGTGCCCAGGATAAGATTTAATGCTGCAGTTAAAAATAAACTCAATAATTAATAGACTATGGCAATCAGAGCTTTCATATATTAATAGGGTAGATTTCTAAACACTCAAAGCATATAAGTAATAATTTCAAATATTAGAATCAAGCTCTATAAGTACATAACCGTAATTGTCAATTTGTATGTACGCACGTTTCTGAAAAGCACGCTTATTAATTGTTTCATTTTGACTAATGAAGATGAATTGTTCAATAATTACATGAATTACGTTGTCAACCTTGAAATTTATTGCGTTTTGTGAGTCATTGAGCTATTAGTGTGCGTACTTATTGACCCTTGTCTGAGTAAGCGCGTTTGTGTTCATTTCAATTAGTCTGCGTTTGTATATATGTGTACATTAAAAAAGATATTAGATTAAAAAATTCATTTTTTCAAATGCATTAAAAGATTTGTTTATTTAAGAGTGGTTCTCTCTGGGGTGCATATGTGGATGTGTTTGCTGTCTGTGTGTTTTCAATGCCCGTAAGTTTATGTATGTGCGCCCCCTCTATCTGTGTGCATGTGTTTATTGCTTTTTGTGTGCGGGTCTCAAAATCATTAGTGTTAATGGATTTTTTGGGTATCAATTTATATTTTAACTTGAGTGTGTTTGTGTGTGTTTGTATGTGTTTTTGTGTTTGTGTGTGTGTTTATTCTCTGTGTTTATTCTCTGTGTGTACTTATTGTTATTTTGCTTCCAACGACATCGGCGCGGATACACGATGACAAGAACATTTTATCGAAACAACAAAAGGAAAAAAGTTTGTTTATTTTTGTTTTTGTATTTTTGATGAAAAAAAATGACACAATACTGGTCAACTCTGATGATGGAATATTATTCCGAAATTAATGAGGTTAAAGGAAAAAATAAAAAAATAATAAATTAAGGCTTCAATTTTCAATTTTATAATACTGACACACCAATACTTTGAAATAAACGACCCATTTTCTTATATATATATATATATATATATATATATATATATATATATATATATATATATATATATATATATACATGTGTTAATACATGTGCTCCGGATAACGTGTGTGTTTTATATTGTTTTTATGATTTGTCAGTACATGTGTGAATTTCTCGATTAAGTCTTTCTTGTATTAAGATATATGAATAATTTTTGTTTGATATATAGATTTTAAAGTTGCCTTTTCTACATCAGTGAATGTGTTGTGCGACAAAAAAGTTGTCTAAAAGTTTAATATTAGTTTTATATTAGAAGATCCAGTGGTTTAGTACTTATGTTCTACCTATATAGGATTTTTTCACATTTTGCATGCGAATATATGGACTAAGATGTGAAGTCTTTTTTATGTTTATTGTTTTTTGGAGGAGGAATCAAAGGTATAATAATATTGCACATATCTTATCATTTTTGTTGCACAATCCTTTTGTAGCTATGTATCACATTGTCGGTTATATCCTGGAGCAGATTGTTGTAGTGATCACAATTCTGTTTCAGCGACTATTCATACTAAACTTCGCAGAATATCTACTGCCAAAACATCACCTAATCTCGACTACAACAAGTTGATCTCAGGCCCTGAACTACAAAGAGAGTATAACATCTATGTTAAAAACCAGTTCACAGAGATAAAAGGCGCGACGGCAAGTTCAGAAGAAGACGACGACGGTTTGTCGTGCCGAATCTGGCTCAATTTCCCACGTGCTTTCACTGAGGCTGCTTGCGAGGTGACCCGATCACACACTGAAAGTCAAGAATGAAAGAATGAATAACTGACGAAATTCTGAGTCTAATAAACTAGAAGCATGAAGTGAAGAATGATCCCAACAAATACAAAGAGTTGAATACATTTATCAAAGTTAAATGTAAAGAGCAGAAAGAACGATTGTGTAGACAACAGTGATGATGACATTTAGCTAAACCCATCTACAGCTCATGTACAGATGAAGAGTCTGAAAGAAAACTATATGTTCTAGAACTGAGTGCATCCGAGCGAAAGACCGTGTGATTCTGATGGAAAAGAACAAATCTTAGAAGTATGGATTGAATATATTGGAGATTTATTTGATGATGTAAGGGGTGAAAGACCTAATATAAACAAAGAAATGGACGTTCCGAATATTCTTGAACACGAGATCAGAGCAGCAATGTGGATGACCATAATCGGCGACGCTTTACAAAGGCAGGGTTGTCTATCTTGATCATGATATATATATATATATATATATATATATATATATATATATATATATATATATATATATGTATATATATATATATGTATATGTGTGTGGGGGGGTGCGAAAAATACAAAAGAAAAAACAAATCAAATACAGGAAATTAAATTTAGTAAAAAATATTTTCCCAGAATGTAAAAAGCCGTCCCAGCCGTTAGAAAATTATTTTTGAGGGATTACTTTTAAAATAGAAATTAAATTCTTAGAGACTACATCATGGATGAATATTTGTCTCTGGTATTTATGGAGTTTTCTTCAGGGTGGTTTCTGCGGGATTATGATCATTTGCCTCGTTCTCTGTTTATCCCGAGTGAGAGCAGTCCAGCCATAGAGAAAGGTTCGTACGACCACATACATTGCTAACGAACGTTAATACTGACTTTTTTGATGGAATAAATGCGGGATCCCCACACTCTCAGTGGTTTGGAACGCTAACTTGTGGATTGTGTGTTGACCGTTTTGTTTTTGTTTTTGTTTGGGGGAGGTGATACCTTCATCGTTGTTCCGCCCGATGAGGAGGTGTATTCTCACACATTGTTCCCGATTCCTTTTGGACTTCATTGGGATTAATTTCTTGTGGGTATGCATGGTAGCAACCATTCTGTGAACATTTCTTGAACTACTTTCTTAAGATGTTTTTTTCCTTTTTCTTCTTAAATGGCCTCCATTAAAGCAACACCACATTGGGTATTGTCAGTTGTTGGGGTCCTTATTCCAGGTATATATTTCCCTTGATGAACTGCCAAGCCAGAAACTGCTTGAGTAGAGAAACACGTGTAGGGAAAAATTCTTTAACTTTGAAAAATCTGAAAAATAAATAAACTATGAAAGGAAAAAGTATTTTGTTGTGATGAATGATTTATCGAACGAAATGTTTTGGTAAACCTTCAAAAAACACATATAAATGCTCTGTACCTTGTAATCGAGTATTATCGAGCTTATTTTTATTGGATTGATTCCGGTCTTTACTGAATAAACTATCTTCTCAATGAACAATCTCTCTCTCTCTCTCTCTCTCTCTCTCTCTCTCTCTCTATATATATATATATATATATATATATATATATATATAATTATTCATAAATAAATATTATTATAAATATTTTTTCAATATACACATGTGTTTCATGCCAATCCTGCAATCATCAGTATGGGAGGAGAAATCGCTGTCGGTCTCATATATATATATATATATATATATATATATATATATATATATATATATATATATATATATATATATATATATATATATATTCATGCAAATATTATTAAAAATAACATAACTCGTCTGTCTGGCTATACCTATTTTAATCTTTTCAATCTTTATAATGATTTTTATTGTGTAAACATGTTTTAAATTATAAAAGATCCGTATGTATCACTAACGTTTTCGATTCCTCTTCGAATCATCTTCAGGTGTTGATGGCAAAATGGACTAAAAAGCTGGTGAAAGGAGATAATTTTTTAAATACATCAGAGAGACTTGCATTGTTCCTTAAAGACGCTGACGAATTACAGTTTTTTAAATTGTTTTATTTATTTATGTATTTATTTATTTATTTATTTTTTATAGTATGTGCTGATTTATTTTGTGTCGTCGAATAATTATAGTATGGAAAATGTGGAGGTAAGCAATAATTAATTTAATAAAAATGTCCCTTTTTTCGAATTTGGTCTCGGAGTGTATTTTTTTAGTGTTGTTTACTTAAGTTTGTATTAAATCGCATGGAGGACAGTTATGTTTTTGTAGAAGGTTGTAGATTGAACTAGAGATCACGAGATGCATGGTGAGTTGGCGTGATAGTGTAGTTGTTGTAAAACAAATGTAGCTATTATTATGGGAGTTACATTTTCTGAAAAAACATTTAAACTTAAAGACAACATTGGTTCTTTCTAGTGTTTTGGGGGTTGGGGAGGGGTTGTTTTTCATTACAAGATTTAAATTTTTAAATAGTTCATAGTAAATAATTAGTTTAATCTTAATGTTGTTGTCTGTTGGGAATATATATCTGTCTATGAAAATTTTACTAGCTTTTTCTTCTAATCTAAAATTTAGCTTCATTTAGTTACCGTAGTATATATCGATATAGTTAGAATTGTGATGTTGTATACCATTATTATTTGTAGTAGTATTTTTAAGTTTGGAATCATTGATTTTATTTGATCATCAACGATGTAGTTCGAAAATTCATTCTTAATCAAGATTTGTTTTATATTGTTTAGTTCGAGGAATAGTGTTTTTTTTCGGAGAAGGAGATCAATTTTGCACGGTTTAGTGGATTTTTTACAATAGCTATTTTGTAACGATAGGGGAACTCACTCTAGTAATTTAACAGACAAGAATTTAAACGGGTCGTTTTCTTGTACGTAGAGAGGTTATACCTATTATAAGAGGTGTCAATAAGTACATCTAGGAATGGTATTTTATTATTAACTTCTTGAAAACACGATTAAATCTGCACATGATTTTCTCATTCGAGTAGAAAAAACATGCAAGAATATTCGATTATTCCTGAATACTCCACGAACTAAAAAGATGCAGTTGAATTTCTCAACAGACACCACTCTGTTCTCTTCGGGACTTGAAATATCGAAGAGGATTTACAGACTCTTGTTATGGTATTAATACGCGTATTGGCCAGGCGTGTAGCGTAATCAACTCTTTAGGCAAAGTGTGAAAAGCTGCTATAATGAATGAAGCAGCAGTCGAAACTATCCTACTCAACGAATCATACTCTTAGACACAGAAATGCTGCTTGATCTGAGAAAACTTGATAGATCACACACCAAAATTGTACGCGTCGTCTGTAACATATTGTGGTGACACCACGTGGCAAAGAGAATGCCTTCCACGCACAACTGCAGTTAGGGAACATCGACTTTTGGCGCTTGTTCTGTATGTACTCGACACGGCGAATCTACTCGAAAAATGCTCTTATAGTCCCCAGAGGTTTACTGATGAGCTGAAAGGCCTTATATTACGATCAAGTCTTCTGGAGGGATAGTGTCCTTTCGGGAGTAACGCTTGTTACTGCAATGAGTGGGTGAGCATCGAACTTCGTGAATATTCAACCGTAAATTGATGGATTACTCAAGTCAAGGCAAATTGATAATAATCATTCGCTTTTACTCACCCCTTCCCTCTTCTCTTCTTCCTCTTTCCCCATATCTCTTTCCGTTACCCCTTTTTCTCTTTCTTTCTCTCTCTGCCTTCTCCCTACTTTTCTTTCTTTCTATTTACGTTATTCGCCTCCTCTGCTACTTCTTTTCGCTTTCTATTAACATCTTCGTCCTTCCTCACACAATCTAAACATCCATATATTGATGAAAGCCGTGCACAGTATCGAGCCAGAGTTTTAGTAGAATATAGATTTCACAGATGTTCAATATGATAACGACATAACATACATAAAGTTGGTAATGCAGTTCCTGCAAACATGTCTTGCGTCACATCTCTACGCCCCACTGGTTCATTGCTTTATTTCATCTGGGCTCGTAGGGAAAATAAAATATAAACGAGATTTTTAACATAGTCCCATAAAAAATGTTCGGACAAAAATGAAAAGACGTGAAGTCATTTGTGAATATTTATGAAGTAATTTATACAACATACATCCTTTCAATTTCCTGTTCAAATATTAAAGAATTGATATTTTATTGTTTAACATGAAGCTTATTTAATTTCGTTTGCCTAAGATATGAGTTTCTCAGATATTCATATTTCAAATAATGTCAATTATGTTAGCGACGCCCTGTATATGCATATTTAAATCAGGAATACATTAACGCTGCTATCACATAAAATATACGAATAAATTTAAACAGAAAAACAGATAGATAATTGCATAAAATATATAAATCATTAGTTCATGCATAAGCCAGATATAATTCAATATTTATGAACAAAGTTAAGTAGATTATATTAATAGATAAATGAATATATGGAACGCCACATGTGAAGTCGTTAGAACGTTTAAAATTTTAATTCCGGGACACCAGAATAAGCGTAACATAATACATTTTATTTACATGAATCATTTTAAAATGTTTGTTTTTGTTTCATACGTAATGTTATTTATTGTAGGTTGCTGAGTAATAATAAAGACAGTCTCGAGTATTTAATTTTTTAAAAATAGTTTCAGAATGTAATATATTGGTGTATTTAAATACAATTGGCCTTATATCAAAGGGCGGCAGTTATCTTTTGTTAAATGTTGGTAAATTCAGCGAGTGTTTATCACGTTCATGGTGGCCTGCAAGGAAGAGTACAAGTAATAAAAGCAATAATAATAATAATAATAATAATAATAATAATAATAATAATAATCAGAAACGCAAGGAAAAACAAAATGAGAAACATGAAGAAATAAAACAAAAGATAGCAGCAATAGAAGGAAGACTGAGACGATACAGGTACAAATCAGAACAGAGTAAACAGAACAGGACCTTTGAAAACAATGAAAGCCAGTTTTACAAAAACGTAAATGGAGAAAAAAACAACGACAGAGCAACCGAACCCAACAGAAACAAAACAATTCTGGAGCAAGATATGGGAAGAACCAAAAAAGCACAACAAGAATGCCCAATGGTTGAAAAACATGAAAGATGAACTGCAGGAAATCGAAGAAGGAACCGAAACAGAAATAAACAAAGAAACGATCAAGAAAACCCTAAGAAAAATGGCAAACTGGAGAGCACGAGTGCATGATGGAATACATGCATACTGGTTTTAAAAATTCACGACCCTGCATGAAAGACTAGCACAGAAACTGAGTGGATGTATCCGCAAAACAGACGTACCAGAATGGATGACGGAAGGAAGAACAACATTAATACAAAAAGACCCCAAAAAGGAACGACCCCCAGCAACTACAGACCGATAACATGTCTACCAATAATGTGGAAAATTCTCACAGCACAACTGAGAGAACAAATCTACCAATCCCTAGAAAACGTGGACTGCTCCCCGAGGAACAAAAAGGATGCCGGAAAGGACAAAGAAGGGCACATGATCTACTATACATTGATCAAAAGACCCTGAAGGAGGTGAAGAGCAGACAAAAGAACATAACCATGGCATGGATTGACTACAAGAAAGCCTACGACAGGATCCCCCACACATGGATAATTGAATGCTTAAAACTATACAAGATACCAGACAGGATTATTAATCTCATCCAGAAAGCGATGGAAACATGGAGACTAAAACTGACAGCCGGAGGACAATACCTGTCTGAGATAAAAATACAGAGAGGCATTTTTCAAGGAGACTCTCTATCACCACTATTGTTTATAATAGCCATGATGCCACTCAACTACATACTCAGAAAGTGTGATGCCGGATACAGGTTTACGGATACAGAACAAAGAATAAACCACCTGATGTACATGGATGACCTGAAACTGTTTGCAAAAAACAAAAAAGAACTGGAAATGCTGATAAATACAACCAGGATATTCAGCCAGGATATCCAAATGGAGTTTGGAATAGAAAAATGTGCACTGCTAGAGATGAAAAGAGGAAAACTCGAGACGACAAAAGGTATAGAACTCCCCAAACAAGAGGAGATGAGGGCGCTAGGAGTACAAGATAGTTATAAATACATGGGACTTCTGGAAGCAGACACAATCAAATATACAGAAATGAAAGAGAAGATTGGAAAAGAATATTTACGAAGAACAAGGAAACTCTTAGAAACTAAACTATATAGCAGAAACCTAGTAAAAGGGATAAACACATGGGCTGTATCACTAATAAGATACTCTGAACCATTCATAGGCTGGACCAAAGAAGAACTCAGGCACCTTGACCAAAGGACTAGAAAACTAATGACTATGCACAATGCATTGCACCCAAAAGACGATACGGACAGACTCTACATGAAAAGAAATGAAGGAGGTAGAGGACTGGTAAGTATAGAAGACTGTGTGGGAGACACCAAGAAAGAGCTGGAGAAATATGTAACCCAGAACACGGCAAGACTGATCACCACAGCAAGAGACACCAGCCCAATAAACAACTCCGGAAGCACTGAACCCAGAAACAAAAAGAGAAGAAAGGAAAAGTGGGAAGAAAAACAACTACATGGACGCTTTATAAGACTTACAAGCGATGAAGCCAATGAAAACAGCTGGGCATGGCGAAGAAAAGGACACTTGAACAGAGAAACGGAATCTCTGCTGACGGCCGCACAGAACAATGCGATTAGGACAAACTTTATTAAAGCAAAAATAGATAAAACCCAGGAAAACAACAAATGCCGATTGTGTGGACAAAGAGACGAAACGATAAATCATATAATAAGTGAATGCAGCAATCTAGCACAAAGGGAATACAAGAACAGACATGACAGCGTGGGGAAAGAAGTACACCGGGAAATGTGCAAACAACTGAATTTCGAATATGCAAAAAAACGGTACAAACACAAACCAGAAACTGTACTAGAAAACGAAAAACACAAAATCATATGGGATATGAATGTACAAACAGACAAACCCATAACAGCAAGGAGACCGGATATGATAATAATCAACAAAAAGAAAAATCCTGCAAAATCGTAGACTTTGCCGTTCCAGCAGACCACAGAGTGAAGATCAAAGAGACGGAAAAAAGAATCAAATATACTGAACTTGCCAGAGAATTGAAAGGAATATGGAACATGAAGAAAGTCAGTATAACACCAATAATCATAGAAGCACTAGGAACAGTCCCCAAAACATGGAGAAAAGACTAGGAGAAATAGGAATCAAAGGGATAACTGAGACCATACAAAGGACAGTAATGATCAAAACAGCTACAATCCTGAGAAATGTCCTCGAATGCGGAAACCAACCCACATAAGCAACGAATGGGAACAAACATATGGAAGCACAAGACAACAGAACCGGGGAAAATACAACCGCACGAGAGAGGCGCAAGCATAGGCTGACGCCACGAAAATTATGGACAGAGGGTCGAGGAGGGAAAGCGCAAACCAGACCTCCACTGGAAAAGCGCGGACAGCTCTGGGACCTTGGGGAGGCTTGTTGCCACTCGGGCCCCAGAGGGGACCAATGGCCCTTATCAGCGGGAAATCGGTGGTAGGTGGCTGTTGCGATACCGCAAGGTCATCAGCGGTGATGAACGAAAAGAGGTGGAGCATACTGGAAGTCTGAGGAGACTTGTTGTCATTCAGACTCCAGGGAATACCACAGGTTGTTGACAGTGGGCGATAACTGACGATGACCAGTGTGATAACTCCTAGTGAGTAAATAATAATAATATATTTTATTATCATATTTATAAAAAAGTCACCGAAAGTGTATTTTTCTCCAGCTTTTTGTTCTTTTGTGTTTAGTACGTGATTCGACGAAAACTCGAATTCTTATGAAACATTCATTATTTTATTTTGATACAGAATTATTGAAAAAAAAACTTTTAAGTTATAATCAAACAGTTGAATTCTGTAACGTTTGACAATGTTTGCTTACATATATCTATACCTACATATATATACTATATCTATCTATCTATCTATCTATATATCTATATATATATATATATATATATATATAAAACAATGTTTGTATGTGTGTGTGTCCTATACCTAAAAAGTTAGAGAATCTAGATAAAATCTAAAAGAGTATTCTCATGCAAAATTAAGCAAGAAAGTAAATGGAAGTATTCCCGAATCTCTGAATGCTCACCTAAGATGGCCTAGAAGGCAGATTCCTTCTGGGGGGTCGATTATTTCAGCTATTTTCAGTTTAATTTCAATGTAATAATGTATTAATTCAAAAAGAAAACAATTATATCATGTAGTAATTTGTAAAAAAATGCAAGTCATTTCCTAAAATTCAACCGGAAATTACATCAGCAGGTGGCTGCAGAGGGGGGATTAAAAATTAATAGACGCTTATTTTGGGGAAGTCTCGGTACCGTCATTGATTCTGTCGGTCTGAGTTGAGTTCTAGGAAGGAGGAGGTCCACTCTCCCAGGCTTTATCTTGATACCCGTGTCATTCTTAAAACTAATCCGGAAATGACGTCATAAGACGCCATCATATTAATATACAGGGTACTTCTGCAGTCCATAACTATTTGATTCTTTTGTACAACAGAAGCGCGTTAATAAACTGTTCATAGTTTTGTACAACAGAGACGCGTCTGTAAACATTTCTATTCTTTTGTACAACAGGGGCGCCTCTCTAAACGTTTGACTCCGTTGTACAACAGAGGCACGGCCGTAAACTTTTGATTCTTTTCGGGAACCTGTGCAGTTTAGATCCCCTTTGGTAAACGCTTTTCGGGGGTTTATGCAGTTTAGGTCACCTATGGAAAACGCTTATCGGGGGCTTGTGTAGTTTACGTCACCTATCAAAAATGCTTTCAGGACTATTGAGTTCATCAACATTACGTATGTTCTTAATATGTTACAATGGAGTAAGGTAAAAAAAATTAGGTATTGACGGGACAATTTGGTCGACTTGGTATTGTCCGGGATCAAAAATTGTAAGATTTCAGCATTACTTTTGGTAACTGGTATATTACATCTCTTCAGACTATTGTCTTCATCACCATCATTTATCTTCGTATTATTCTTAAATGGGGGCACAAAATCAGGTATATTGTTCTACTCGGCATTGCCCAAGATCAATAATCATTATTAACATTATTTTCTTCATAACGTACTCGTTTCTCTTAACAATACTTTTGGCAGTTCTATGAATGCCTCCTTACTAACATTACAGTATTAAAAGAGAAAAAATGAAAGATACAGAAACGGCTAGAGAAAGAGGAAGATAGAGGGGGAGGAGAGATAAAAGGTTTAACATAAAAATGTTACACATGCTACTTAACTTCTATTTTTTTATATGTTCCGAAGCAATACACGTAAGATTACACTATTAAATTTAAAACAGATGGCTCCGGGGAAATGAATTACATTATTATTAGTGTTTAACACATTGAAACAAGAGATGAATCATATGGCAAGAGGGGGAAGAGAGGGTTGGGGGACGAGGGAAAGATATAAGAGTAGAGAGACGGCTAAAGAGAGGAATAGAGATTTAACTTTTTTATATAAAGATGTTACACACTATATAATTTCTACTACTCTGTTTTTTATCGCCCGGGCAATGCTGGGTAGATCTGCTACTATATATATATATATATATATATATATATATATATATATATATATATATATATATATATATATATATATATATATATGCTGGCTGATAGACAAGAAATAAAAATGCATACCATACGTACTAATCGACTTGATAAACACAACATTATCCAACGATCGCTTCGTTTAGAAAGCCGAAAAGTATTATACAAATAAAACATTAAAATACATATGCACACACGCATACATCAGCAAAACATACACAACTACCAAACACACAAATATCTACACAGATGAACTAAGTGCAACTAAGTGCACACACGGACAATAACGATTTAAACGGTTAAAAACTTTAAATGAACTGAAACATATTATCCTTTTTTATTTCATTATTAGCTTCCGAATAATAAAATTCGCGTTGTAACAAACTAGAAATACTACTACTACTACTACTACTACTACTACTACTACTAATAATAATAATAATAATAATAATAATAATAATAATAATAATAATAATAATAATAATAATAATAATTAAAAACCAGAAAAAAGAACATATCCATGACATGGATTGACTACAAGAAAGCCTACGATAGAATCATTCAAGCATGGATAATGTAATGCTTAAAATTGTACAAGATACCCGACAGGATTATTAATCTTATTAAGAAAGCAATAGAAACATGGCGACGTGAACTGACAGCTGGAGAGCAACACCTGACTGAGATAAAAATACAGAGAGGAATTTTCCAAGGAGACTCCCCATCACAACTACTGTTTATCATAGCCATGATGCCACTCAACTACATACTCAGGAAATGTGATGCTGGATACAAGTTTACAGACACAGAACAAAGAATAAACCACCGGATATACATAGACGACCTTAGACTATTTGCAAAAGGCAAATGGAACTGGAAAAGCTGATAAATACAACCAGAATCCTCAGCCAGGACATTCAAATAGATAAAAAGGGAAAGGTAAAGAGTATAGAAGAGGTGGGGAAATACATAACCCAGATCACAGAAATGCTAATCACCGCAGCAAGAGACACTGTTCCAACGAACAACTAAGGGAGCACCGAAACCAGAAACAAAAAGACAAGAAAAGAAAAGTGGAAAGAAAAATAACTACATGGACGTTTCATAAGACCGACAAGAGAAGAAACCCACAAAAATAGCCCGGCATGGATAAGAATAAGACACTTGAACAGAGACACTGAATCTTTACTGACGGCTGCACAGAACAATGAGATTAGGACACACTACATTAAAGCTAAATGAGATAAAAACAAACAAACAAGGAAAACAGTAAATGCAGACAAAGAAACGTAACAGGAAATCACATAATAAGTGAATGCAGAACACTCGTCTCAAAAGAATACAAGAACAGACATGACTATGTGGGAAAAGCAGTACACTGGCAACTATGCAAACGATACGCATTTGAACACGCGGACAAATGGTACAAACATAAACCAGAAACAGTACTGGAAAACGAAAAACACAAAATCCTCTGGGATATGGAGGTACAAACAGATAAACATATACAAGCAAGGAGACCGGATGTCATAATAATCGACAAGAAGAAAAAATCCTGCCAAATCGTAGATTCTGTGTACCAGCAGACCACGTAGAAAAGAATAGAGAAACAGTAAAATGAAGCACATACACGCAGCTTGCCAGAGAATTGAAATGGAAATGGAGTATGAGAAAGTCAATATAATAACAATAATCGTAGGAGTACTAGGAACAGTCCCGAAAAACATTGAAAAAAAACTGGCAGAAATTCGAAATCAAAGGCAAGACTGAGACCATACTACGGATGGCAATGATTAAAACAGCTGAAATCTTAAGGGAAATCCTTGAATGCAGAAACCAACCTACATAAGCTACGAATGCTAACGCGTCATATGGAAGTTGCAATAAGAAGAGAACAAAAACACACAAAAAACACCACCATATAAAACCAAGGAACAGAAAATGGAAGTAATTTCATAGACTATATCTTTCTAAAAAAGTGATGGAACCAGCTTCGACTGATACCACACAAATTAATTGTGAAGAGGATGGAAAGGCGAGAAGGAAGAACAGTAACCAGACCGCCACTGGAAGAGTTCGAAATGGACTGGGATCTTGTGGAAGCGTATTGGCAGGCACACCCCAGAGAAGACCATAATGTAATTGCCAGCGAGAAATTGATGGTAAACGTCTGTTGTTATAACGCAAAGTAATTTGCAATAGTTATCGAAAAAGGTGGAGAGTACTAGCAATCAGGGGCGATTTGTTGTACTTCAGACTCCAGGAAACACATCCTGTGATTATCAGTGTGTAATCACTTATGATAACTTGTGAGAACTAATAATAATAATAATAATCATAATAATAATAATAATAATAATAATATATACATTACTTAAACAATATTAATGTTTCAAAAGTGATCCACACTAAGAAAGAGATTAATAAATATTTTCTATATAAACATTTGAAACGGCCTACGCAAATGCAATTACGTTTCAGCAACATTGTTCTCCTCATGGTCGAAATGTAATAAAGAGAATAAACAGAACTAGAAATTCGAAATAATTAAAAATAATAATAAAATATGCAACATCTTAGACGAAATCCGGTCAACCAGTGCGGACAGTCTCCTTAAAGCTGTCAAAACTAGATGGGAAAGTGGGTGAGCGTTAAGCGGGTAAAAACTACCCAAACTTCAAATCAAATATTTCCTCCCCATTTTATTTATTTATATTTCCTACAAATCGCTCAACTTAAAAGTTTACCAATTAATTGAAACATTGCCAGTATATATATATATATATATATATATATATATATATATATATATATATATAAAGAAAAATTAGATCGTATTAATTCTCGTAAACAGGCTAAATCAATCTCGACATACGATTTTAGTACATTATATACAAAAATACCCCATAAAGAACTTATTAAAGAATTAGGTAATACTGTAGATTTAGCTTTTGCAGGAGGAAAAGGTAAATACATAGATTTTGCAAAATCTAAAGCCTTTTGGTGTAAAAATAAAAATGGTAAGACGAGTGTATCCAAAACTGGTCTGATAATGCTTATAAGTCACCTTATAAAAGAGAGTTACTTTCAAATAGGGAATAAATTATTGCTCCAAACAATAGGTATTCCAATGGGTTTGGACCCGTCTCCATTTTGGGCAGATCTATATTTACATAGACTGGAATATATATATATGTCATCACTAATAAAAAATGATATATCTAGAGCGTATAGTTATCATGGATGTAGGCGATATATTGACGAGCTTGTTTGCATTAATGATAGCGAAGAGTTTGCAAATACTAAACATTTAATATATCCTAAAGAGTTAAAATTAAACTGTGAACATAAGGGAACACAAGCTACTTTTCTTGATTTGGATATAAAAATTGAAGATAAAATATTTATCTATAAACTGTTTGATAAAAGAAATTCATTCCCTTTTCGTATCGTGCGAATGCCATATAAAAATAGTACTAGCCCTGTGTATATATTTTACGGGAGTATTATGTCTGAATTTCTGAGAATTGCTCGTGTTACCTTAAAATTAGTAGATTTCATGCCCCCAATTTCTGATCTAATAATAAGAATGATTAACCAAGGTGGCGATCAAAATAAAATATTTGGACAATTAAATAAGGCAATTACTCGCCATCCTGATGCTTTTAAATCTTATCAAATTAATCAAAATAAACTGATAGAACCAATCATAGTATATATAAATAGAAATTATATAATATGAATAAACGTATATATAACACATCTGCTAATTATAATAAGAAAAACAATAAAAATACAGTAGAAAGAAAGAAAGAAATGTTAAAAAAGAAGAAGAAGAAGAAGAAGAAGAAGAAGAAGAAGAAGAAGAAGAAGAAGAAGAAGAAGAAAACCGTTCATAACTATGAACGCTGATTTTTAAACACCGGGAGTTGGTAAATAAGAAGAAGAAAAAGAGAACAAATTAACGGTTAACTTACAGACGCAGATTTGAAACAATGAGAAAAGAAAAAAGTCGACAGTTGTGAACGCAGATTAGAAAAACTATAGTGAACAAGGAAGATTAATATTTATTTGCGGTTGACAACAACGGGGAGATGGACAACAAAGTAGGACGAGGGAGAAAAGAAGGAACTAAAGGTATATATATGTATGTGTGTATGTAATATGTATATATATATATATATATATATATATATATATATATATATATATATATATATATACCTGTTTACCTGTTTGTCATTATTCCACTGACGATGGACCCAGACGGGTCAGAAAGTACTCTGGACCAACATGTACACTATGGCAGTTTCATCAGCCAATTTCCTTCCGAGATTAAGATTTTAATCCGGAAAATTGAACGGATCAACACTAAAATAGCCAGACAAAAATTGTCGGTTATTTTTAATAATACGTGTCTTAAAGAAAAAATGCTGCCTCAATACACACACATATATATATATATATATATATATATATATATATATATATATATATATATATATATATATATATATATGTATATACATATTTATTTATTTATCTTTTATTTTTTGATGTGTTGATGTTTTTTATATTTATAATATAAAACTAAAAATAATACATTAATCACTTAAATAATAGTGTCATGGATTCGTCCAAACACTTTAAAATGCAACAGCATTTTTGTGAGTAACGGATAAATTTTATTAGACAGACGAACAGCGCAGGTAAACATTTATTTTTTTTTGATGTTTTAAATAACTAATATAAGTTAGCAAAACATTTATATGGAACAAAACGTAGATTTAGTATAAGGAACGTTTATGTTTTTGTCTTTTAAGGGAAGTGGGGTCTGATCAACTCTGCTGGGAAGCCATGAAATTAAATACTGTCTTGTTTTTAAATTCCCGAAACAGTTTTTCATGGTAAACAACTGATGATCCCTTAAAATAGTGTTAGAAACTAACTAATATAATAACTGTAAAAAATAAATTGACTTACATGAGTGATTTTCCACTGGAAGACTTGAGACTATAAGTTTTTTTTTTGTTGTTTTTTTTATTTTTTTTATATAGTTTTAATGGTTGAGAAACTTCCGAGACTATATATATATATATATATATATATATATATATATATATATATAGGATCAAATATAAACCAAAGTAAAAACATTTAGTAGATGGAACCTATTTCACGGAAGTTTTCTTTCCATTCACTGCGTTTTTTTAACAAAAATTCCTTTAATAATAATTTTCATATTTTTCAAATATTTGAACTTTGGTTTTTTCGAAAGCCAACTCATCCATCTGTATTTTTCCTCTGATGATAAGATTTCGATCTTTGAAAAGCCCTGACTTAAGGAAAGAATAATAAACACTAGTTTATTACTGAATACACCTTGCATTGAACAATTGAAATTTGAAATAAATTTGGACAATCGTCGCATAATTATCACTCTTTTTTCTTCTATCTCTCTCTCTCTCTCTCTCTCTCTCTCTCTCTCTCTCTATATATATATATATATATATATATATATATATATACATGCATCCGAGAACTATATATACACACACACTGCATACACACATATGAAAAATATGTATATGTGCATGCAGAAACATATGCACACAGGCACACAGATATACACAAATCTATATATACACATATTCACACACCCTAACCAAATATTAAAAATAACATAGTATTCGAAGTACAAAACAGATCCCCTCGACATGGCGATACACTGGTCCATACGATGAATAGTGCACTTTCGCCCCGTGATGTTATCTTAAGTAAAAACACTTAGCTGTATATTCCACCAGACTAGACGAATTCTTGTCCCGTAACCTAGTAAGACCAAGAAACCACGCGAAAGATATACAACAACATAGGTAACTGGTCAATAGGGGAGAGGAAAATTCATGGTCTTCACTTCTTTAATAACTCAAAAGAGAATTTTAGTTGAACACTCGGATATTTATGTATTTCATATAGAGGTTAAATGTTAGCCCCATGCAGGGACCCCTTGATTTCTGAGATTACACTAAAGTAATCAATAGTAAATACGTAGTTGTAAAGACACCAAGACTAACACGGCCTGATGATGATGTGACGAATGAAAACGTAACTACATGCGAAAAAGGAAAGATTGGAACAAGAAACCAACGGAACTGACATACATCAATTTGACTGAAATACTAAATAGACTATTCGGAAAACTCCGTGTTATTTAATAATTTTTGCCTAAATGAAAATATGCGTCTTAAATTCACACGCATAATATATATATATATATATATATATATATATATATATATATATATATATATAAACATATTAACAAAGATAACGCCA
This sequence comes from Sepiola atlantica, assembly GCA_963556195.1. Lineage (NCBI taxonomy): Eukaryota > Metazoa > Mollusca > Cephalopoda > Sepiida > Sepiolidae > Sepiola > Sepiola atlantica. The sequence continues at coordinate 208,083,168 of OY744515.1, read as the reverse complement.
CATAACAAAATATTACAATATTAAAAACATAAACAACACAAAATAATCTTTAACTTTTATATTTTTCTATTTTCTCGTATATATTATAATGATGACAATACGAATTTCATTTTTATTCTCATTATATCTTGTTTATTTATAACTATTGGTTGCTATTAATTGCCACTTTTTAAAATCATTTATTAATTTTACTATTAACTGCATTTAATAAGAAATTCAGATCAATATCCATTGCCTATCTCGTGAAATTATATTTTTATGTTAATTTGCGTAATATGTTAATAGTATCTAATAGTGATTGTAAGGTTTTATTCATAGAAATTCATAATAGTAGCTCTTTGTTACTACTATATTTATCCAAGGTTATTTGTTTGAAATGCCTACAAGTAATTCATACTTCATCTCTTTGGTTTGATAATTTACCTCTCTGTGGGAACCTAATAATCGCTAGTTTAAATTAAGACAAAGAAAATGTGTAGGGTGATGTACCGTCAGTGTTGAAGCCGTCCTTAAAATGCTTAATTCAAGGACGGGCTCTCCATTGTTCTCCTTTAGAAACCATATGTATTTAAATAATAAAATAGTATCTATCTTTTCTGGGTTACTTAAAGATATGTTATGGTTCCTGTACCTAGTCTTAACATCCGTAGGATTACTTCTCTGAAGACCACAGTACAGAATTCCTTTCAACCCCACCAGTCGCAAAGCATAACTTTCTTAGGGTGAATATCTGCTTTTGGGGTGGCTAAGGGAAGCTCATCTTGCTTACCCAAGTATCGTTTTCTAAAAACCTTACGGTAAATGATCCATCTCTCATCGTCTGTAACAATGTTTTAAAAGGGTGAATTTTCGTTTCGTTTATAAAACAACTACCAGATGGAAATACGACTCAAACGGTTCTTTTAACTAAGATCATGTGGCAACCAAACATCGTATCGACTTGTGTACTCAAGTCCTACTAAATGCTCATAAATGGCGAATTTTGATGTTAAACCTTTCTGCTAATTCTCATGTTGTGTAATGTGGGATATTCTCAATTAATGTCTTGATTTGGTCGGCATCTGTAGCAGGTGGTCTGCCTCAGCGTTCTTCACTATTAAGGCCAACATCTCCATCTCTAAACTGTGCAGAACCACTTCCATCTAGTTCTGTCAGCTAAAGCATCTTACCCGTACACTGCACATATCTATGTTATTGTTAGCGATGCAGTGTTGTCTTTAGGGAAATAGAAAAGCATCAAGTGCCTAAAACTAGACTTATAATCTTCTATTTAAATAATTTGTAACTTTCTTTCTCAAGAGATAGCATCAAGTATGCTCTAACAAGAAAATGTAAGTATACTATATATGTCAATAATGGGACATGTTATTACATGTTATTACATATCGAAACATTAACTACCAGAAATCGGAAAGAACTTGCCAGACAACGCGATATATATATATATATATATATATATATATATATATATATATATATATATATATATATATATATATATTTATATATATATATATATATATAATATTTAAATGTTAAATTAAATAACGATAATTGAATTATCGTTTTATAATAATAATATATTGTGATAATGTAAAGCTCAATATATTTAATAGAGCAATTAATTTTAGAGGTGAAAGATGAGAATCAAGAATTGTAAAGATACAATATTTATCAAAACATCAAAAGTTTAGAGCAAGGAGCCTCATATCCTAAATATATATATATATATATATATATATATATATATATATATATATATATATATATATATATATATATATGAGAAAGGAATCTGACGTAATGGGAAATAAAAAAAAGAAAAACCAAGAGTTTTTTTTAATATATTAATCAACGTTTCGTCTTATATGTAAGACTTCCCCAGGATGATAATTTGAAGAAAAATGTCATGCAAGTACATCGAAATTTGGAGTTGACATTATGGAGAGATGAAGGAAAGTAGTAGCCGTGGCTATTATGCGCGCTGGAGGAGAGTCCAGGCTGTGAGAAGTCAGTGGTGGCGAAGAATGAAATGAATATGGAAAGCTTTCAGTGGGTACCATATATATATATATATAAAGACACAAACGCATCATGGAAGTTGGACCAATATATTTTGGTCGAAGGATTCCGACCATATTCTCTATGCAATGAAATTGAAACAAAATAAAAATGTAAGCAGTAACATTTATAACCTCATATTTCCCGCTTTCCTAGCAACTACCCTTTATATATGTTATACATGAAGGGGTGCAATGATTTTATTGTCTAGTTGTTTGGTTTATATCATTTGTGATAGTTTTTCTGTAAGCTTTACGCTATTTTACAGAGTATACACAGTCTGATAAGTTCATTAAGGTTTTTGTTAATCAATATATAAGTGTAGTAATTTACTGAATATATGGTAGCTCAATTTACCAGCATTAAAAGAATTAAAACTAACTACCCCCTCTGATTTAAAACAAATTTTAGTAAACAATACGATAATATAACATTCTGAATCTAATTTAAAATAATTAAGAATACTTGAAACCGTCTTTATTAAAACCTAACAACCCACAACAAATAACATTACTTATTAAACGAGTTACCACATTTTCTAATATTTAAGGGAACTATAATTGATCTTGTGACGCTATCATGCGTCCTGCAATTTGAACTGTAAACGTTTTTTCTTGAACTGCAACGGTTTGTAGTTTTGATATCTAACGATTTCACATATGGCGTTCGAGGCTGCTTTTTTAATTCTCTTCTTTTCCTTATTCTCTAGCATTTTGTCTATTTACTTATTATCACCTGAAGATGATTCGACGCAGAATTGAAAATGCGTGTGATATTTATGGAACATTCCGCTATGATACCTATAACGGATTTTGGACACTTCCATTTACCATAAATACTGGGAGCACTCGCTCCTCGGTGTCGATCAACCCCAGTCCGTGCAGTCTTTTATTAACTTCGGTCAGTTGAGGACTTCGAGGATTCGTTCTCGACAATCAGTCCGGCAGGAATTAGGCCATTTCGGTGGCCTTTTATCTGTCAGGTTGAGGTATTCCGTCCCGGGTTGTCTTAGTAGGTCCACCGTCCTAGGCTTTGCCTCCCCTCTTTAAGGTGGAGTAAGTTTATTGCGAAATTGTCTGAGACGCTCTGGCCAAGGAATGCTGACGGTGTTTCCCAGGCTATTTTTGATTAGCCAGGGTGCTCCTCCTTTTGGGCCGCTGGCTTGAATCTACCTCCATTATCCGACCTTGTAGTGAGAAAGTATTAAATACCTGATCAACCCCATTTCGGTGGCCTTTTATCTGTCGGGCTGAGGTATTAGACCATGGGTTGTCCTCAGAGGTCCACCCTCCCAAGCCCCCCCCCAGTTGGTTTATTGCTTACTCAATGAGGCACCCTGACCGGATAATGCCCAGGTTATTTTGATAGATCAGAGTGCTCCTCCTTTATGTGCGCTGGCATGACTCTGCCCCTACTTTTCGACTTTGTGTCACATATTTTTGCGGTAGAAATGAATTAAATACCTGATCGACCCCAGGCCCGTTTAGTCTCTCATTAACTTCGTTTAATTCAGGACTTCAGGATGGGGCAATACCAGTCGAGGATTCGTTCTCGACAATCAGTCCGACAGGAACTGGGCTCTTTCCGTGACCTTTCATCTGTCGAATTAAGGTATTAGATCCTGGGTTGTCCCAGGAGGTCTATCCTCCCAGGCCTGGCCTGTCCTGTTTGGGTGGAGTAAGTTTATTGCTTACTGCATGAGGCGCCCTGAACGGGGAATACCGACGAGGTTACCCACGCTATTTTTGATATGCTCCTCCTTTAAGGGCGCTGGCTTTACTCTTCCCCTACTTTCCGACTTTGTGTCACATATTCCTGCTGTGGGAAGGAATTAAATACCTGAATTAACCCCAACCCGACAGGGACTAGGCCATTTCTGTGGCTTTTCATCTGTTTGGCTGACGCATTAGTATTGGGTAGTTCTAGGAGGTCCACCCTCCCAGGCCGTGCCTCAGTTTTGGGAGGTGGAGTAAGTTTATTGTTTACTGCCTGAGGCGTCCCGGCCTGGGAATGCAGACGGGGCTGCCCATACAATATTTAGAGGCCAGAGTGTTCTTGATTTATTGGCGCTGGCTTGACCCACCCCACTTTCCGGCCTTGTGTCACATATTCCTGCGGTGAAAAGGACTTAAATACCTGAATCAACCCCAGCCTATATTGGCAGTCATGACTCTTGTTTCTCTGTTGTATTATATTTTTTTAATATACTTGTTTTCTCTAAACCCTGAGTTTGTGTTATCATTACGGCACTTTACAGCCAGAGATTTATAAGTGTTACACAGGATTCGAAGGAAATTGAAGAGTCGGGCATTGCACACATACGAAAGGTACGTCAAAAATCCAAATTCAACTCTCCCTTAAAATCAATTCAAAACAAAAAAGGAATTTCCTTGCCTTTACACAAGCAAGCCAGCCCTATAAAACATGAGATATTACCGCCGAGTCCTTGTTTCCGGTGTGGAAGCCGTCATTGGGTAACAGACTGCTCATATCGTTTTAAAACCTGTCTTACTTGTAAACAAATCGGGCATAAGAGTTCACATTGCAGAACAAATAAAGGAAATAAAACTCTGCTTAAATCCACAAAAGCGAACAAACATGGTGGGAGAATTCTAAAAAAATATGTTCAGGTAAAAATCCTAAATAAAAACGTAAAATAACAATTGGATTCTGGTTAAGACGCGCCGATTTTCAACATCCATACATGGAGAAGTTCTGATAAAACTAACCATGCTTAGAACCAACCAAATGGCCAGAACGGTGACTGGTTAATAAAATTAAATTTGAGGGTGAAATAATTACCGACATTACTTTAAACAGAACTACGTAAAAGTATAATGTGCATACGAAAAAACATCAATAATTTATTTGGCACAAACTTATTGCAACTATTCGATTTCTGGGGAGTACAAACCAAGATTGTTAGCCAGAAAATAAAAAAACCTGACGATCTAATCAGAAAAACGAAAAAAGGAATTTGTTTCAACCATAAAAAATCGTATTAAATGGACACAAAATAAATAGTCGACAACAACTAAAGCACCTAAGAACACAAAATTCACGCTGCCAATAGCTAATACCAAACTGAAAGAATTTAAGTCAAATTCTTTGGATAACCAATTGAAGGTCAAAGAGAGTGAACTTATAGTTAAAGAGCCGACATCGTTAAAACTGCAGCACAAAGGAAGTTTTCAAAAGCTTAAGACTATGAAATATGCGATTACTGGGGAATGCCGACGGGGTTGGCCAGGCTATTTTTACTAGGCCAGAGTGCTCCTTCTTTAGGGGCGTTGTCTTGACTCTTACCCCACTTTATAACCTTGTGTCACATATTTGTGCAGTGGGAGGGAATTAAATACCTGGATCTTCCCCATCCTGTTCAGTCTCTCATAAACTTCGGTTGATTGAAGACGTGGGGATGAGGTTATACCAGTCGAGGATTCGTTCTCGACAATCAGTCCGGCAGGAACTGGGCCATTAGGATTGCCTTTTATCTGCCGGGCTGAGATCTACTGTCCCGGGTTGTTCTAGGAGGTGCACTCTCCCAGGCCTTGCCTCGCCTCTTTGGGGTGGAGTGAGTTTATCGCTTTTTGCCTGAGGGGCCATGACCGGGGAATGCCGACGGGGTTACCCAGGCTATTTTTGCTAGGCCGGAGTGCTCCTTCTTTAGGGGCGCTGGGTTTACTCTTCCCACACTTCCCGACCTTGTGTAACATATTCCTGCAATGGGAGGGAATTAAATACCGAAATCAACCCCAGCCCGATCAGTCTCTCATTAACTTCGGTTAGGTGTGGACGTCGGGATGGAGTAAGGTAATACCAGTCGAGGATTCGTTCTCGACTATCAGTCCGGCAGGAACTGAGCCATTTCGGTGGCATTTTATCTACCGGACTGAAATATACTGTCCTGGGTTGTTATAGGAGGTGCACCCTCCCAAGCCTTGCCTTCCCTCTTTGGGGTGGAGTAAGTTTATCGCTTGCTGCCTGAGGCCCCTTGACCGGGGAATGCCGACGGGGTTGCCCAGACTATGTTTGCTAGGCCCCACTGCTTTTTCTTTAGGGGCGCTGGCTTGACTCTTCCCCTATTTTCCGACCTTGTGTCACATATTCCTGCAGTGGGAGGGAATTAAATACTTGAATAAATCCCATCCCGATCAGTCTCTCCTTAACTTCGGTTGAGAGTGGACGTCGGGATGGAGTCAGGTAATACCAATTGGGGATTCGTTCTCTTCCCCCACTTTCTGACCTTGTGTCACATATTACTGCAGTGGGAAGGAATATAATACATGAATTAATCCCAGTCTATACTGGCAGTCAAGACTGACGCACCATCGCTCTCGTTTCTCTGTTGTATTATACTTTCTTCAATATACTTGTTTTCTCTAAACTCCGAGTTCGTGTTTCATTCCGACCCCTTTACAGGGCCACAACACATTCAGTATTTTTCTTAGATTTTGACATGAACAGATTTTTAAAATGCTACAGTTTAAAGAGCCGTTTAAAATTTCGAGGGTTGTTTCTTATTTAGAATGGTTCTTAGATGTTGCTCATCATTCTTCATGCGAATTCTACTCATCTATTTCGGCTTGCACCATTTTGTGAGTCAAGTCTTCTTCTTGGATTTTACCATTTACCGTTTTTTTCTGGTTTTGGAATAATATATTTTCCTATTACTTGTAAATTAACTCTTTGCTTTGATGATCAGCAAAGTTTGACTGAAGTCTATATATTTTCCCTTGACTTTGCTGTGAAACGTGTGTAAGAAAATGTTTCACTTTTAGAGAAAAATAAAGGAAAAAAATGAAATAAATAAATAAAACGGTTTTGTTTGTTTCAATATTTAAGAAAAAATGAAGATATTTGCCGAAATATGAAAATAAAGGAAATTGAAATTAATATAAAAATTATGATTTTGGATTGATTTTTCCGTGGTCATTGGAATGCAACTATATATATATATATATATATATATATATATATATATATATATATATATATATATAAAGCCAAAAATCTATTTATATAGGACATCCACAGGAAACGCCATACACAGAAAAAAAGACTACTTACAATACAGACGAATGCCCGTCTTCCGTGATCCTAGTGACAGCATATCTATGATAACACTAACATACGGTCTACAAGATGTTTGAATTTTAGGGATATTAAGTAAATCTGCATATTGCAGACTTAGAACTTGTATAAGCTGATTTCACTACTGGAAAATTCACAAAATACTCTAAGACGACCCGTCTATATGAGTCATAAAACATAAGCAGGGGATCTTTTCTTAACACGTGCAATAGAAAAGAGGGGATCATCAGCTGTTTACCATGCAATCGTTTTGGAGATTTAAGAACAAAATAGTCATTAAAGTCATGCCTCTCCCGCGTTACCCATCAAAATACCACTTTCCCCATAACCAAATGTTGACACCATTTAGTTATCATTTAATCCTGATCAACACTTAAATTAAAGATTGATATCTACTGAGTGTCATGGATATATTTAAACATATACATACATAGATTGAAAGAATAAGTAATAGAGTGGTTGATTTAGTGCAATGCCATGTAAATTAAAGATTACCTTTCAATTATACTATCGCAGAATTAAAAACATAATATCCTCTACTATACAATGAAGAGCAATGTGCATTCATTTGTAGATATATATAAATATATATATATATATATATATATATATATATATATATATATATATATATATTATAAAATATTATTATATAGTCCCCTTTACTAAGGCCGGGCACTCTGAGTGAGTTTAATAACAAGCAGTACTACTAGTTTTATTGTTTTACGCGGTTTGTTTTTGTTGATCACTCTTTGCTGCTTGCTGTAAATACCCGTCGACTTGGCATTTACAAAGTTAAATTCATCCTAACTTCCAAGCTAATTTGTGGTGGCAAACGGGTAATGCTCTTGACTGCGAACAGTTGCGATTTGTCGGGAATTAACTTCCTGCATGAAACATCGATGTCTGTAGGTAATAAATAAATTCATTTATAAAATATTATATATATATATATATATATATATATATATATATATATATATATATATATATATATATATAAGGCATAGCTCATTAAGTAAAACTAATTCGAGCTCCCGGCACTTGGAATGTTTACATTGAGATATTACTTACAGTGTCAGTGTCGTATAATAGCGCAGGGATTGGAGCGCCGACTGTCAGCTCGATAGTTGAGTTTCAATCCCGGCTTGAGGCACTAACTGGTCTATCCGCACTGAAGAGCTGTGATACAGCGAAATAGTATGTGGATGACTATATATATATTCGTTCTGCGTCACGTATAAGGGAAGGAGGAATGCAAATCTATTTCCGTAATCAGAAGATTACTTTCTTCCTTTTATTGTGACTTTCTGCTTACTATACTGATTTATATGTGTTTTTTTACATATTTTCTCTTTTTTAAACATTCCAGTTTGGTGCTGTTTTTCTTTCATTTTTTCTTGTCCACTTTCAATTTTATTTTTAACTTCCGTAAACATTTTGGATGTCATTCGGCGTCAGCATTTGATGTCTAACACCTCTCTACCTCTCAATAACCAAAGAAAGAAAATTAAAGGAAGAACATTTGTTATGGTGCCGTACCTACCTACGGAGAACTAATGGACTCGTCCACCTTATAAATACGGGAAGCACGTGACACTTGTTCTCTTCTTCCCAGGCAAACCGGCAATGGCGGTTGAGAGCACCATCTCCTTGTATCTCTTTCTTTCTATTATATAATATATACCTTTGTTCATTTAAACCATGTGTTCCTGTGTCATTCATTCGGCCTTACCCAGGTCCACAACAAATGGCGACGAAGGAATTCGAACTCTTGGGTAAAAAAACTGAAAATACCACGTGAAAATGCACTCACACGGTTAACGCAGGAAGCCGCACCCATGAAAAACAAAGGTTTTTGCAGAACGGTCGAGAGAAGAAAAGGAAACTCAACTGAAAAAAAAAACACGTTGAATTCTTAAGTGCAGATGATTGGAAGTGTCTCATTTTTGTACAAGGTTTAATCTCAGGAAATGACACGGAGATAAGGCGTAGAGTTCTGAATAAATTAGAGAATGAACCAAGCCTTACGCTGCAAAAGTTGGCTGAGGACTGTCAAAGATTTGTAAATGTAAAACAGGACTCAAAAGACATTGAATTGTCCGGCATTGACATATAAAAACGGGACATCAAAAAACAAAAGCTCAACCTTATAGAAAAATAAGAAATAATAATTTTGATGTAACAAAGACAAACCAAACCAGTAAAAAATAAATAAATTGCCACCAAGCCCTTGTTCACGCTGTGGTAATCCACGTTTTAAAACCTGTATGAAATGCAAAAAAGTTGGACATAAAAGTTCGCACTGCAGAACGGGCAGAGGAAATAAAATGCGGATTCAAGCCACTAAGACAAAGAAGGAAAAATGCATGAACATAAGAAAATATGTACAGGTGAAAATCCTGGATAAAAATATAAAATTGCAATTGGATTCTGGTTCAGACGTTTCCATTATAAATTTACATACATGGAGGAGATTAAATAAACCTACTCTATCAAGAACAAACAGGCTGGCAAGCACAGTTACTGGTGAAAGAATTACATTTGAAGGAGAATTAATCACAAATGTGTTCCTAATGGGAAATACTAAAAAACTCAAACTACTGGTACTGAAGGATTCGAATAATCTTTTTGGTTCAGATTTTATGCAGGCATTTGATTTATGGAAGTTGCCGATAAATACATTTTGTAAAAAAATAAATAGTCGCGCAACAGAATCGGAAAAACTACAACGAGAATTAAAAAAATCGTTTCCAGAGGTTTTTTCTGGCGGTCTTGGATGCTGCACTAAAATGACTGCAAAATTCCGTCTAAAAGAAAATGTACTGCCGGTATTTAGAAAAGAAAGGAAAGTACCCTTCGCCTCGATTGAAAAAATAAACGCTGAATTAGACCGACTGGTAAAGATGGGTATTTTATCAAAAGTACAACACAGCCAGTGGGCAGCATCCACGGTTTATGTAAAGAAAAGATCTAATGAGATTCGTGTATGTGCAGATTTTTCAACAGGACTGAATACTGCCTTCGCGGACTATCACTACCCACTCCATACCCCGGAAGAAGTGTTTGCGAGAATCCAAGATTATGGGGTCAAAGTAAAAGAAGAAAAATGTGATTTTTTCCTGGAGGAAATAAAATATCTGGGTCATGTGATCGACAAGGACGGCAGAAGACCAGACCCAGAAAGGGCTACCGCAATAAAAAAACATGCCGGCGCCAGAAAACGTCATGACATTACAGAGTTTTCTGGGCCTAGCAAATTACTACCAGGCTTTTATCCCAGAAATGCATAATTTGCGTGCTCCATTAAATGAGCTATTAAAAAAAGGTAAAGCCTGGGTATGGACACCTGAATGTCAGGATGCATTTAATAAAATCATAGAAAGACTTACGTCAGAGTTATTTCTAACACATTACAACCCAGAATTGGACATAATCGTAGCTAGCGACGCTAGTTCATATGGTTTAGGAGCATATCTTACACAAAATGCCTGATGGAACCCATAAACCCATTGCACATGCATCAAGGACCTTGCTCCCAGCGGAAAAACAGTATTCTCAAATCGAGAAAGAAGCCCTAGCAATAATATTTGCAGTAACAAAGTTTCACCGATACATACATGGTAGACAATTTACCTTACAGACAGACCATAAGCCGCTAATTACAATTTATGGATCTAAAAAAGGCCTACCTGTATATACAGCTAATAGACTACAAAGATGGGGAACTATCTTATTAAACTACAACTTTAAAATGCAACATTTGCATTCAAATAAAATCTATCATGCAGATGGATTGTCGAGATTAGTGCCAAAAGAGAGAGATTCTAGAAGACACAGTGATTGCGTCTCTTCAAACAGAAGGAGATTTTAAAGAGATTTTGTGCAACGCAGTGAGAGAGCTCCCGGTGACAATATACGAGATAAAAAAAGAAGCTCAAGAGGATGAATTTATCACCAGTACAAAAATGAAATTGGTAGATAAGGATTTACATGCGGCAAAGAGTTTCTTACTCTGTGATGACGTACTCATGCATAACGAAAGGGTGGTCATCCCAGAAAAACTACGAAAGCAAATTCTGAAAGATTTTCATGTTGGCCATCCAGGGATAACCAGGATGAAGGGGTTAATGAGGAGTTTTGTGTACTGGCCAGGTATGGACAACGACATTGAAAAAGCAGTAAAGCTGTGTAAAGGCTGTGCCTTAGCGGCAAAAGCACCGCATATAAAGCATAGCCCATGGCCAAAGACCGACCGTCCGTGGGAAAGAATTCACGTGGATTTCGCGGGACCATTGGAAGGATTTTACTACTTAATCGTAGTCGACAGTTTTTCAAAGTGGCCCGAGGTACTACGTTGCAAGAGTCCCACGTCAGAGGTTACGATAAGATTCCTACATGAACTATTTGCCCGTTTTGGGGTAGTGGATTGTTTGGTGAGTGATAATGTGACGCAGTTCACGTCATCAGATTTTGAGGAGTTCTGCGCGACGTTTCAAATCAGACATATAACGACGCCCCCGTATCATCCTAGGTCAAACGGCCAGGCGGAACGCTTCGTAGACACATTAAAAAGAGCATTAAAAAGGCCGGTGATACTCCTAAGGTTTACAACAATTCTTACAAGTATATAGAATTACAAAAAACATGAACATAGCATCATCATTATCCCCCGCAGAGATGATGTTTGCGCGGAATGTGAAGTCCGTGTTTGATAAATTATTACCTAAACATAATAATTATGACCGAATCTCTACGGTACCGAAGAAAAAATATAACCCAGGAGATAGGGTATATTTTAAGATGTTCAAAAACAATGCATCGTTCTGGGAACCCGGTACAATTGAAAAGAGGATCGGATTGATGGTCTATATCATAAAAGGACCACGGTTCTCGCATAAGAGACATCTAAATCAGATCAGAAAAAGACTGTCAGATGACACTGACAGCGCCCCACAAGGAGAAGACGTGATGGACGTGATATATGACACCTTCAACTTACCAGCACCCCAGGTAGTCACACGTAAACGACAACCAAAAAGAAAACGAATGGCTCCGGACTACCTAGAGATAGATCCGAAAAGGAAACGTTATTAAGACTCCTGAGGAGGTAAGGCTTGGAAGGGGGGGTGTTATGGTGCCGTACCTACCTACGGAGAACTAATGGACTCGTCCATCTTATAAATACGGGAAGCACGTGACACGTGTTCTCTTCTTCCCAGGCAAACCGGCAATGGCGGTTGAGAGCAACATCTCCTTGTATCTCTTTCTTTCTATTATATAATATATACCTTTGTTCATTTAAACCATGTGTTCCTGTGTCATTCATTCGGCCTTACCCAGGTCCACAACAACATTAAAAAGAAAAGGCAACGTTTCTGTTCTTTTTGCTCTACGTCATAAGAAAAGACTAGTTTTTTCAACTCGCTATAGTTCAATCCTATCCTATTGAATTTAAAAAAAATAATTAGAAAAAAACATTAAGTAGCGTTGTCTAGAATGAATTTAGGAAGAAACTTTCTGTAGTTCATCACAAATGTTAATAATAATTTATATATGAAAAATTAAATTTCTTACGTAATTCTATGATTTTATATGAATATTAGTGCAAACACTCGCAAACGACACTCTTTTCCGTAATTTTTGACGGATTTTGAATACTCGTAAATTAATAATAGACAACCTATTTTTTTTTTACTCACACCTTTGTTGCGATGCTGTTTAATGCAAATCAATAAGTGAAATTAAAATGTTACTTTTTTCTCTGGTATCCATTGCTTTTGATCCTTGTTTGGATGCGTTGAGGGAATACTGGGAATCAACAGACATGTTCTACGCCCACATTTGTAATGCTTTCCCGCAGTTCGATCTCCTTCTCTTTCTCTGTCCCTCCCGTTGTATCAAACATTGAAATTTCTATCACTCTCCTCCCACTATCTCTCTCTTTCTCTCGTTATATATTGAGATATTGAATGTCGATTTTTCACATTTTTTATTATAAATTCTAGCAAAAAATACCCCCTCCGTTAAGAAGCTTTGGGCTGCCTTTGGCAGACGAAGAGATGGCGTCAAAGATGAAGAGTGGTTTAAGTATGATGGGGCAACTCTCCACACTTTAAATGATTCGTTGCAATCGTAGAAGGTATGATCCTGAATAGGCTTAACACAAACTGTAACTTATCCTCGACCCCAGATTTTTATCTATTGGATTATCTCAATAATAATAACTATCAAAACCATCTTGAAGAATGTCAACACAACCAAAATCAGGAGAGTGCCAAGACAAAAGTGTATCAGGTTGTATTTCTTTGGGGTCACCATGTTTCATGGAGATTGAAGAATATGACGGCGGTGACATGTGGCAGCAGAACTTCTGGCGTCATTTATCTTCTATTCTCAAAATTTTATGAATTGCATCGGGTTTGAACAATAAAATTCGCTATGTCAAGGTATCTCGCTGGCAGTTGTTCGTTATAATGTTTTCGCATCATGTCTTTCCTATGTCGAGTAGTTCATAACATCCTTTTTGACATTTGATGTTTCTCTTTCTTTGGAGCTTTCTCTGTCAGGCGTATATTTCTCGTTTACTTTCGCTGATTATACCAAATGACATCATTTTTATTTGAAATAAGTATAGTTTATATTTCTGTTATATATACAGATCCGTTCTTCATATCATGTTTTATGTCTGTCTGTCTGTCTGTCCTTCCATCTGCCTGTCTGTCTGTCTGTATTGTCTCTTCTCGCCTCACAATTATCAGCTTTCACCCTCTGCATATCTGGTATAATTAATCATACGAAAATCATTTTATCGGTCGGATTTTTTTGTTTGTCTAAAATATCTGATATCCAGACCAAACGGGTATAAGGCTATTTAAATTTTACGAATACATATTGGGGGTGATTCGTTTCTAGATCAGCAATCAACGACAATGTTTCTTGTTCTGTACCGCTTGACAATATTCTGGTGATAACTGTTACTATTTATATATAAGCAGACGGATTAACTCGTAAATACTTTGTTTCTTGATCAGTAAGCGAGATAACTCGCAACATATGTTATTGTTTCTTTATCAGTAAGCGAGATAACTCGCAATATATGTTATTGTTTTTTGATCGACACAAACTAGATATGTAGTCATTTGTTGGGGAAATTAAAGAGTAACGCTGCAATGCAATTCATTGTTGCGATTCTTAAGATAATTCTCTCCGTTTCTTAATTCTACGCGGGGAATTTTAGGCTTTCTGAACAGTTGAAGAGATTATTGCAACATCATTGTTTGGACTGATTTACGATATTTGTTTAAAAGAAAAACTGGACAACACCCAGAAAAGAAGCAGGTAGCAGTTTGGTTACAAAACAGAAACGCGCTTTTGGCAACTCTACCCAAATAAAATGTAATAATGAAAAGAACGACTTTCTTTCATGGAGTGCAATCCAACGGTCTGCTCTCTACTGGAACAAAACACACAGTAAAAGAATGGCAGAAGAATGTGAAGATCTAGGTTCTGTAACAACCTTCTTCCATTATCCTACCCTCATCTCTAATCATGAATAGCATTCGTTAATTCCTGCTCCTGTTGGTCATATATCTCCGAAAGCTAGTCCTACAATCCGTGAGCACAATTCTCTTTCCTATTTTCTGTTTTTTATTTTACATATTCAAGCTATTAATTTTTGTTTTGTTCTCGATAGATTGACTAAATTATGGCAGTACGTTTTTTCTAATTATAACATTTCAGTTTAATGAAATTTGAAAAAAAAAATATTTCCAGATGCCCATGAATAACTGCCATGGAGACAAGTTAAAATAGCGAGTTTGTCTCGCGAGGCTCATTTTTTAAGCAGGATGTAATTGCGCTAATTTTGTGAATACAAGCAATTGAAAAAGGGTCAATAACTCCAGAAGTTTCTATTACAGCAGAAGTAACAATAAATCATCCTCAATACATTAGTATACATGTATCTTCTTAATTTCCTCATCTCGAGCGATAAAATCCGGTTAAGCTGTACACCTGACGACGTTTCTAGCTGAACATGTGTCGCCACGGGTAGCATCACAAATTGGAGACTTTAAACTTTAAAAAATGAAAAGAGTTATTCTATCTGGATAAGTATGATCATGCCTGCTATTTTAAAGCTATCTGGATAAGTATGATCATAAATCTATGAGTAAGCACTATAGTGTCATCGTAAATGTGCTGTTGCAACAGAATAACACAACATATAACCCCAACTTTGGAATTTGTAAACCATGTGGAAATTAATGTAAGCGTTTTTTTCGATGGTTCCCTTCTGAATAAAATTGGTATGTTTTCCAGATGTACACAGCAATGTAGCGCTAACGACAACAGTAGAACTAAATGTCGGCCATTTTGTCTTTTCAACATCAAGAACTAATTAAATAAAATTTGATTTATTTTTTTCATTTTCAAGATAATGGTAATGTACGAAACATGTATTCTTCGATAATCTAATTAATTTATTTAAGGTAATTTTGAGTTCGCCAAAAATTTGTTTCAAACATTTCTTAAATAGCATATAATTATCTATATTTTTTTCTTATATTTTATGTTTATAACTATTAGGCAATTCAATTGAATATACTCTGTATCATATTGATAAAGAATTTATTGTTCTGATGAAGATATGCATATAATTGTCAATCTTCTACTCTGCTATGCAAGTGATAATAAACTGAAATTTCGGAAATATATGTATGAAATATATGCAAGGACAAATATTGTTAGTATTGAATGACAGTAATATTTCATATTCACCTCAGTCTTCCCCACCGAGAGGGGGAGAGCATCTCTTAAAATACGTCCGTTCTTTCTTACAGACAACATCCAACTAGCTTATTTTTCCACGTCTATTTTCTGTAAAAAAAAAACTTTCTGAACATCAGCTTTAATTCTACTCGTCGATTTCTACTGGAAATTTCTGCTTTTCTTCTTTGCGTGTCTTTGAAGCATGTGGTCATACGACAGTTTCCCACTTTATTATGTAGTTTTGTACTCTGCAAGATCTTTCAAGCTGCACCGGTTAGGCAGTAGAGGGCAGACAAGGCAGTGTTGCATCGGATAGTCCTCCTCTCCACATTCACAGATGGTTTGGTCAGTTTTGTGTAAAAAGTAAACATTTTTTAAATTTCTATTATCACGTCAAAATAAAATACTATTTTAAAATCATATCGAAAGTTAACTTTAGAAAAAAGGAATAATTCACGTTTGCGGAGTAAACTTAGAATATTCATACTTTTGGTCTTTTTTAGAAATCGCTCCAGACAAGACCAGAAGCCACTTGATGTAAGGAGCTAAAAAAGTTTTAATTACCACTTCAAGGTAAAAAAAACTAGCCAACGATAAGTGTTAGATGGATAGATTCCAACCCATGAAAACAGCAATTTTCCCCTCCTTGGTCAGAGACATGTGAGGACTAAAGGACAAAATAATGAAGCGAGAGTTACGAGGCTGCCGAAAGTAAAGCCAAGGTCCACTTTCTACTCTCTTATTTAAAAATAATTTACTGCAGATAATTGTATACAAATATTATATCGTTTGATTTGATTTTTGTAATAAAATTTTTTTTCAGAAAATTATATATTGTCTTCTGGAAAATATAATTTCCGGAGTATTCTTCTCTATATAATAATAGTCTACGTGCGTGTGTCGGGCTTGCTTCAATAATACTGTATGCAAATTTATTTTTATGCTCAAAGAAATGGAGGCTTAATCTTAATCTTAATAATAGCTGATAATAATAAAGAAAGGTAAGAATCATCACGTATTCAAATTTATTTTTTTATTAGCAGAGAAAGAAGAGGCTTAATCTTAATGGCTGGTCATAAAATAAAATAAAAATATTATTTTGTTCTCAATATTTTTGTGACTAAAATAGGAATTTATCTACAGGGATACATATGTTTGATTTAAAGATTCAGGAGAGAAACAGCGGATTATTTTTTTCCTTTTAAGTAAAACTTATCTCATGTATAAATATATTTTGTAAAACTTAACTCGCATATTTGTTCTTTAAGTAAGATTTAACTCGCGTATGTGTTGTTTTTTATATCGATTAATTGTTTCGTTTTTCTTACAGTAAAATTTACCTCACGTGTCACAAAAGTAACAAATCAATTATTATTGATAAAAATAAATTACTTGCTACTCTCCCGGGCAACATGGTGAAGCCCTGCTAGTTTTCACGCATTTTTTAAAAATCTGCAAGTGTGCGTATTTGTAAAATACATTTTTACTTTAGTGTTGCCTTTGTTTTTAAAATTCCGGTGAAAACAATATTAAACGATTTATTTGTGAATGATCATTGAATCTGGTTATGTTGGGTTTTTTCTGCATTCTTGATATTTCAGCAGGTTATAATCCTCCCTTTCATTACAATTTCTCCTATTTTTACAGATCTTTTATATATATATATATATATATATATATATATATATATATATATATATATATATATATATATTTGATGTGTTATGTGCTTTTATGTATTTTTGTATTTATTTTTATATATTTTCAAAGTGTAATTTTATCACCTGCAGTAACGTCACTGCGGTAATGGTCTTCTGAGGATAAGAATTATCTTTGAAAACTCATGAGTTAAGGACTTTGTGTTACTTGGCCTGAATTTTGAATTATAATAAAATTTGATTCGCACCTTATTTTATTATTTCATTTTATATTATGCTATATATATATATATATATATATATATATATATATATATATATATATATATATATATATATATATATATATTATAGTTCACCCCAAACAAGGCAGGCCGCCACTGTAGACGTAAGGGGCTACTGAGAGTCAGGGTGTACCTTTTGGGGGTCATCCTAAGTTGGGAGCTGTGCAGCGAGATGTCTGTTTACATTAGTTTTAAATTTCTGCATGTTGGTACAGTCAAGGAAACAGGGAGCATGGAGGGAAGTCTAGAGACCGGCAACACGAGGAAAGGAGCTTTTGGAGTAAGAGGCTCCTCGGCTCTTGTGAATGGATGGGACTTAGCTGATTGTCGGGTTGGTCTCGTGTATTTACGTCGAGGGCGCACTAAAGCAGCATATTCTATCGGAACACAATCCATTAGAGTACTTGTAAAATAAGCACAAGGATACAAAATTGCGGCGATGGGACAGGGGCTGGAGCTTGATGGATAGTGAGGGACCTATTAAGTTAGCGACTCTTTTTTGGACCTTGTCTAAGAGGAAGAGACTAGTGGATGATAGACCATCCCAGATGTGGCAACAATACCCCATGCATCAGCGGATGGTGCTTTGTAGAGATATAGGATAATGTCAAGTGTGAGAAATTTACTAGCTCAGTAGAGGGAGCCCGCCTTCTTTGGCGCAACCTTGGCAATGTCTTCAAGGCATTTGCTCCAATTCATGTTATCTGTGAATGTTAGGCCGAGGAGTTTGAATGTTCGTAAATGTTTCTAATACTCTTATTATCATTATTTTGTCACGATTCAAAATAGATCCAGTGCTCGAAATAAGTTTCATGCTCGAACATTGATTTTGTTTAATACTATTTTAGACTTGCTATTCTTAAACATTTTTGTTGTCTTAACCGTTTAAGAATTTACTGTTGTTTTGTCAGGCTCACGTAATTAAATATTAGTAGATGCAATTATTGCAATATGCCTGTTTATTTTTCTTTAAATTTGGTTACGTTGCTTAATGTGAATTTACTCACTAATTGCCCGACATTGTTCCCCACTCCATTAATAGTGCGTAGGTGATTTAAATGAGATTCTTGGGTAGATCATTTTATGACGTTGCCTCTCGTTCTCGCACGTGTTTACACAGGCATTGTACATCTCCATTCATACAAATTAAGCTATTGGGAAATGTTTATAAATTTCGACGTATAGGATTCATTCCCAAACTAATTTACTTATCATTATGGAGGTTAGAACACAGCTGCTAGGCGTATGTGTGAGTAATATGGACTATGTTATGTTTAAAGGGGCAAAGAAGGAGTGGAAGCCCTTCGTGGAAATGCAGATACCTATTACTTTTTTGAAATAATAATAATAGGTATTAGACATCAATTAATAAATATTTCCCAAATATCAGTTTCTTTGGAGTATTTTTATTTGAAAACAACCTTACATTTGATGATTCAGATATTTCAGATTTGCGTTAAATTTGATCCATAGTCATTGCAAGGGAGTGAGAAATTTTCCTCATAATTTACAACTTTGGGACTTATTCCCACATCTTCATTGCGGTTATCCTAACATATCGACGTTGTATCCTTCAACCTTATTCATGTTATTTGAACCATGCTAATTATCATTGAATTTCAAACCAGACGTTTTATTGTAGCCATGAAGATACAGATTTCGCTTTTCATTCTCAAACATTAACGATAATCTTACAGTAAGCTTATTAAATCGCCTCGATGCCTATACTCAGGACTGAACTCGCAACCTCAAGATAACTTGCACACGTTAATCTAAACCCTAGTCCTCTCGGCCACATATCTCTGGGACACATAATTTTTTCTTTTGTATTAAATGTAATAAGGTGATGTTCGTCGTATTTAACTCGTCTGGTTTGAATGTGTTGCTAGGCGACTTATATGTGGATATTTGTGCTGACTAGTTGAAATGTAATCGTTTTAAAATAATTTTATTCAAAAAGTGCCTTTTGGGAATGTAACGAACATCAGTTTCGGAAGGTTTTCCAAATTCATCTCACTTCCTTGTCTTCTTTGGTCTGAAAAGGTGGACTCTCTGTGAAGCGTACAACCGAAACATGTATGCACATATGTAATCAATAATGTTTGTATGAATAAATAGTTATACAAAAGAACAGCTTTACTTGTTATTGAGCATTTTTTTTATAAACACTAGAGTTTAAACGGATTTACATCTACAGAAACTAATATAATATATATGAGAATACAGAAGACTGGAATGCTTCTGCATTGTTAGAAGCAAAGTAAGGATTGTTCATGTAGTAAGCGTTTTTCGTTGATGGCATATAATAATTTCATTTTGGGGGCGTTCTTTATATTATAATTTTGTAATACACATATATTGTGTACAGATTTTTAGTATTTACTTCAACAGTTCTCAATACGTTAGTAGAGCGTAGTAAGAAGGTATCTTTCTGCTACTAAGATATATATATATATATATATACATATATATATATATATATATATATATATATATATATATATTGAAAATGATATTTATTTATGAATAATATTTTTCATAAATAATATTTATTCATAAATGATATTTGTTCATAAATAATATTTATTCATAAATAGTTATATATATATATATATATATATATATATATATATATATATATATATATATATACGGTTATAATCGCGTTTACACATGTGTAAGATCACACAACTTAAGCGACGTTAGGCCTTGTAAGTACTAAGTTTGATCATTTCAAAATGGCAGATGCTGTATTTGGGATGACGTTAACAAATTCACGAGGCTCTTCATGCAAATCTAACGTTGTCGGGCGCTTGTAGATTAACAACCGCAAATATATGTCATCCTCTATATATTTTCTACCTATCTGAAGGGCTACGGCTGTAGAAAGTCTGCTAACAGCTGTATGATCTTACACTATTACAGCAGCAGAATACAGTTTTTAAGGCGCGGATATATAATTTCAAACATTATGGGTAGATATTTCATAATGGATTGATATATTATTAAAATATTAGTGGTAAGTACATCATTCCAAATAAGTTGTGGATATATTATTTAAATCTAACATACAGATGCTTTAGTTCAATATTAAGATGACACACAATTTTAATATGAGGAGTGAATACATTATTAAAATGTAAGGTGTTTTTACTTGATTTCGATCTGAGAAGCGAACGCATAATTTCAATATTAAGCGTTTACATATTGTTTTTTTACAAACAGGTCACTACTCATCAAGGCCCACAGGCCATTCGAGGATAAGGGTTATTGAGTTTGACAAGTACCGTGACTATTTAAGAGGGGGGCTCAACAAGAATTTGTTTACATTCGACTTGAAAATGTCAATTTTATAGTCAGCCGGGAAGCAGCACCGTGGTACTGTGTTCCATAGATGGAAAGTTCTAGGAAAGAAACTTTGCCCATGAAAGTTCCGCTTAGTTCTAGGCACACAGAGGGGAAAAAGGGATTCATTAACAGTGGTTGTAGCTAGACGAGTTTTTGTTGTGAATGTTTTACAGGATGGGCCATTGATTGAAGCTCAGTCGAGCATTGGATAGATCATTTCAAAATAAGGGCAAGGTACATCATTTCAATATAAGTGGATACATATGAAGGCTGATTGATTATTTCACCACCAGTTGTTATGTCATTTCAATATCGAGGATAGATATATTTTTTCAATATAAAAGCTATATTATTAATTATACATATCGAGTGTCATTGTAATTTACGTTATTTGTCAAGAAATGGGATTATAATTTATTTTATAATTCTTTAAGTATAAGTTCTTTTAATTAATAACATTCTTTTTCCAACTTTTTCATTTATTTAACAACGTAGTAGATATAAACATACATAATGATATTCATCATCATCATCATCATCATCATCATCATCATCATCATCATCATCATCATCAACAACAGTAAAAAAATGTGTTTTTAAGAATCATTACTCCGTTCGATATTAAAAGAAAATATGTAAAAATCATTGATTTGATTTACGTACGTTTTGCGGCATATCGATCTTTTGGGGGTTTATTTGGTGCTGATTGGAAACGATTAATTGAACACAAAGTTATTTGCAGCGGGTATATATTTCCCAATAATCTTATCGAATAAATCAATGTAATTGATCCATGTGGAATTTTACTCGGCTTTTAAATTTCGATTCAATTCAGTTAAATTTATTTGACACAACATGTTTTAGTTACCATGTAGAAATTTCCACAGACGAGGAGACAGTATCTCAGCATCTGTTTAATTTCGCCTTGAATTGCTGACGTCCATTCAAAGGTCTAAGGATCCTGATTGAGAAAGAGACCCTGTTCCGGTTCAATCGAAATCGGCAGTGAACATTTCAAGTAATGCCTGTGTAGACCCCTTTCTGTTGCAGCAGTGAATAGTATGTCTCGTGGGAGATTATAATGACCATTGAGGAGATTGTATGCCAGAATGAGAACACTGCTTAAACGTCGGTCTCCAAGGGAGAAAAGGATAAGCTTCTGAATCGGCTTTCGTGCCTGCTCTATCCGAGTAGCCAATCGTTGAACTCTCTCCGGGTGTGTAAATATCACGTATTAAATATGGAGCAGAAAAATTAACACCATACTCTAACAATGGCTAACAGTAACGATCGATATCCATTAAACAACTCGTAACTTACTTAGTATATACAAGCACGAATCATGTTTTTCATTACTTCAGCTCTTCATATTTAATTTAATTATTGTACTTATATTATTGTACTTATTATTTACATGGTTCTGAAGTGTGCATTAAATAAGAAAAAGAGTATGCAGTCATCTTTTATGGTACGCAAATAATGTTAACTATAATAAACACAAAGTTATATTTGCTTAGTAAAGCATACAACATATGTGGTATTAATCTATTTTTGACAACGAGCTCTTCTAAGGCGGTTGCCAAACTTGGACTAAAGCCGATTATTTATTGAAATTTATTGTACAAACAAGCTCATTAATATCAATTAAAATTTAATGGGTGTTGTTACCTTTCATTAATATTTGATGTATAAGCTTTTAATCAATTAAATTTTTAACTTTTAAACCTAATTAAAACAGATGAATAATGAGAGAATGCTGAAGCAGGCAGGTTACAAATTACGAGTTACCAATTCTCCATCAATAGATCAAAGATGGCGATAGCAAATTACAATTTTAAATAACTTATTTGAAGAATACTGTGAGCATTCCTCAAGATGATTACAGAACTTTCACCAGTTGCATCTTGAATGGGATTTATAAGTGTATAGATTTACTTCTTTTGGAGATAATTGACACGATGTGTCCGTCGTCGTGAGATCGTTAGTACTCTCCCACTTCATGTCGTTGAAAATCAAAACGAGATTTCGACACCTTCCTAGCGGCCGTCCTCGACCCGATAGTATGCATTTTTCTGCCCATCCTCTGAGTAAAGAACACCTACGCGGAGACATGCTAGTTTTTAAATCCTGCAAAACATGTTAAAGCGACTTCACTTATTTCAAAATGAATTGTCTGAAAAGCGAATTCTGTCGTTTCATCAACTTGTGGCCTCATGCCACGTTATTTACTGATCCTAAAATGCGAAGGCTATTTGGAGACGCCTTCTTCAGCAAAACTGAAAAGTCGAAACAAGAAAGGATTATCGTAAACGAAACGAACCGTTAATACCAAGTGCGGTATTTAGTCCTGGTCGGGTTATTCCGGTTCTTCCGAAGGATGAGGTTTAAAGGGAATATAAAAGTCACAAGCGGTCCTCGGCCGCATGTATCTCCCGGCTATGGGAAGATAACATACAACGCCTAGCATTCCACAATGGTCACCCAGCTAGTACTGGCTTGGCTCCACATCGCTTTACTTCGGTGATCTAACGAGAACTGGTGTGTCAACGCGATTATTCTGACATTTTATTGTGGTGAAATGCCGACATTCTCGTGACACACTCAGCTTTACATATGCATTCCCATCCCAAAGCCTACCCCCACATCTTATTATCATTCAGATTTGAATTCCTATTCACCATAATGCTTATCTGCTCAATCCGGTGATCTAGTTACAGACTTATCCAGTTTTTCAAATCCACTATTTGCATTTTTTGTAATTTAAATGTAATTTTAATATACTTTTAATTGTTACATTTTTAGATAGATAAATTTTGAAAGTCACATTCGATTCATTTACTTAAAAGAATGTTTAGCTGACAATTATTTTTTACGGTGAGAAGGAATAGACTATTTATTTTTAAAATATGTAAATCAGAACATTAAATAAATGCAAAATTTTAAACGCTACTTTTTTCATTTAAAAATATTTAGCGTACAATTATTTTTTACGGTGAGAAGAAATAGACTATTTATTTTTAAAATATGTAAATCAGAACATTAAATAAATGCAAAATTTTAAACGCTACTTTTTTCATTTAAAAATATTTAGTGTACAATTATTTTTTACGGTGAGAAGGAATAGACTATTTATTTTTAAAATATGTAAATCAGAACATTAAATAAATGCAAAATTTTAAACTCTACTTTGTTCATTTAAAAATATTTAGCTGACAATTATTTTTACGGTGAGAAGGAATAGACTATTCATTTGCAAATTATGTAAATCAGAACATTAAATAAATGCAAAATTTTAAACGCTACTTTGTTCATTTAAAAATATTTAGCTGACAATTATTTTTTACGGTGAGAAGGAATAGACTATTCATTTTTTAAATATGTAAATAAGAACATTACATAAATGCAAAATTTTAAACGCTACTTTGTTCATTTAAAAATATTTAGTTGACAATTATTTTTTACGGTCAGAAGGAATAGACGATTTATTTTTAAAACATGTAAATCAGTACATTAAATAAATGCAAAATTTTAAACGCTACTTTGTTCATTTAAAAATATTTAGCTGACAATTATTTTTTACGGTGAGAAGGAATAGACTATTCATTTTTAAAATATGTAAATCAGAACATTATATAAATGCAAAATTTTAAACGCCACTTTGTTGATTTAAAAATATTTAGCTGACAATTATTTTTTACGGTGAGAAGAAATAGACTATTTATTTGCAAATTATGTAAATCAGAACATTAAATAAATGCAAAATTTTAAACGCCACTTTGTTCATTTGAAAATAATTAGCTGGCAATTATTGTTTACGGTGAGAAGGAATAGACTATTTATTTTTAAAATATGTAAATCAGAACATTAAATAAATGCAAAATTTTAAACGCCACTTTGTTCATTTAAAAATATTTAGCTGACAATTATTTTTTACGGTGAGAAGGAATAGACTATTTATTTTCAAAACATGTAAATCAGAACATTAAATAAATGCAAAATTTTAAATGCCACTTTGTTCATTTAAAATAATCAGCTGACAATTATTTTATGAAAAGAAGAAAGAGGATATTTATGTATTTAAAGAGATTTGAAATTGTTACAACTTTCAATAGAAAAATAAAGTAAATTAGTAATTGGTTTGCCCAACCCGTTCTATTTCTCTGCACCCTCTCTGTCACATTCGTGGCGTTGCTCGTCTCAGTCTCTTCTATAAGTACTGTTATGCCATGTATTTATCAGAATTGTCTGCCTTATTCACTGCTCCCTTTGTTCCAGTAAATCTGGCCTGTTGGTCTAGTGGTTTTTATTAGTTTGCTGTTCGGGCACTTCGTTATAATACAGCTTCCTATTCCAGTAGCTTTTCTTCCAAGAACAGCCGGTTTGTGGGACACTCTTCCCGCTGACTGTTTTTCTCCTACATATAGCCTTGGTTTTTTCAAGACTAAAGTCAATAGGCATCTCTTGTCTTTGCGTGAATTATCTTTCGTTCTGTTTTGCACCTTACATAAGTAGCTTCATTATTTAAAGAATATTTAGCTGACAATAGCAATTATCCTTACAAAAGAAGCGGAACTTTAAAAAATATTATTAGACCTTACAGACATGTATTATTTCAAAAGAAATATTATCATTAAGTGTGAATTATTCAGATAGATGAAAAAATCAACTGTTGAATGTTTACCTGGCTCCGCCAGTCATAGCAATCAATCAATATATAAATGTATGTGAAAAATATCACTTTAACTGAACAATACATCGGAAAGCGAGTACAATAGTTTGAAGATGAATGAAGAACGCGCAGATTTGCAGCTTCTATGTTGCGAATTTTTACTTCAATAAAAACAGTTATAAATATGTCAGCTTGCGAGATTCAAAGAATTCATTCTGTGATATTATACTTGATCAATAATTGGTTGGCACCATTAAATAATTCACAGGAACGCATAACATGAGATGGACTGAGATTAATTTCATGGTTTCCGGAAAACCATTTCTCAAGAATAGACTGAATAATTCTCAAAGCAACACTCCAGCTGTAAACGGATGAAGTAAAAAGAGCGAGGCAAGCTTAGTGTGTTCCCCTTCTTAAATCCTGCCTGACTAGTAAAATACTCCAAATCTTCACACGTGTCTTTCTTCCACCCTTGAAGTTGTACACGTGAACTCCACTGTAACAAGGTAGAAAGACTTCTGAGGCAAATGCAAAACATGTGTTAATTCAAATCGAAAGGATTAAGCGATTCTGAACAGTGAAATGCAATGAAAAGTTTACTTTCACGATTTTCTCATGAAAATTGGCGAACAGCTATTTTAACAAAATGGTTAGAAGAAAATGATGTTTCGTCTATGAAAAGCCGGGATAGAGCGTTGAACTTCGCCGACGCATGTCGAAAATTATTATTTTGAATATAAATGGTCTTGAAAGTTTTACGAGATCTAAAAATATGATTAATTTCGAAAATCAAAGGAGAATATGATTGTTCACCTAATAAAAGGACGTGACCGTTACTGACCCCCACCTCTCCATCTAAATACTCTTGACGAAAAAGTGAACGGAAATTATCAATATATACCGATGTGTGGGGGGGGCAGGCGAAAGAGAGGTTCGAGATGCCCTGAAGGAGAGACGGGAATAGACAGACATCGACATTTTCTGGTCGCCATGTCAACATAAAACAACCAACTCTACCCAATTCGCTGATGACCGTTTCTGACTTGAAACTCATATTACAAGTAGCTACTTCCATCAAAAAGATGTTCAGCCAAATGTAACTTTTTGTAAATACTCTAGTTTTATTTACTATTAATAAATACAGAATTATTGACCAAGAATAGGGGTTCTCTTTCTTTCGACAAGAGAGCGGTTTCCTTTTTATCAGCCCAATTCGACTAAGATTACCACAGCTTATTGAATTAAGAGGAACGAGACCATCCCTTTCCTTGTCAATGAGAAACGCAACATTCGATATCAAGATTCTAGATTATTAGTGAGTAAATTAGCATCAACACATCAATCAGTTTAAACTGTGAAAGCGGCCAACCTGTCCACATTGCCGCACAAGGTAAAGATATCGCCAATATAGGGTGCGAATTATTTAGCTGCACGGCAAAGGATCACGGGGATTTTTTATACGGTTGCTATAGAACACAAGCTTCTAAAGGTTAGTTTGATTCCTTGCAAAGCTTTATATGTGTAGTAAGAAGGAGAATAATAAAAGATCAGAATTGCTTAAGGTTTTAATTACAAAACAAAGCCTCAAATAATACACAGTGAAGAAGCATGTAAATAGTCTTGGGGTAAACCAAAGAAAGTCTGATTGGCGAGTTCATCCAGTGGGAAGAGGGGGTAAGAATATAATTTACAACAATAGGGAAACTAAAACTAATATAATCATATCAAACGCAAAACTATATCGTGATTCTTTATCTGCTTGTATAAATAAACTGTCTCTTTCTCATGAACTTTAATCCAATATTTTTGTTAAAACAGTGTTTATCCTGGTCAGGTTAAGCCGGTTTCTTCCCTGACCTGCACCACATCTTGAACCATGGCGATCCATGAAGGGTAGTCCCGAGCAAGGTCGCACGAGATAGCTAACCAATCGCGATTTCACCGTCAAAGCCCGCCACATGTAGGTAGTATGGTTATGATAGCGTGAATTGAATAAAAAAAGATTTCAAACTATATGGACGGAATTATCAAATATGGTTATCTCCTTGGGTTCAATAAAACATTG
This sequence comes from Sepiola atlantica, assembly GCA_963556195.1. Taxonomy (NCBI): domain Eukaryota; kingdom Metazoa; phylum Mollusca; class Cephalopoda; order Sepiida; family Sepiolidae; genus Sepiola; species Sepiola atlantica. The sequence continues at coordinate 208,055,214 of OY744515.1, read as the reverse complement.
TTCAATCCTTTGAAAAGCCATGGTTTTAGTAAGGAAAAATAAATCTCTTCTTCTGAACAACTGAAGACATTATAGATTTTGTACTTTTGCCATATTAATTCTCATCTTTTAATTCTCTCTTTCTTTCTCTCTCTCCTTCTCTCTCTCTCTCTCTCTCTCTCTCTATATATATATATATATATATATATATATATATATATTAGAGTAACGCTCGTCTCAGAACGGCTACAATTAATTCCAGTTTTGCACCAATTCTATGTCCCTTTACGAAGATGTGAATCAAAATATAATGATATTAAACCTTATGTCTAGAATCCTTATTTAAATTTAATACTTAAAATCTTTTCAAAACCGATATTCTACAAATGAAAAAGAAAAATCCATTTTTGTAGTTTCCTTGCGACTTTTCATTTTGGCGTTTCAGGTGTACGATGAAACTTGCAGTAACTTAGCGTGTTTAACGTTATGTTTATTTTTTACTGAAACAGGGTTTAAGTAAAACTCACTCGGCTCTATATAATCAACGTGATTGAAAAAGGATTAAACGACAACTATTTTGGTAAATAACGACCTAGTTAATGAAGAAAGGGAATACAAAAATTAACGTATAAACTCCGGGGTAACGCTGGGTAGTTCAAGCTAGTAATTAAGAAGAATCTAATAGGAACGGGTGCACGTTTACTTCAACGTTAAAACATTGAATATTGTTCGTTATAAAAATAAATTATCAAATAAACTAAATACCAATCTCGTATAAAAAATATTTGATTATTTTAAAGTTGCTATGCAAATAAATTATTAATTAATCAATTTTTATTTTTTATTTTACAAATCACGGTTAATTATATTTACACGCACACGATATCTGATCAGATATATTTATTATTTCTTTGAAAAGAATAAAAGAAAAGATGAATTTCTTTTTTCTTTCTTTCTTGCTAAGGTTTAAGCAATTAATAGTTTATTCCATTTTTTTTAATTTTTACATGAATATTTGATTAACTTACCTAACGCTATTAAAGTCGATCATTTTAATTACCAAGAAAAGCAAACGCAGCGATTAGCAATTGGTCGAAACAATAACAAATAAAACGACATTAGCCAATGAAAACGCGTGAAAAATGAATTTACCGGTTGATAACTCAAGTATTGGATGTTATTAAATTTTAATAACCAATAAGGTGATTTAAGGAGAGGTATAAGCACTTATGTATGTGAAAGCAATAAATATAATATCTTTTTTAATAACATGAACTCATATTTGACATACATGACTGATTAAACCGTTTTTGTGTAGCTTGCAGTAAAAAGAGCTACTGATCACCAAAGTACGGAGGTAACACTGACTTCATTTATATAGAAGATATATATATATATATATATATATATATATATATATATATATATATATATATATAACTTCATTGTAATATAGCAGGAAAATTCCCAGCAGAGTGCTGTATTTGGGTCAATGATACATTGGCATTACGCAGGGAAGCTTCAAACAAAGATTATACGCACACAGAAACACCTTCAAATACAAAAACAAGGCAAATACGGCACCCGCGACTCGGATATAGCAACTTGAAGATGAAAATATACCTTTTGCCATCAAATGGAAGGTAATTGAGAGAAAACCATCCCTCTCTCCAGCCATAAATAGATGCCCTCTGTGTGACGTTGAAAAATACCATATATCAAGGGCCATCATTGACCCGAATACAGTCTGTTTGAATAATCGAGATGAAATCTTTAAGGGATGCATGCACAGGAGACAAGCACTACTAATAAACTGGACTCACCGATACACATAAAAGCCTAGCTACTTCCCACTCTGCCAAATACATAATCCCATAATTGCCCCATTAAATACCGACTTCCACTCCAAAGAATTTTCCCAACGATCACCCCTCATACATATGAATGAAATTAAAAAATACGAAGAATTACCTTAATCAACCTATATCCACACTACGTTTCAAGAGTAATAATTTCAACTTTCCAAAAATATTTTCTAGTCATTAAGAGGGTAATACCTCCATTTCACAACATTATTATTACTCTCATACGTTCCCACCATTTCTCGGTCATGATGCTAATCTCCCATATGCCCCAGACAGATCCAATCTTGCCGACCCAATCCTTACCCTTATCTCTAAACCAGTTTTAATAAGCATACCAATTTCATCACCTCCCGAATTTATTTAAACAGTTTCAAACCATTTAAAAACCCTACAGAGTTACTGCCCTTAGACCGCACGGATGATACCATTTATTTAAATTCCTTCGAGATTGATTTAAACTCCTTTAATCCAGGATTTAAACTCGAATTTAATTAATCTTGTTCGTTTTAACCTCTTTACTTCTTAAACCCATGTTCTCTCCCTAATTCCTTTAGAAGATACATCATCAAACCCCAAAACAGTAACGGCTAAATATACGATACTCATAATATTGACTCACGGGAATTATATAGAAATATTTTTTTTTTTTTAAATTTTTTTTATATCTCTTTAAATCTCCTTTCACTTTTCACCCTCCCATTTTTTCAAAAAGATCCTCACAGACTAACCCCTATTTTTACAATAACCCCCAATAACCCCACTCGAGAATACACAATTCAACAATCGACGATAAATTTGAAAAAGCTATTAAAATACATTATTATTTCTATTCTATAGTATATAGGATATCGAATTACCGGATTAGCCAACTAGAAATACCAATAGACGTTGTTTGAACTATTCCTCAAGTTGAGTCCAGGCAGATTTCTTAAGAGGTCTAATGATAAAATGCATCGTTTTAGCAGCGTACGCTCAGGTTGATTTGCTGATTACACTCATTTAGAGAGAAAGAGGAAATAAAAAGACTCCTATATTGCATATGCCGAGTGCGAGGGAGATTTGAAGATGTCAACGCTAAGCAAACACCTAAATACATATAAAACGTTCGAATGCAAAACGCCATTTTCAAACTCACTATGAAATCATATTTTACATTATATAATACCGACATATATTCTTTTCGTTAAAATAATCTTTTAGTCGCAGTCTATATTTAGTATATTCGTCTTTTTATGGTTCAGTTTCTCAATCTAAGCAAATTGGATTTATCGCAGTTTGCATTCAAACTCTTCACATATAAAGACAATCCGCTTAAATAAAATTAGAATAATAAACAAAAATAGATTCCACGTAACCCCTCTCCACTTTAACAAATACTAGCAAGAAGCAACCCTATAAACACACGGAATATCTTTTATGAAGAGATGACACAAAGAAAATGCAAGGCCCACCATGAACCTTCTTTATCTGACCAGATTGATAAACCCCGAGTACCTCAACAGATACAGCAGTAATGTATAGTTTTTAATAAAATTATATATATATATATATATATATATATATATATATATATATATATATATATATATATGGCAGCAGTAAGAATCCAGCGTTACACAGGAGTCCCGTTACATAAAGTTGTTTCGCATGTTTTGCAATGCTGTTTATAACAACATTACTTTTTTTAAATAGGTATTTTTGAAAATTAAATTAAATTGTGACAGTATAGTTTGGTCAATAATCAAGTAATTAAAACAAAATTGTAATGAAACTATTTTTTAAAAGTTATTATTGTTGTGATTTATATTTATTAAGATATTTAAACTGAATAGCTTCCAAAACTTTCAGGTAATTAAGATTCGATAGTTAAAATGCGTAAAGATTTGTTCTTTATATATGATAAAGCAGAGGTTATGTTTTTGGCCGAGCTTGTCACTATGTTTGTTTGTGTACAGTTTAGCGTCCACATCGCTTGAACAATCGTCACCAAACTTGGTTAAAATATCGGTCATGGTTTGGGGATATATAGGTCAATCGTCAAAGTCACGAAAAGTGTGAAAATAACTCATTAGGCGATCACTTCGGTCGTGTTTATCGTAGACACCTGCTACTTTTTTTTTTTTTTTTTTTTTTTAACTTAGTTCACCTCAAACAAGGCAAGTTGCCACTGTAGACGTTAGGGGCTACTGAGAATTAGGGTGAACATTTATGGGGTCATCTTAAATTGGAGCTGTGCAGAGAGGTGCAGAGAGGTGCAGAGAGGTGCTCGTTCACATTATTTTTAAATTTCTACATGTAGGTACAGTCGGGGAAACAGGAAGTAGGGAGGGAGTTCCAATTGCTGACAGCTCGAGGAAAGAAGCTATTGGAGTATCAGGCTCTCCGGCATCTGGGGTCTCCACAGTGAATGGATAGGATTAAGTTGATTGTCGGGTTGGGCGAGTGTATTTATGTCGGGGGGGGGGTAACCAAAGCAGCAAGTTCATCGGAGTACATTCCACTGAAGTACTTGTAAAACAAGCACAATGATGCAACATTGCGGAGATGGGACAGGGGCTAGAGTTTGAGTGAGGAAACTATTAAATTAGAGACTCTTTTTGGACCTTGTCTAAAAGCAAGAGACTAGTGGATGGTGCACCAGATGTGACAACCATACTCCATTCATAGGCGCATGGTGGCTATGTAGAGATATAGGATATGGTTGCCAATGAAATATCGCATTTAAATATTACTTGTACCTTGACCTTGAAAAGTTCGATTACGGTCTAAATTTTGACGGAATTGCAAGATTCGAGCTTTGTAAATTTTATTTATGGATCTGAAATGTTAATGACATTGCGATTTGTATTTTTTCTATACGAATGTGACATGCTGCTCTGTTTATATATAAATTGGAATGCATTTTACTTGTTGTAATTTCGTAATTAAGTTATTTAGTTAATATGTTTTTAAAGAATTATTATGTTATTTCACGTCATTTTATTTGTGATTTCAATAAATATCAGATTAATAATAAATTCGTTATGTATTATGAATGAAAATGATTCGTTTGAATTTATGTTGTCTAAATGCAAAACATTCGGTTACATCATATTAGCGTATAGTTGGAAACGTCCCTTTTTCCCTAACTACAATGGAACGATGTATCAAAGGACCGGAAAGTGGGTTTTTAAAAACCAGAGCTCGGTAGACATGTGCAGCATTACCCACATCTAATAGAACGGACGTGCACCAAAACAGCTAATGAACTGAAATTTGGAAAATCGCAAACCATCAATAAATATTAGAAGTTAAAAAGATCAGAAGATTAGAAGAAAATGGCTATTTTTAGATCGGAATTATAAAGCATGAACAGCGAAGAGGTGATGGATATGTTCCTAAAACTTCAAGATAACTTTGAATCTCTCAAACACATAATTGAGAAACTTGATACCTTAAATTTAAAATTTGACCAACTATCGTGTGAATTGACGATGTCACGAAATATTAACTCGCTGCTATCAAAACAAGTTAAACATCTTGAGGTAAGGCTTGTGGAGTCCGAGCAATATTCCAGGCGTGAATGCCTGGAGATCGCTGGGATTCCCAAGACCGTTACGCAGAACGATCTCGAATATTCAGCTTTGACCATCTTGAAAAAAATTAGGTGTTCATCCCGACAACATCGAAGCTGTCCATAGAAATTAGTCGTAAAAATGAACGAGTAATTATCAAACTTTCCAAACGAAAAGATGCTTAAAAATTAAAAAAAAAAAAAATTAAAAAGGATTGTAAATCTAGAATCTTTGTAAACGAAAGCTTATGTCCGACGTATCGGGATTATTTATTCAAAGCAAAAGAGCCATACAAGTTGCGTCGTGTTCATAGCTTCTGGACATCGAATGGCCGTGTGAAATTGCTGTTGAAAGACCATGGAGATATGTTATCGATATTACCTAGAGACGATTTTAAAAATATTATTCCAGATATTAATATTGATAATTTAGGGGAAACTGTAATCTATGGCCTAGTGATTGGTCGGGGGTGACTTGGGGTCGTCGTCAAAATGTTTTCGCTTGACCGCAATTCTGTTGCGACTCATTGCTTTTTTCTTTTATTTCGCTTTTCTTTTTTTAGCAAGTTACACTTTTATTTGTCTCACTAAATTTGCATTTTTTTCTCATTTATTCATTTCTATTGTGTAATTATAATTACATAGATTATCGTAGCTAGTTGCTATGTCTGAAATGATATGAGAACGCACTTTTTAATATGAGTAATACTTTTTTATTTTCATTTTTGATATGAGTAATATTTGATATGAGTAATATTTTTGCCAACTGCATTTAACTTGTTGATGTTATGTGCCGTGCCAACTGCTTTTTTGATATGAGTAATATTTTTATTATTATTGCTGATATGAGTAATAATTGATATGAGAAATATTTTTTATTATTATGTGCCAACTGCATTTAACTTTTCATTATTATGTGCCAACTGCGTTTTACTAAATCGTATTCCGTAATGTTAGATTTGTTTATTTCGTTCTCGGAATTTCTGAATTTATGGTCAACATGCTTCGAAAGGTGATCACATCACTCACTTCAACTTCTCTTTCAGTCGATCACATACCTTGGCGTTTGTTTTTTAGTATTTATTTTGTTTGCATGTGATGGTTCGTGGTTTCTAACCTTTTCAGTGCGTTTGGCTTTTATCTCACCACTGGGTCTACTTTTGTATACATCAGGTAAACCTTTTTTATCCCCAACTTCCTCCCTTTTGCTCTTTTTTTACTAGCTATGCCTTATCATTGCCCTGTTGGTTCCAGAAAATGTTACTCTTATCAGAATGGATTAATTTGTAACTCCTGCTATGGTTGGGTTCACCATGGTAACAAACTTAAATATTCAGGTTTAACTGAAGCTGAATTTCCTGAGCAGATTGGTGATGAAAATACATTTTTTGAATGTGATCATTGTATTTCTGAACGCATTGCAAACTCTAACTACTCGATTCTAAAAAAAACTACCATTTCCGGTTGAATGTGAGGATAATGTATTTGGAAAACACAAATCCGAAAAAAAGTCCGACATTAGAATTTTGTCACCCGATCAACTGCGGAATTTTTTTACGTCAGTGTGAATTGATTGAAAACCAATTGCACGATCATGATAATGATCAGGATGAAATGTTTTCTTTGACTGTCAGCTCCAAATATTATGATTTGGTAAAATGAAATTCATTGAAGCCTGACACAACTTTTAGCTTTGGTTTGTTTCATGTCAATATTGCTTCTTTAAACGCTCATTTTGATGAACTTCATAACGTGCTGAGCGGACTAAGGTTTAATTTTGATATAATCGGTATCTCTGTACACAAAATTAAGAAAGGTTCTTCTACTTCGAACAACATTTCATTGCTTGGTTATAATGAATTTCTTTTTTAGCCGACTGAGACTTCTCATGGTAGAGCTGGTTTTTATATTAAGCATCGCCTTGATTATACTGTGAGAGACGATCTTAAACTTAATTCTCCTTCTAATTTTGAAGCTATGCACATTGAAATAGTCCTATTTAATAGAAAAACCTAGTCATAGGCTGCATATGTCGCCATTCATATGCTGATTCATCTATTCTTGAATTTTCTGGTTCTTTTCTTGAACCAATTTTGAATAAAACTGATAAAGAAAAGAAGGAATATGTATTCATGGGTGACTTTAATGCTGACCTTCTCTCATCCAACCACACTAATTTACAATAATTTGTCTTCTTATATTTTACTCGTTTTGTCTTGCAAGCCGCTAGACTACAATTGATAGTATATTTTAAAATTCATTGGAATAACTGGCAACTAGTGGCAATCAATTATACGAATTATCTGATCATATTATTCAATTTCTTATTCTTGAACGATTCTTAAGAGAACGCTGTCTACCTGATAATAACTTTTATAAAAGAGATTTTTCTAACTTTAATGAACGTGAGTTTGAAGAAACGGTTTTAAATAACATTGATTGAAATGAAGTTTGTATGCTTAAAAATAATGATGTTAATTTGTCTTTCAAGTCATTTTATGATACAATCAACTTCCACTTTCATAAAATAGCTCCTTATAAGAAAGTAACAGGCAAACAATTATATATTGCTGTTGAAACCTTGGATCTCAAGAGATAGTTTAACTAAATGCAATCGGTGTGAAGATTTACTGAAACTTGTTAGTTACGAAAAATATCCCATTAAAATTGAATCGTTACAAAAGGAGTACAAAACTCTACGAAATAATATCACGAAGGTAAAAAAGTTTTCTTTTGAGAAAAACAAAAATAAGTTGTCTGAAATCTGAAAAACCATCCGATCACTTATCAACGTTAAGACAACAAAGCAAGCCAACATCAAACTAATTGATGGCAATAACAATGGTATCAATGACTCAATAATTATAGCCAATATTTTTAATGAACATTTTTCCAGTGTGTGGACCAAAAGTTGAAAGAAAAATCCCATTCCAGCATGGCAATTATAATTCCCATTTAAATAAATGTGATGAATTTGGTAAGGCTTTCATTAATCCAGAAAGTTGTTCATTCCTTCTTTCTACTACAGTACTTTAAAGTGAGAAAGATTATCGAGGCGTTAGATTCTACTAAATCAACTAGCCCTAACAGTATTCCAGTTTTTCTATTAAAAAATCTTAAGCCATTCTTTTCTAAATGGCTCTCCAAGTTAGTAAATATTTTCTTTTTGACAGGAGTTTTTCCTGATGTATTAAAGATTGCCAAAGTTACTTCTATTCATAAAAAGACAGTAAACTAGATTGCCTCAATTATAGACCCATATCTCTTCTTTCAGTGTATAGTAAAATATATGAAACACTAATTAATTCCAGAATTTGTTCATATCTGGTTAAAAACAAGTTTATTTATTCTAAGCAATTTGATTTTCGTGGTAATCACTCCACTAATTATGCATTCATTAGTATAACCGAGTACATTAGTACTTTGCTGAATAATGGTCAATATTTTTGTGGCATTCTTGTTGATCTTAAAAAGCTTTAGAAACTGTTAATCACAATATTTTATGTGATAAATTACAGGTATATGACTTACGAAGGAATGTTAATCGTTTATTAAAAGTCTATCTAGACAACAGAAAACAATATGTTTTATATTAATGTATTCGACTCAGGTTTGCGGACGTTAATTGTGGCGTGATCCACGCTTGGTCCCTTACTGTTTCTCCTTTATATTAATGATTTTAGATTAAGTTTATCCAAGACAAGATCAGGTAATTTTGCTGATGATACTTTTATTATTATCTAAAGCCAAAAACAATTAAGACCGTTACTAATACAGAACTGAAGTGTGTAATCAAATGGCTAAGGTTAAACACATGTAAAACTGAGTTAATCTTTTTTTTAAATTCTATACGACATTAATAAAATTCTGATGGCAATTATATCAATTTTAATGGAACAAGGCTACTTCCGGTAAATCATGTTAAGTATCTTTGTATGCACATTGAGAAATATCTGGTGTGGGACTTTCACATTAATGAACTTAGTAAAAAGCTTAGTCGAGCTGATGGAATACTCTCCAAACTATGTTATAACGCTTCTCTTGGAATATGTATTCAAGTTTACAATGCAATTTTCTACTCCCACTTAATCTATGGATCTAATGTATGGGGCTTGACATTTCAAGGGAATATTAACAAGTCCTTCAAAATAAGTGTCTTAAAATCATGAGTTTTGCTCCATTTAATTCACATACTAATAAGATATTTATTAACTTAAAATTACTTAAGATAAGAGAAATTGTGAAACTACACCAATTAAAACTTGTTTATGATTTCCAATGTAACCAGTTACCAGAAGATATTATGTCTCTATTCAAGTTCAGTAGTGAGGTTCACACTACTGATCAAGTTCTGAAAAGTGGTAATCGACCAATCAGATATTATTGTCCCACATTTTGGAATACAGTTTTTAAATCGGGTAGCATTCAAGTCAATGCTGATTGTAAGAAGAATGTCAAGTTATCTTTGGTTAAAAGTTTTCATCATCTTAAGAATGCGCTCAAGAAACATTATCTATATGAATATTCTCTAGAATACTGATGCTATAGCGATTTGATGTCGGATTTTGTCAGTTTTTTCATTATTTATCTACCTTTTTATATATCGACTTACTCTATCCATTTTCTCTCAAACTTTATGTCATTGTAAGGTATAGCTACTCCCTCTCCCCGCCACCGTTTTCACTTTTTTTATTGGTTTAATGAAATGAAGGAGTGTGATTGAGGGCAATCATCCTTAAGCAGGAATTCATTTTGCTTGCCCTATATAGTGAAATATTTCGTGTCTATTGTATCTAAATTAGAATATGTATGTTTACTGTGGTTCATTTGATCTTTCTTGTACTATGGTTCAAGTACTTATATATATATATATATATATATATATATATATATATATATAGAGAGAGAGAGAGAGAGAGAGAGAGAGAGAGAGAGAAGAAAAAAGAGTGATAAATATGAGACGATTGTCCAGATTTATTTCAAATTTCAATTGTTCAATGCAAGGTGTATTCAGTAATAAACTAGTGTTTATTATTCTTTCCTTAAGCCAAGGCTTTCCAAAGATCGAAATCTTATCATCAGAGGAGAAATACAGATGGATAAGTTGGCTTTCGAAAAAACCAAAGTTCAAATATTTGAAAAATATGAAAATCATTATTAAAAATTATTAAAATAATTTTTGTTACAAAAACGTATTGAATGAAAAGAAAAGTTCCGTGAAAATATATATATATATATATATATATATATATATATATATATATATATATATATATATATATATATATATATATATATATTATTTCCACAAAATATGTCAGCATTTTCCGGTAGAGGGCGCCCGGGCGATTAGCATAAACTAGCTCCTTCTCAAAGAGAAAAGATAAAGAGACTAGGAAGACACACTGATTGTCGAGGACGTATCCTAATCTGGCATGAACAGCACAAACTCAGGTAAAGTCTGGTTGACTTGATTTAAATATATAGTTTCATGTAGAAGACTATGAAGAACAATAATAGTTTATTTATATTGTTAAAGTAAAGTGTGATTCAAAACAAGTGTTGTGATGGTAAACTCAAAAAGGAATTAGGAGAGGAGCGACATGCAGTTGATGGAAAGGAGAGAGCCCAGGCGGTAGAAGGTTGAAACAGATCTCGCACAACCAGACACCACCTACATCTGTGGAAACTGCAACAGAGCCTGTCGATCCATGATAGGCTTGCACAGCCAGAACAGTCGCTACATTTCGGAAACAGACTAATCTAAGGCGCAGAACTGCATTGTCTTCTGAGACAGACGGATGCCAACAATATATATATATATATATATATATATATATATATATATATATATATATATATATGATGAATATTATTGAAATACTATTCCATGTGATGGAAAATGAAATAAGAAAAACGCACCACATATTTTCAAATATTGAACTCGTGTTTGATTTTTTCAAATAAATAATTTGGAGAAAGTCTTGAAATAAAGACGAAACGTTGATACATATGTAAATAATTTTAGATTTTTTTCATTTTTCATATATATATATATATAGGTTGATTCTATTTAGGTTCGTGCGCTCCAACCGTCTGGAGTTGTCACTACCTACTCTGATGATAGCAATAGCTTGAAACGCCGGCGTATGTAGGTTTAAAAATAATTTAATATTTATCTAATATATATATATATATATGTGTGTGTATATGTATGTATATATGTATGTATATATATATATATATATATATATATATATATATATATATATATATTACTATTTAATGTATCCACATGAAATGTTATAAGGAAATATAATTTTTTATGTATCAATTTTCAGTATATACTTCAACAGTGCTCAATACGTAAGTAGAGCTATATATACAGGGTGGGCCAAAATAAGGGTCCTATCTTTAAATTTGAATAACTTGAATTTGAATAACTTCCACAAAATAAAAGTTAAACTCACCAAACTGTATGTGTGTGTAGACTGACCCTTCCGAGATTTTTTGAAATAAACAAAACAAATTTTAGCCGAAAAACACTTCTTAAAACTTACAAAAACTACAGTATTGTTTTTTACACTGTTTTGAGTTTTTTAAGCAAAAATAATGTTTTCTAAATGAGGGTACGTTCCTTAGGGCTAATACGGCTCATGCTTGCTTCGGAAGGGGTCCTTTACTTATTCTAAAAAAAAAAAAAAAATCAATAAATAAAAAAGTTATGAATTTTAAAAAATAGGACCCTTATTTTTGCCCACCCTGTATATATATATATATATATATATATATATATATATATATATATATATATATATATATATATATATATATGAAGTGTCTATATATGACGGAAACGAAACTTGTAATGTAAATAAATGAGTGGTTGTCTTTCCTGCAATGTTTGTATATATTTATTTAAAAGACAACATGATTCCGTATCTTGAAAACGTCAGATTGATAAGAAAAACACGAATAACATGCTGGAACTGAATAAACATTTTTAACAGCCATAAAAACAGGGAACGTTAAACTGAATGAAGCGAAAATAATGTCCTCTCACAGTTTGATTAACACCTTTCGTATCTGGGTAAGCAATGGAATAATCAAACCCGAACCGAAATGAATTCTACTATGCCAGGAATCACCCGTGTCTCTAATTTCAATTCCCTGGAGAGAACCCGATATATCTGTAAAATCGATTGCATAACTTCGAGATAATTTCGAGACTATGTTCTATATAGTGTAAAGAAGCATCTTCTGTGGGGTTGCTTTTGTAATAACACTTCATTACTAGTCAAAGTACCGTTGCAGTGCTCTTTTTCCTCTGCATCGTCTTGGTTTTATGCTGATCACATTTATCTATTTGTATTTGGTCTGTTGTATTCTGTTACATGAAATGAGGAGAACTAACCCTATAATAGCATCCAAAAGAGACCTTGTCTATCATGAAGCTAAGATTTTTCTTCTAAGCCCTATGGCCTTTATAGTTGTTTGGTATCAATTTCACGTATTGTGTTGGTGTAAGTGGCAACACTAGGCCCAGGATTTTTTTACATGTGAACCTGTCACAGGGATAGTGCTGTCGCGAAACACGGGAGAATGACACCGGTTGCTAAGGGCACTGGTGGATTATTCCTCTTTGGTCAGAGAGTCCCAGACTAGAGAGAGAGAAGGGTGATTTCACGTGAATGAATATGAAGGAGCACTGTCTTAAATTGGAAACGGATATCATTCTCCCTTGTTCCCCTACAGGGTTTATCCATCTGATATGTAGAAACAATAGTGAACTATCACACACACTGTTTCTATTAAGTGTTTACAATGAAAGAATAGTGAACAGTATTTGTTTCAATGGCTAACACATCAGAAGGAAAGCGTTTCTGGACCTATGTTTATACGAATTATTTTCATTATTTACACATATAGAACATACTCCAGTATGCCATATACTACATAAAATATATGTCACATACTACATAAAATGTATACTACACTGCTAAACGATACTGTAATAATCAAATTTAACTTTCAGAATTATATTTATACTCGGGAAGTGTTGTTTTGTAGGTGACTGCGTAATTTTCGTCGAAAATTTTAAAAAAGATATAGGGACATGAGTGCGAGTCGATATGTTTGTAGGGATTAACGAAAGACTGGACCAATTGCTCTCCCTCTGATTAAGAATTGAACCAATTAAATATTTTGAACAAACCTGTATCCTCACGCTGCTACATTCAATTTCGGTATGTCGTCTACGGATTTCTAACGTGGCCATGCCTTTTCGGGCATGTCGTCTACCCAACTTCCTGTAGCCACCCTTACTTCCGTTCATAATTGTGTGTTGTCTAATGTTTGTCAGCAGATTTCTTTTATTAATGAGTCACCACTTATCAAGACCAAAAAGCGGTCGAGTGTGGGGTTTAATGAGATAGATAGACAGTTGAATAATAATGAATACTATGAGAGGGTTGGAAATCTCGGCATAGCACTCACTGAAAACAATAGACGACCCCCAAAACAGCAATTCTTCCCTACTTTGTCCGAAACATCACTTGTGGAATGTGAAAGCTAAAGGACAAAATAGAGGAAAGCGATAGTTACGACGCTGCCGAAAGTAAATCTAAGGTCCACTTTTTTATTTTTGCAGTGGTAACATTGTTTTGTTTTAGCCACTGGGTGTTATTATTTCCGCTTCATGCATCTGGTAACGTTTTGTTTTATCCATCGGATGAATTTCTTCTTCATGATATTCAAAAATACGATTAGCAATGTCGTTTTGTTTACAATATCCAACTATATATGTTTGAATGGATATTCACTTAGAGATATAAGTAAATCAGGAAAGTGGACCGATCGGCAATGTTTGTATTCTCAGTCGTTTAAAGAGTAATATAGGTACGATGTCGTTCTACTATGTTACACGAGTCATCAATAGTTTTCTTGTGTTTAAAATAATGAAACCAGTATCGTTTTACAAAATAAATAATCGTGAAAATAATAATATTAGTATAGATTTACCGTATTATTTCGGCCATGTCAATCTAGGCCATGAGTTAACGGGTAATTTTTACGATTGAAAGAATTGTGTATAGGTTCATCCATGAGTCGACCTAAATTTTTATCACTGATTTGATCTTTACACTTTCTCCAGTCTCTCACTTGTTATTCACTTATCACAGATTCATATTACCCTAAACAAGTACTACTGTTCTCAACATACTCAATAACTCTAAGCTTGAAAGCATTGTCATACACTGTCCGTGTTCTGTTCGGCATTGTTTCTTTGCTGCTATGTTGTTGTTTTTCATATAGCTTATCTATATAATAAAAGTGAACATATGTGCGTTCGGACCGCTTCAATAATCACGTATGCAAATTTAATTTTTATGAGCTAAAAACGGAGGATTAAGCTTAAGCTTAATAATAACTGATAATGATAATAAAAAAAGAAAAAATAATCACATATGCAAATTTAATATTTATGAACAAAAATGAGGCTTAAGCTTAAGCTTAATAATAACAGATAATACTAATAAAGAAAGGAAAGAGTAATCACATATTCAAATTTAATATTTATGAACAAAAAAGAGGCTTAAGCTTAATAAAAACTGATAATGCTAATAAAAAAAGAAAAAATAATCACATATGCAAATTTAATATTTATGAACAAAAATGAGGCTGAAGCTTAAGCTTAATAATAACAGATAATACTAATAAAGAAAGGAAAGAATAATCACATATTCAAATTTAATATTTATGAACAAAACGAGGCTTAAGCTTAATAATAACTGATAATGCTAATAGAAAAAGAAAAAAATAATCACATATGCATATTTAATATTTATGAAAAGAAATGAGGCTTAAGCTTAATAATAACTGATAATGATAATAAAGAAACGGCAGAATAATCACATATGCAAATTTAATTTTTCTTAGGAAATAAGGAATGCTTAATTTTTATAACTATATAATGAGAAATTAAAGACAATAGACACTCAAATAAAACTTTTGTGACTAAAATAGGAATCAATTCACGGGCACCGCGATTGGTTAATTGATGCGTATGCGTTTTGGTTGCTTCTGTGCATTGCCATTTAGTGTTCCATAGTGGGGCCGATAAGATCTCAAATTCGGTTCCGACAACATCAACACAAGACTTTGAAAATACATAGAAGAATTATTTTCTCTTTGTCAGCTCAACGGAAATGAATGCCAAATTGTCCTTAAAAAAGACTTGATTTTTTTATACTTGTATCAAAAGTAATTGATACCTATTTCTTCCCTTTGTTCATAATGGAATATGCTATATTTGTGTAGTATATTAGGAGTGAATAGTTTATCCCCATTTGTAACAATAAACAATGAAAAGTTAAATAAAGCTTATCAGTAAGTTATTCTGGCTTCCAGTTTTTATTACAATGTTTAACTTCGTTATGGAACGTTACCTGAAACCTGACTGTCTGGACCTCGATACGTCCGACTCGGATTCTATTGAGAATGACGGCACTAGAGAAAAATGTTTGAAGGATTCCTTACAGCGCCACAGTTATCTTCAAACACGGCTTTAACAGGTACTGAAAATATACTCTTCTATTACATCATGTTTTCACTCCAATTTATAGAAATGTATCTGAATGTGAGAATTGCGAAACTGCCGTGGACATTTTAGAAGCCATGTTTGTCAAGAAAAAAAAATACCATTTTTGCTAGACATTTGTTTGCTACCCGGCGTCAGCAACCAAAAGAACCCATTGAACAGTACCTTCAGATTCTAAAGACATTAAGTCGCGAGTGTTAATTAACTTCGAACCAAGCAAGAGATGTTTTATCAGGGACGCATTTATTAATGGAATACAGTCCAACCCAATAAGAAAAAGGCCACTAGCGACAAAGGACCTAGACTTGCCAACAGCTTATGAACAAGCCCTAACGTTGGGCATGGCACAGAATCAGTCTGTCTTCTATTTACAACCCAAGATTTGGGGAGCTGCTATTGTGGCCCCTCTTCTGCAGGTTAAAATTATTTCATTGTTCAAATACTCCCACACACACTTCTAACGATCACGAACAACTTATCACTGCCGCATCAACTGGATCCACATGCTACATTTGTTGCCTCCGTATACATTCTAGTTAGTCTTGCCCGGCTCGAGACGTTAGATGCCACAAGTGTGGACAGCAGGGACATTTTTCAAATATTTTTCGTTCATATATAAAACGTTCAGCTACTCTTGCTACTGTATCACCAATTACAGTACCAGCTGCATTCCCCGGCTGTCTCTGAAAGACAATTGTGAGAATTAAAATAAATGGATTGATTATTTATTGATACAGGCATTTCCGAAAGTTTTATTAATGCCAGTATCGTAAAAGCGAATAAATGGGAAGCCTTTCCATTGTTCCAACCAAATATTAATTGCAAATTCATCTTTATCGTCCAATGTAATTGAATACTGCATGATTAATTTGAAACTAAAAAGTAACTCCTATAAAGGGATCAAATTATCGGTAATGAGAAACCTCTGCGAGGTGATTTTGAGTCACAATTTCCTAAAACAACATTCATGTGTTGAAATCCCTTTGGGTGACACCCATCACTTTTTACAAACTTGAAACCTGATTGCAAATTAATAGCAGTAAAATCAAGACGATATTCACAAGAAGACAACCAGTCCATAGCAGCAATACAAAACTGCTGAAGAAAGGAATTATAGAGTCAAGTGAACTCCATGGAGAGCCCAGGTCCTCGTAACAGCCACCGAAATTACAAGTGAAGGGATGGTCATTTACTATTCCCAGACCGTCAACGGATACACATTACTTGATGCTTACCATTGCCTCGTATTGACGAAATGATTTCTAATATTGCTAAACACCACAGTTTCAGTATTTTAGACCTCAGAAGTTCCTACCATCAGGTACCTATTAAGCCAGAGGATAAGCCCTACACGGCATTCGAGGCCTGCGGTCGCCTATACCAGTTCTGCCGAATTCATGTTGGAGTAACAAATGGTGTGGCAAGCTTCCAGGGGGTTATATATGAAATAATCTTCAATGAAAAATTGAATCGTACTGTTGCGTATACAGACAATGTCACAGTATGCGGACATAACCAAGTTGAACATAACCACAACTTTAAACGATTAATGGATGCCATCAAGAAATATAATCTGACGTTGAACAGTGAAAAATGTTCCTACAACATGAAATGCATCAAGCTATTGGGGTACATTGTCAAAATGGCACCATAGCGAGTGAATAAACTCTCTAATGGAATTACCAGTCCCTGGAAACATGTCCGCCTTACGACGAACCCTCTGTATGTTCGCCCACTACACCGAATGAGTTGCGTCTTTTTTCAGAAAAAATACACCCATTGACGCAAGTATCTACTTTTCCTTTGTCCTGTTCCGCCATCAAAGCATTTCAAAACGTGAAAGAGGGCATTGCTCAATCTGCTATTTCTGCTGTGGATCTTTTTATCCCTCTATAAGGTGAGATGAGACGAATGCCTCCGACTGTGCGATAGCTGCCTCGCTGAGACAATGCGGTCGATCTGTAGCTTTTTTTCAAGAATACTTTCGCGGTCCGAGCGACGACACTCGGCGATAGAAAAAGAGGCGTATACCATAGTTGAGGCATTACCTAATCGGTCGACATTTAAAACTAATCACTGACAAAAATTCGGTCTCGTTTATGTTTAACTCGAACACAACGAGCAAAATAAAAAACGAAAATATAGCGAGATGGAGAATGGAGCTTCTTTGCTACTCATTCGATGTCACTTACCGCCCTGGTAAGGAGAATGACACGGTTGACGCACTTTCAAGGGTATGTAGCTTGGTAACCGACTCAGATGATCTTCAGGATATACAGAGCGAATTGTATTATCCAGGTATCACAAGAATGACTCACGTAGTCAGGAGCAGAAACTAGCCATATTCTGTCGAAGACGTAAAAAGAATTACGAACTCTTGTCGGATATGCGCAGAAAATAAGCCAAGGTATACAACCCACCTCCAGCAACACTCATTAAGGCCACACAACCTTTCGAAAGGCTTAACCTGGTTTTACCCTCTAAAACGAAAAATAAATACATGCTGACAATAATAGACGAGTACTCAAGATTTCCGTTCGGCATCCTCTGCCTAGACGTAACGGTTGCAACAGTAATTCAAGGTCGCTGATCCTTTTTTACCGTTTTTAGAGTTTTCGTATATATCAACTCAGATCGTGGATCTGCTTTTATGTCGGACGAACTCAAGCAATTTCTGCATAAACGAAGTGTAGCTGTAAGTCGAACAACTCCTTACAATCCCCAAGGCAACAGACAGTGCGAAAGATACAATGGCACAATATGGAAGACAGTAAGTTGACGGCCGCAAATCGCTAGAGTCCGATCTTTGATTGGTAAAAACTAATCCTCGTGGCCTTATACGCTATGATGACTCTATTATGTACAGCGACAAACGCTACTCCACATGAGAGGTTATTTTCGTTCCCACGACGAAGCTCAGCAGGTACCTCACTCCCCCCGTGGCTCACCCAACCTGAAACAGTTTTACTAAAACTCGTCACAGTAAACACAACCCATTAGGGAGAAAGGTAGAATTAATCGAAACAAACCCCCAGTACGCACTGGTCCGAAATTCCGAAGTAAGGCAATCTATTGTCTCTTTAAAGAATCTAAAGGGAATGTATCTGAACGTAGAACTGCTTCAGAGGGGTATGCAGACCCGGTTCACAGAACAAGTCCAACCCATTTAGGTGATATTGCGCCGTATACGGCAAGTTCAGAGTCCCTACAACACAAATCTGAATTTTATAACTCTATTTCTGACGACCGATGGGTACCACGAAAGCGACTTCACCCAACATCTGAGACAGATACTCAATCTTCAGACGACCGAAGCGCCGAAGAAAACGATAGCGTTTCAAGCAAGATCTATTAGCCTTAAGCCAGCCATACAAGACAGTCCCGAAACGTCATCAGGTCCCGAGGAACTTAGGTTGGAGATGGATGCCGGGCGCGAACAACCACGACGCCCCCAAAGAACCCACAGGAGGCTAGGTCGATGGTATAGCTTTATTCCCTACAAATAAATAGGTAGGTGGAGCATCAAAAGTAATTGATACACATCTCACCCCTTTGTTAATAATGGAATATGTTACATTCGTGTTGTATATTAGGAGTGGATATTTTATCCCCATTTGAGACATTAAGCAACGAAAAGTTAAATAAAGTTATTCTGGCTTCCAGTTTTTATTACAATACTCACGATCAACATTTATTTTCTTTGCCTTATATTTCAACGCCGATTTAATTTTTATTTTCCTTTTTTTCATTCGAAAAAAAAACCAACAAATTTAGTAGTTTTATTATGCAAATCATGACAAACTTTTTCTATTTTTTCTCCGATAATGACCTAGCCTCTGTCGAACTGCACCTGTCCGCTATCATCTTCTGCAATCGTCTGCGACATTTTCTGATCATCTGTGTCTTTCTCGAATTTTCCCCTAGAGATTTCATCTAAAGTCGACAGCTACCTTTTCACTTATAATAGAAACCCTCTGCCCAGAGTGCAGGCTTCTGGCAGGTTTACTTGAACACGTCACTAAATTTCCAATGTAAATTAAGTTTGTTTCTAAAGTTATCTCCCCTTTTATTGTTAAGTAAATAAACGTCCTGCGACCAACACGTCCTGGCTGGCTTTTAAGCTCCAAGTGCGCCACACAGCGGTGCGTGGCTAACGGACTTACCATCATCGACCGTCTAGACTTAGTCGATGACGATTGCCTCAGATTCGACGTTGCTCTGCGATTAGGTTTTAGAGTGTGCAGTAGCCACCGGTGCCATTGTGATCAGCCGGTAGACGTATATGAACTTCACATCCTTTCATGTAGAAGACGCGCCGGCAGATTCCTTAGATACAGCACTCTGAACGATATCGTCCAACGGGCCCTAGACATTGCTGGCTTTCCGTCGATCCTCGAACCAGTTAGCCTCGACAGAGGGGATTACAACCGGTCCGATTGGTATGACGGTGTTTCCCTTGGCAAGTCTCTTATATAGAATGCGACTTGTGTCGATACGTTTGCACCCTCGTCAGTAACAGAATTGGCGACAAACCCTTGGCATGTAGCAGCGTATGCAGAGGACCGCAAGCGATCAAAATACGGCCGTCTTCTCGACAGATTTGTGTTCCAACTAATTGCCGTTTAATTGACTTGGCGTTATGAGTGTCTCTCCATCGTCACTATTCCTGGAAACATATTGAGCTTGCTCTATGCCTTCCAAGCCAGTAGGACACCCGACGAAACTTACTGATATAATTGGTTTTGAAAAAATAACATTTTATTAATTAACTATTATTTGTTATTGTTCTATTGAATAAGTTTGACTAAATAAATTATTTATTATCTCGTCTAATTTATTGTTCACAAGTTGAAACAAACGTCAACAATCAATTCATACATTAATGGCTTTTTGATTATTATGTTTACAGTATGGCAATCTGTCATGTATATTCGCTTCCATTAATTTTTACATTTTATCTTGCTCGACATCTTTTTTTAAAAGAGTCATCTATACAGAAAGTCAGAGGAATTTTCACTCTCAGATCTAAAACCATCGAGAAGACTTCTTCACATGGTATATTACAGTTGTGGGTAATTCTGAAGATGGTAGTGAGGATATCAAGGGACTATTCTTGTACATACGGGTTGATGAGGTAAGAGACAAACGAGGAGAATAGTGCATTATCACCCTTTATTGCAATGACGTCATGATAGACTCTTTTCTAGAGAGTGGTGTTCACATAAATATCTGAAAGTAAAGCTCTAAAGCTAACAGTACTGGTACATCCGTTTATCCAGAAAAAGCCGACTTTTTCTTCGGCATCTTTCGGGTGTTTCTGTAAACAGCCGGAAGATGCCGAAGCACTTAGCCAATCAGAAAGTTCGAAAAGTAGACGACAACTTTACCTGTACTCAAAAAATTCTTGCCCAAAAAACAAAAGTCTTCTACAGCTTTTGATCCGGACAAAAACCGGACTGTTTTTTTTTTAACCCTAACCTTAAACTCATCCTAACCTTACCTAGTTTGTTTTTGTTCGGTTCAAAAGCTGTACCAGTACAAAGAAAGTTTGTAAAAACGTTGTTTCATTGATTATGTTCTTGGCAATCTTTAGTTTATTCATAAAAACACAATTAATCGAAAATAAAAATATAACTTTCAACTTTCTCGTGAGAAAAAAAACTTTTTTTCATTGAATTCTGTGTCAAAAAATAAATAAACTGTCATAAAAAATAGACATACGATTAGTGTACATTTTTCATGTGGAAAAACGGTCTCGTTTTAATTTTGACACCAGTTCGTTTTGATTCGGCATTTTTCGGTAGTTTACGTATTTCAACGTCGGCAAAAGTCGATTTCGTCTGGTTCAAAAGCTGTACAAGTACCAATCTAACAATTTTTATATTCTAGCTTGTACGTTTTTCTCGACCGCGTGTTCGGGTATGTCTTTTCCAAACACGAAGTCGCCCTTTTGTGTGTTGTGTTATCGTGAATAACAAATGTCTGTCGGAAGAAAGAGAAGAGGACATTTGTAAAGAAACTCTTAGATTTACATACATATTTACAAATGTGACACACTACTCTCTTGCTATAACTGGTTACTGACACTTTTACGCTCGTACACTTCCTCTCGTGTCCCTGGCTGATATCGCTAGCGTTGCTTGATGTGGCTTCGCTAAATTTTGGCTGTTTTCACAGGTCGCCAACGCTGATGAACTCTACCTTCTTTAAGAAGACTGATGTGATCGAAGCGTCTTTGTCGACTGGACAGTACCCTAACAATGTTATTATTTGATCAAATCATACAGTCCTAGGTTACTCACCAATAAAGAAAGGAATACTACATGTGAAAAAAAAAATACCCAGTAAATTAAACAAGATGTTCAGGGTATTAACAACACAACAATATTCTTGGTTTTGTTTGAAGATAAGAATATGTATATTTCCTTTAAACTTGTATTTACAAGAACTCAAAGTCTTCCGTGACGGTTAATTGCTACTTGTTCTGGATGGAAACTTGGGGATTCAAACTCCAACTACGTAACTCACAAAGTTAATAGAGAGTCGACGTGAAAAACTTTTCATCTTCTGGCTGAGAAAGAGAATTGACTGTAGAGGGGGGGGGACGGAAGTTCTCCCAATCTTAGCTCTTCAACTCGAGTTAACTCTCCAATCTTCTCCAAAAATTATCTCACCTTCTTAATTCGCGCTTCGTTATGACAACTTCATCGACGAGCTGATCTCAGCTGCCAAGCAATCGGCCATTTTAATTTAAACAACGTATACCAGAGCCTAGACATCCATATAATTTCTACTAACGGAAAACTCAATCTCATAATTCGTGTGAACATAATATTTTATTCTTTCGGTGCGAATTCTTAATTATATACTAGCAAGTTAACCACCCGAAATCCCTCGTAGGGTTCCGGCACTCTGTTATACCGACACAACCATTCTTACATAAACAATTTGTCAAAGGCAAACGTAAAAGGGGATTTCATTGACCGGATTAACTTTCTCACCAAAAGGTACATATTCAAATCTACTTCGACATCGATTCAGGCTAATTATCGATGCATGTTTTCGGAAAATATGCGATCGCTTCGTTTGCTACTATAATTTTTTGCATTTTATCCTAATCGACATCTTTTCTTAAGATAGTCATCCATAAAGAAAGTCGGGAGAATTTTCACTCTCATACTAAAGCTCCAAATCGAGAAAACTTCTTCATATGTAAGAGCACCGTTATTATTTTATATTTTGATCTTGCTTATTCTATGTTTGATACTCTACATTTTCCACCTAAATACATTCTGTTCGTCTACCATTTACTTTTTTTGCGTTTTAGATTGGCTACTCCAAATATTTATTTTACATTGTCGGTTAATAGAATAACAGATTTGCAGATTTGTTTTTGTTAGTGAACACAAAACAGCCTTAGGAGTCAAAAGACAATTGTTCTATAACAGTAAAGTATATTATTCATATTTGTTAATCTTTACTTTTTTATAAATGTTATATTACAGTTTGCAAACGATATGATTTATGTACAGAAATCATTCCCGGGTCACGCCATTAATGTTTAGCATAACCTCCATATATATTTACTGGTTTCCGTAATTCACACATTGAGCAGTTACCTTTTCTTGCCTTAAATAGTATGCACTTCATGTATAACAATTCGAGAAATGTAACTCATCTGTTATCTGACATAAATTTTTTCCTTCTTTTATCAATTATGCGGCACATTCTTCAAAGCTTCCTATTTTTTAATAAGTAGATCAAACGAAATTTAAAGTAAATAAACGTGCTTCCTCGAGCACTTTCAAGAGAGTTGTACTTTATGATCTATCTTTCGTTATCCAATTTTTGGGAGATGACGGTAGCTAAGTGGTTAACGACACGGACTGGCGACCTGTGTGTGCTAAGTTCGTTCGACAGAAACACTTTCACTTAGGATGTTGGCAACCTGTACGTGGTCCCTCCTGTAAGTACCCGATTTTTTTCTAGAAAGAAGTCTAACTAAAAAGATCCAATTGTTGTTACTTCGTATCCATGTCTTCATTTCTTTCTATCATTTCCCGAACAATAGACATCTCTGCACATAGTCGGGGAGGCAGGGTGGTGGGCCAGTTTGTCGGAAGGCTCAGAGCGAACTACACGTGTAGAAGTAAGATGGATGATAAATTAACAGGCGATGATAAATTAATCGGTAGAAGAGATGACAACGTCTAAATTTCAATAACGGTTTTTTTTCAAATTCGAGAATGTTCCTCTTTTTGTTTGGTTGCCGTGGTACTTTAATTACAGACGAGAACAAACACCCCCCTGGGGATAATCGTGGATGAAGTGCCCCAAATCACGTGAGGAGTGGCTACATATTATAATCATGATTTGCATTGATGGCAGACCTGTATTTTGTTTGATAGGGACTACGAGACATTGTGCATCTTCTTGGATGGAATGTATACGTAATACATCTTTTATGACTTTAATTGTGTGTGCTGCACCAAACACACTTTTATTGCCTATCTCGCAATTGATAGGCAAAACTGATTACTTATGATTATAGATAAGTTTGACAACTATTTTTGCGATGAGGAATTACATATTTCAACCTTTCAACGCATAATAAAGTCTTTGCGGCTAATTCTAATTCGACCACTCTTTTGATCTTATTTACGTTAATCGACTAATCACCATTTCTTTATTTTCAAGCAGACAGTTGTTTTCTTTGACTTCTCATATCATTCACATAATTGGCGTCTGAATACATCACAATGTTCAGACTTTTGAGATTGCCAAGTTCGAGAAAGCAAATGTTACTTGGTGAGTTTTAACATACAATAACATATTATTTGCTTTATTAACGTGACTAAATTTGGCTTTTGTGATTTGTGAATCCCAAATACATGCCTGCAATCTAATTAAGCTTCCCAATAAAACACCTCAGTATATTTTCGTCGTCTGAAGTGGTCGATGTCCGTCTATATTGATGAGCTCAATGCTATTGATATAACTATTCTGATTGATATGCATAGATAGATCAGATATTTGGTAAAGTTCAATGCATCAATATTTAATGGCAGATTAATGCGCACAACTTGTGTCAAATATGCTTCTCAATTTTTCAATCATAGATTCTTAAAATATTTTTGTTCCATCCCACAACTGACCATTAACAAAATAGACCAGAATACTTGCAAGACCATCCGTGGAATGCCGATAGAAAACACATTGATTATATGTACTCATTTTTCTTTCGACTTTGATCATCTTTACGTTGTGATTGACGAACCACACTCTACGGACATCTGCTAATCACGACACAGTCTTTTTGAGTTTCCATCAATTGGTTTACCCTGGTGAAAAACTGTTTCGTATTCAATGAATAATCCATGCAGTTAGGGTAATAAGGCAACATACAAATGTTACACTTTCCCGCGGGCATGTTAGACTGTCTGTCTTCTCAAATCGTCGGGCACATAGTTTAGCTTTTGATTGTTATTTTCCATTAAAGAATTGTTGCATTACTACCCATCCTATCTAATTATTGCTTCCCTGAAAACACGAAAATGTATTCTGTAGTGCCGGGTTTCAGAACTCTATTGAAAGAACTGACTTAACAATTTATTAAAAGTATAAAATGAGTTTAACATTCTGCTTTAACTGTTCTTAATCACTAAAATCGATGAGGTGGACAACTGCTGGATTGAGTAATGATTTCAATTTTAACCATTATCCTCAACTTAATCGTAGATTTTCTTTCCAACTAACTAATTCTGTATATTTAAGTTGAATGATGTCTTGTAATGTTTCAGTCTAAAATATTTATCTTATTTCAGTTTCTGTAGAAGTGTCATCTTAATCTGTGGTAAAATGGGCTTTATTGAAAGAGAATTTCTTTTTTTATAGAGAAAAAACATTTATGGAGACCTGTACGAAGGTTAAAAACCATAGTATTACGCTCAGCTTTAGAGATGTATTTCTATTATCATTTTAACTAGTTCGTTTACATGATCATTCACTGATTCCATTTATAAACTATTTCATTTAGACTGAAATTCTGAATTCAAGTTAACATCCTGCTTAAACTGCTTGAAATGCTTAAATTCCAATGATCTGCCAAAATCGATAACTTGCTTTTCCTCAGCTTCATTTTTAGTGTTCCACTCATTTGCATATTTGCAAGATTCTACTATAGACTGAGGTCATGTTCTAAGGATTTCCCCATTGCCTTTGATATAAGTGTGTTCGATTTGCCCGCATATTGAGAATAGAGCATGGTGTCATCGGCAAATATATATTCATATCGGACGCCATTACATAAGGGAAGTCGTTTATGAAAATCAGGTATAATAAAGGTCATGAAAAGTTTAGCATTTTCGAGCTAGTGTACTATTGCTAGATTTAATCATGATTCATAGATTTTAGCGAAGAGTGGGAGAGGACGTATCGGGCAATAATTTTGTTTTTGAGATTTTAACCAGAGTTCTTGAAATTGGCACCGCATAGGCAAGTTTCAAGCTATTAATGAAGCAAGATTCTGCAAGGCATTTGGTATAGAACTTGGAGAGGACAGGGGCCATCTCCACAGAGGATTTCTTTATAACTATAGTAGGGATAAGATCTGGTTCACATGATTTCGAGGTCAAGGTTTTTTTATGATGTCCAGTACGTAGGAAGGGGTAATAATAAGATCATCTAGTGTGGTTTCCGCCCATAATGGAAAATAAGGGAGGGGTTGTTTAGTGGAGTTTAAGGCGAACCACTGGGCAATTAGTTCAGCCTTCTCCATTGGCGTGCAAGCCACATCATGGCGGTTGGATAGCTGGGGAATTGTTCGACAAAGTACTAGTCTTTGAAGACGATGGGAAGGTGGTATCACTTAAAAGCAACCATTAGTAACTGCAAGATAATTTCAACATAATCTGATCTTGGTCTTCAAACTGGGATTTACTTTCAACTCTGCAAAATGCAGTCATCTGCCTATCCACTCTCTGCCCACTAGCCTCCTGTCCATCCGTTGTTTACCTCAACATCGCCACTAATCCAAAGGACCGTGGTACAGTACTTTTATTAAAGTGTAACTATTAATTTTAGTATTATATATTTAGTAAATTTATAAGTAAAGTTTAAACGTTAGTATTATTGCATAAGTACGAAAATCATACTAGTCGCAGAACAAATTCGTACACATTTTCCTGGGGGCTGTACGTAATTGGGCATAATACACAAACACTAGAAGGTAGGTAATATTTTATTTGAATGGAAACAAGTACATACCTCTAAGTAACTAAATAACTAACTAAAGTCCAGAAAAAACTACAAAAGATGGAAACGGTGCATTACGAAATCGTTAGAAGGCAAACAAATTACCCCTGAAAGTAAAAAAGAAAAGAAGGAAAAAAAGAAACAAACTGTCTCAATCGGTAAAGTGTGTAAAAATAAAGACAAAGATTTGCAATTATTAATTATATGGTTTTGTACGAAAACAGTGCACACGCTGTTGACATATCAAAATTATTAGAAGTCATAAATCGTTTTTGTCTGAATGTGTAATAACATTTAAAAAGTGAACGTTAAAAAACTACCAAACGAGAAAAACGGCTCAATCTGGAAAGTTAATAAAGAAAGAAAGGAAACGTTTCAATCTAAACAATGAACAAAGAAAGAAAACTTCTCAATCGGTAAAATAAAAAATTAAATGAAAAAAAAGAACTGTAATTACCGATTGTATTTTTTTAATTAGTAAATTTATCAATAAAATTTAAATTTTAGTATTATTGCATAGTTAAAAAGAGCATACTTATGGCAACCTTTTTATATAGTCGCAGGAAAGTATTTTTTATTTTGGGAGGGTGTGGTGTTCAGTAATTGTGTCTATACACAAATACTGAAAGGAAGGTAATATTTGATATAAATAGAAAGAAGGTGTTTGCCTTTCAGTAATCCTATAAGTAAACGTAAATTTGGGAGAAAATATCTGTTAAGACATTCTTCTTTATAACTTAACATAATAAGTCTTTTTACTTCTGTATTATCAGCATCATTATTATTTACTCACTTGGAGCTTTCACACAAATTATCATCAGTGATTGCACATAAACCGTGGTGTTCCATGGAGTCTGAGTGACAACACGTTTCTCCAGTACTCGCCACCCTTTTCGATAACTATTGCAAATTAATTTACGTTATCGTAAAAGCCGCTTATAATTCATTTCTTGTTGACAACGACCTTATTATTATTATTATTATTATTATTATTATTATTATTATTATTATAAAGAAGTATTATTATTCTTTATTATTCTTACATAGATAGCAGTAAATAGACTTATTAATGTACATATGATATTGACAACGTGTACTTTCATTTGATCTTAGCCTTTGTCCTAACATGATAAAGGAAGAGAGAGAGACAACCTCAGTCATCTTTTACCTAATCATTTTATACAATATCATTCGCTTGTTTACTTAACTTCGATGACATAACCACTCACATGATTCTTACAACCACTTCCTTTAATCTCGACATAAAACCACTGTCTACTGTTGTCATTGAACGGTTCATTTATCCTGATATACAACATTACTATATGTCATGCATAAATATCTAAAGAATATATATATATATATATATATATATATATATATATATATATATATATATATATACTATTCAGATGTGTTTCATACATTAATATAGAGTATGGAGATTGTTTCATACATTAGTTAGGAGTAATGACATGAGAAGCATATGAAACTGACTCTTAATGCCTTTTATGAAAACTACACAAGTTTTAAACGGAGTTTAAATCGGGTAAACCAGCAGGCTTTATAATCAGGGGGTTCCGGAAAACGTCTAACTATCTAAGATACTATTTTATCTTCCTGCGAGGGAGTATTATCATGCATGAAAACAATCACTCAAGTCGAGAATTCTTCTCAAATTCTCCTGAGTCATTTCTTCCAAATGGATTGTCTGATGACGTCTATGTACGTCACTATTATAGATGTATAACGTTTCTTCATTAAGTGAAGCAATGCATCTTCCAGTTGTTATAAATGGATTACATTCGCTGTAGTTGCAACGTTCTCTCTACCAAAGCATCTGTTTGTAGCCACAAAACCTAAAACTATCCATGAATGATACAGCGATTTTGTATCAAGGTTAAATTCCTCTAGATCCGCCGTGTTCTGACTATGCCCATACATATTAACAGTAATTTTTACCTGGTCTGGAAATCTATATGAACCAACTAATATAAAACCAATAATACTTGCCGATATCATAAAGCTTTCATCTCACTGATTTAAGCAGTGTCAACGATCACTTTTGTTCACCACCCATTCCTTACTTCAACTATCAGGTCTACTTAGGGTGGTACGACTTCCATCCACGTATAGTACCTTGGCGATGCCAATTATCATGTACTCATTTTCACATCTTAGATGATTCCCTTCACAATTAATTTTACTGATAAGTCACCACTTATCAAGACCAAAACCACTGGAGTGTAAGGGTTAATGAGAAAGATGAATTACACTGGTCAACAAATTTTTATTTTTTTTTCTTTGGCAGACCATCTAGGAGTGTTTTCTGGGGTTTTGAAGGTCGCTGATTACGAATATAACATTGGTTTTGCCAGATTGGTTCTAGTTTAGAAGATACTGATAGCCCCAAATAAGCCTAAACTGCTAAAATTCTCCCTGAAATACTTCAATATAGAAGCAGTAAATAATAATTTTCTGATATTATTGAATCATTATAATGATTATGTATATATTGAAGTATTTCAGGGAGAATTTTTATATAATTATTTATATAGGGAGAATTTTTATATAATTATATACTGTAATTACTTAATAACATGTTCCATAAATATAGTTGCAGTATAAATTAAACAGTAATTAAGAATTTTCTTTTTAATTCCACAGTTGAAAATGAGTTCCAGAGAGAAAATGAGTTCTTCTAGAAGATGTTGCAGATATGAACCGGATGTCTTTTGTTACATCTGTGGACAGTATATGATGGCACAACAAAAGAGGAATATTACAGACTTTGTCAAGAGGGCGTACAAAGCATACTTCGATATGATACTTGGTGACCAAGACAAGTCTTGGGCCCCACATATGGTGTGCAAAACCTGTGTAGAAAGTCTCCGCGGTTGGACCAACGGTAAGCTGAAGTTGAAGTTTGCTGTACCAATGGTGTGGAGAGAGCCCAACAATCATTTTGATGACTGCTACTTCTGTCTCAATGACATGACGGGGTTTAACAAGCACAAGAAAGCAAATTGGCAGTATCCGAGCCTGGATTCTGCTATCCGTCCTGTTGCGCACTCTGAGGATGTACCTGTGCCTGTTTTCACCAGTTTGCCTGAAATCGATGAAACCGAAGAGATTCCAGCTGATCTTTCAATATCAAGTGATGATAGCTGTAGTGACTATGAAGAACCCTCAAATGGCCCTCAGCTTTTCAATCAATCTGAACATAATGACCTAGTGCGAGACCTTTGTTTGTCGAAGGAGCAGTCTGAAGTTCTTGCATCACGACTCCAAGAGAAAAACATTCTTGATTCTGGCACAAAAGTAACATACTATAGGACAAGGGAAGGCAGCTTGCTTCGTTTCTTTTCTAAAGAAAACGACCTGGTCTTTTGTAATGACGTTTCTGCACTTCTTAACTGCATGGGGATCTCATCATATGACCCAGCAGATTGGCGTCTCTTCATAGATAGCTCGAAAGCAAGTCTAAAAATTGTACTTTTGCACAATGGCAATAAGTTTGCTCCTGTGCCAATTGGCCATTCTACCAAGATGAAAGAAGAGTATGATGCTATCAAATTTGTTCTTGAAAAGCTGAATTACAACACTCATAAATGGCTGATTTGTGTGGACTTGAAAATGGTGAATTTTCTGCTTGGTCAGCAAAGTGGGTACACAAAGTATCCCTGCTTTCTTTGTTTGTGGGATAGCAGAGCAAGAATCCAGCACTGGAGAAGGGAGAACTGGCCAGAACGAGAAAGTCTCGAAGTCGGCACAGCCAACGTCATCAATGAGCCTTTGGTACCCAGGGATAGAATCATCTTCCCTCCATTGCACATAAAACTAGGGCTCATGAAGCAGTTTGTTAAGGCGTTGAACAAGGATGGGGATTGCTTCAAGTACATATGCAGGCAATTTCCAGGTCTTTCCATCGAAAAAGCTAAAGGTGGCATCTTCGATGGACCTCAGATTCGAACGCTCATGAGGGATTCTGACTTCACTAATCATATAGACACGGTTGAGTTAAATGCTTGGGTGTCCTTCACAGATGTAGTGACAAACTTTTTGGGAAATCACAAAGCTGACAATTACAAGCAATTGGTCCGTAAGATGCTTACTGCATACGGAAAACTAGGGGCAAATATGAGCATTAAAGTTCATTTCTTGTTTAGCCACCTCGACAGATTTCCTGGTAATCTTGGTGATTACAGTGAGGAGCAGGGAGAGAGATTCCATCAAGACATCAAAACAATGGAAGAGAGGTATCAAGGCAAATGGGATGAGCACATGATGGCAGACTACTGCTGGAACCTTTTGAGAGACTGCCCAAAAGTTGCTCACAAGCGAAAATCGTATAAACGTCAATTTTAGTTTTGTGAATAAAATATTGTTTTGTGTGTTCATTGTAACTAAGAATCTAGTGTATAATGCTTTGCATTAATTTATGATATATAACTGATTATGTAAATGTTTTTTTTCACTTGGAGAATTAAAATTCAGCAAATTTTTAGCAAATTTTTTGTATATCCTCGAAATCTATGAAAAGTGTTCAGTTATAGGATAAATGAAGTGATGTTATATCTAACTTAACTTGTTAGATTGAGATTTTACACTGTCTTTGTGGTTTAAGATCATCATAAAAATCAATATCTGACATTTATGCACTATTTAGCCGTTTTTTGTACGTTTAGCTATGGTCGCGAATGGGTGATTTCAGACAAACGACCCCCCTGTGATAACTCAAAAACTAGAGCCAATTTGAAAAAACTAATGTCAGATTCGGATTCAGCGCCCTTGAAAACCCCAGAAACCAGTCTTACTTTGCCTGCCAAAAATATTGTGTTGACCAGTGTTATCAGTTAAATTATGAAAAACATTATGAGTGGATTAGGAATTATTAATGGAAGGAACAAAATTTGATTACCATTGTGAACGTTTTATCACAAGTAATTGTTGACATTAGATTTTACAATGACAATGTTGTAGTCTGCAAGGAATTCAAAGACGACCATGTTGTAGTTTGCAGTGAAACAGTCCCATGTAAATTTATTCCACAGATAGGAAGTTCTTGGAAAGAAACTCTATTCGTAAAAATTGTGTTTGATGTTTGACACACAGAGGTAGAAAGAAAAGTTATGTGCAATTCTGGTAGTAAGATGCGTTCTTGCTGTGAATATCTTACTAGAAGAACCACAGATTTACTTTTTAACAGGCATCACTGACGGAAATACAGTTTGAAGAATATGGCTTATACTTTCGGGCACATTATTTTAACCAACGTTCGTGTTGCGGTAGTCTTTTTTTAAATTTTACGGGACAGTTTTTAAGCAAATTGTCTGTAAGTTCTCAAATAAAATGTTAAATATTTTCTATAATATATTTTAGGAAAAACACATTTTAAAATTAAATTCATCTAAAAGTGAATATCAATTCTACTTAGAATAGGTTAAGAATTAAATCCCTGGTGAAGGAACGAAATAAAAATTATCTGATTCTATATATCTAAAAGTGTATGAGATGCAAAGTGGACTAAATAAATGGTTTAGTTCGAAATTCAGGAAGGTCACGGACTTCAGGAAAAAGCACCCATTTCATAAACACTGTCTAATACAAGGTTATCCCCGCCTTCAAAATCATGTCATTAATTGAGTCGTTATTAAAACTCACAATCCTTTCTGCAATCAAACCATATTTGATACAAAGTAAACATGCCTTCTCTGTTTGTCTATTTATCTATATTGATTAATATTGTTACGTATCGATTGACATCAACAAAATACCGTGCGTTTCTGGCTTTATTACCTCCTCTCACACATATTCACACGGTAATATTGATGTGTAAATTCATTAACAATTATTTCTATGAAACAGCCTTTAAAGTGTATGAGAGAAAATATGAAATACAGAGTAATATTTAGATGGCAGAGCTACTGAGGTTGTTCAGAAGTGTTGTTACATTGGTTATACCATTGGAGCACGGGTAGGAGCAGGTGCTAATGGAAGTCATACCTAGCCAGGGTTGAGGACATGTGAAGCATGTAGAGAAATGATATAAAAATATACGATGGATGATAACGTGAGTTTTGATGACCTCAGAGGAAGAGTAAATTTGGACACTATAGCAAGATTGTGCAGCACAGGAGACTTTGATAGTGTTGTGAAGTAGTCCAACAGTAAAAAGAAGTCAAGTCGAGGTTGGGTTAAGATAACAAGTGTATTAACATAAAAGGTACAAAGGTAAGGAAACTGACTGGCACTCGGCTAGACAGTTACAATACTGTCCTTTTCTCCCTGGTGATTGTCTACTCGCAATATTTATAGTGAGAACCGGTGTAGTTTCTCTTCTGTTAGAACGGCCGGTGTAACAGATAGTATGGTAACATTCAAAGAATAGATGATAGTTTTAGAGTAAGTAGATGTTTAACAATTTTGGTATCAGGTTCAGTTCACAAGATAGGACAAAAAAATCCATGGGAGGAAGTGATAAAAATAGTGTTGAGAGAAAGAGGGATGAATAAATACCTGTCTAGAGATAGGTTAGTTTGTAAAAGCCGTCCAACATGTTCCAACAGTTAAAACTAACGTTAAACCAACTATGATAATGATGGTGTCTGTAGAATCTGGATACAATTAAATATATGTCACTTATCATACTGTAGCATCTCAGTCCCTCGCAGCTACAAATAATGCAGTCCTCAAGCTCTGTCCCTTTCACACGCGTTCAATGCTAAAACCCTTGGCGTTAGTTGATGTGACGTCGCCGACTTTCACCGTATTTCTGGGACGTCAGCGTTGACAAAGTTTCCACTTCCCCTGAAGAAGACTGATGGTGTCGAATCGTCTTCGTTGATCGGGCCGAACCTCCCCCACATTGTGTTAATGTATCATATTTCTGCACTGGGATCGATCAGAGAATTAGTCGTCACTTTAGGGATGAGAAATAATTGAATAAAAAAAACAGACAAGTAAGCTATTGGTAATTCGAACAAATATTCTTAATTAAAAATAAGAATTTATATTTCCGTGAAACTGAAAGTTATATAATAGCAAAACTTATTTAGCTGATTGAGGTTAATACCTCTGTCCTTCTGGACTGGGTTTGGGTTCCAACTTTAAAACACTAAGTTTGCTGGGCAGTCGATGGTTAATGGTGTTTGGATGGACGACGTGAAAAAACGATTCTTCTCCGGGTTTTAAAAAAGCAATTTTGTCAGGCTGGCAAACAACGGCAGTTAACTCTAAAACTCCAAAACTGAACAAATTCGCAATTTTTTTTAATACAAAAACAGAAACCACCACTTTATCAAGGCCGAGGTCACCCGTAGCAAGTGTTAACGTGATTTCTATTTATCCCCCCTCCAGGAGATTAGACACAAGTGTCATGTGGGTTTGATGGAAGCGTTTTCAGTGGAATGACTTGGATTTGAACCTGGCACACCCAGGTTCTCAGTCCGCGTCAATACCAACTTATATTATGTGTCAAGGTAACTTCGTGTTGTCCTGCTAAATTTCTTCCTTCATTACTCAGGAACCACTTTTTATTGGTTGTTTACTCATTTGAATCCGCCTCCTCGGACGGGTTTATTCCTGTCAATAATTATCTCTCTCTCTCTCACTCTATCTCTCTCTCTCTCTCTCTCTCTCTCTCTCTCTCTCTCTCTCTATCTCTATCTCTCTATCTCAGTTAGCTCAGCTGCAACCTATGTAGTAATCAGCCCTGGACGCATCCCTACGAGTTCTCATCATGTCTCATGACTTAGATCATGTTTTCATTGAACTTACCTCATTTCTCTGATGCGTTATATTTCAAAACAAAAACAATCAGTTAACATGGTTAATATTTTACCTCCCCATCGTCCACTGTAGCTGTCAAAACGGGAATGCGTTATCTCAGAAAATTGAAAAAAATATTGTTTTCAATGCATGTCAACTTTTTGAACACTCTCGTGCTTTGCCTTGTTGTATCCTACACAGATCACCAGATATATACTAGCGTACCAATCTTTTGCCATTCTTTGTGGGGTTTAGTAACTTTGTTACAGTACCAGTTTTGGAATCATTCTCGCAACCTAGGGATCGATTTGAACCATCAGACACTTATTTGTCAGAATGAGGTATGATTTGGTTCGATCTTAGGAGTTTCATGCCCCTAGGCATTACAGTTGGATAATGGCCCTATGAGAATGGACGTATCTGTTGGAAATCGTTGGTTTGACTTGCGCAGATAAACGCGGGGTGGACCGGCAGTAGAGGTCAGAATGGGGCCTGTTCTCACAGTCAGAAATCACAGACGTGACAGGGTCACCGTGTGACGAGACCCCGGATCAAGGGTCAGTGTGCAACTGCGAGAGGCTCTGTGACGTCACAGGCCTTGCGTGGGAAACAGAGGGATCCATGACGTCACTCGTTCCTCGTGAGAAGCGAGTTTCGTCAGTCTGGGTTTTGGAGGCGAACCTATCAGACATGATGTTGATGTAGTCGGCAATTTGATTTTAGGGAAATATTTAGCTAAGAAAATACAAGCGAGAGATATCCTTCCCCTCTCAATGAATGGTTAAGAAAATATTTGTTTAGTAACCACGATAAAGTAGTAATTTGCTCTCTCTCTCTCTCTCGACGTAGTGAATATCTCGCATTTGATTTGATAACTAACGCTTGAAATAAAAACTGAAGTTGAAAGTTAAGTGGATCGTTTGTCCGACCCGATCATGGGGCTTTTGTTGCAGACAACAGACGGAGTGGTTCACGACAGGAAGGAAGGAAGGAAGAAAGAATTCATCCACTAGACGACACGACCCTCTACACGGCGAGGGAGAAATCTAAGGTAGGCAAACAATATATGAACTATGTGATTTATGATGTTTTAAAAATGACGAGATTTAAATGTGAACTGCCACGGCCGTACCAGGATCAGTATACGAAACGAGTAAAGCCACGGCCCGTATCGTATTGCCGCGGTCCAAGCAGGAGTGGCCATGCAACATTACTTCTTCCTTGAGAAGAGGAGTCGCTTATTGCCGATCCCCTGTTGACTGGGACTGTTCTCGACTATTTTCTTCATCCGACCAGACTACTCAACCTACTGGTCTTGAGCCATATCTTGCTGCAATGGGAAACAAATAAATCCCAACTTGTTATGTTACCTATGTGTGTAGGCTTTACATAAATTATTTATATCTGTATTTATATAAAGTTAGGTATGTGTATATATTTATATATTTGTATGTACATGGTAAACTCCTAAACTAATTACTAAATCATTATGAATTCAAGAACACAGCTGCTAAGTGAAGATTGTCATAATATATCTTTAGTTTAATTTCCGAGATAGATATATTTGCTTATGAAACTACACCCTATTCTCGACATGAGGACAAATAGAATGCACACATATCAAAGGCAATGGCCAAATCCTTAGAAAATAATCTCTAGTCTATAGTGGAACGAGGTAAGAAATGATTGGTTACATCTAATTTTATCAAGAAAAAGCTTATTTTTTGTAGGGAAACGCGGGACTTACCTAACTAGCATTGTGCATAGTTCAATGGGTCGGTCGTGGAAGGAAATGAATGAAGAAGAAAGAAACAAAAATGGCTACCTTGTCTCTTTATATGCCTGCAATGTTACCACCTGATATGTAAATGAGATGCTCCTGGTTGGAGATAAAAGAGGGTTGATTTGTTGTTTTCGGTGACGTTCACTTTGAAGTTGGATTTCAAAGAGATAAGTGAGATATACAGAGGTTGGAAGTTATAAGCTATTTCGGCTCTTGGTGTGCGGTGACTCGAAAGGCAGAAAATGGACAAATTCGATTTTCGCTTGATACCTGAGTTTGATGGATCTACCGCTGGACCGTCTGTTGTTGAATGGGTTGAAAAGGCTGAGAAGATCTGTACACTGTGCAGAATTAAAGAACCAGCCACAGTCATTCCTCTGAGGTTAATCGGAGGGGCCTATGCAGTCTACCAGGAACTCGGGGATGAACCAGACTGGGATACAATCAAACATGGCCTGTATACAGCATTTGGTACAGATCCGTTTGTTGCATGGCAATAGTTTACGAGCCGGCGACTTCAGGCCAAGGAAACGGTTGACGTGTACCTAGCTGACCTACGAAAGTTGTCGGTACCATTTGGTGGAGTCAGCGATAAGATATTAAGATGTGCATTTTTAGTAGGCTTACTCTAGTCTATAGTGGAACGAGGTAAAAAATGATTGGTTACATCTAATTTTACCAAGAAAAAGCTTATTTTTCATGACTGATCGCACTTTTCCTGAGAGTCCAACATCCAAACTACTTGGGCTAACATACACAGGTAATATAAATACATAATACATTATTGAGCTAAAAATCACACGTTTGTGTGAATTTAAAACTATTTAAATATGTGTATGTGGATGAGAATTTTATAATATTCATCGTAATATTGTTCATAGTCATTTTAATGCAAAGACGGGCCCTGAAGAGCAGTATAATTAGGCTGCCAAATATAAATGTGAAATACTAAATTCCGGCCTGACGTGTCATTGGACACAGTTGAACACGGCCTTCTAGCTGTGTCTGCTTGTTTAGACATGAATAGACTTTAATTCTCTTTCGTTTGACGTAGTTGATTTATTGGCCAGAGGGTTCTAGACGTTCAGACAAAAGTTAAAATATTTACTTGCGTCTGGGGTTTTCGAATTGTGTGACCGGTACAGCAATATTCTCTCAGACTAATGATTCCCGGAAAAGGATGAAAGATGTTTATGTGGATAAGAATTTAACAATATTTATCGTAATATTTTATATATATATATATATATATATATATATATATATATATATATATATATATATATATATATATATATATATAGTCTAAAGAAGCTTTAAGTCATTTTAAACAAAGAAAGAAAATGTAGTTTCAATGCCCAGTGATACTAACTAAATCCAAAATATCTCATACCTAGCACTTGCATAACCCGACTTACCGCTAGAAAACTTACAAATACAAAAGGGGATTCAAGTATATCATAGTGAAACAAAAACAGGAGACATCATCTTGAATTGTGAAATATACAAAATTTATATATATATATATATATATATATATATATAGAGAGAGAGAGAGAGAGAGAGAGATAGAGAGAGAGAGAGAGAGAGAGAGAGAGATAGAGAGAGTCAGGTTATATATGAAAAGAAATCAAATAAAGTGCTCGATCATATAAGAGAGCTAATATAATTTATTTAGATACTGTATATTACATATTTCAGCAATGTACCGCGGTTTCATCCAAAAGGGCAGATTTAGACATCTTTAGTAAATCTTCGTGCCCAGTGGAATCATCGGCAAGCTGAAACGATTGTAGGCACGATTGTTGACGCCATTCCCTGTCAGGCGTGCCTACAATCCTTTCAGCTTGCCGATGATTTCACTGGGCACGAAGATTTACTAAAGATGTCTAAATCTGCCCTTTTGGATGAAACCGCGGTACATTGCTGAAATATGTAATATACAGTATCTAAATAAATTATATATATATATATATATATATATATATATATATATATATATATATATATATATATATATATATATATGTATGGACGAAACAATGAAAAAAAAAAACATAAAAATGTCAGAACCAATTCTTAAGCAATCCAACGTCATTCTTGCATGTGTTTGTTTGTTTAATAACGGCATTTTTCTACTGGTTTTAATAATTTCATATTTGATCTAAAAAGCCGACAGTAGTTTGCGAAATTTTCCACTCCCGCAATGCGAAAAGAAAAAGAAATAATACTATATAGTTTTAACAATATGTATATACGCGTGGCGTTCAATAAGTAATGACCCTGGCTCACTTCTAGTTGTCTGATCTAGATGAAACTTTGCATGTGTAGTGATTTATATCTGTATGCGTTATGTTGCAAATAACAGCTCTGAACTAATTGTGGTGTCTGATTTACAGGTGTTTGAATTGAGTCAGGGTGAAATGGAGCCAGTTTAGTGTTGCGTAGTGATCCGGTATTTGTATTTGAGAGGACGCACACCAAAGGAGAGTTTTGATGAAATGAGAGAATCTGATGGTAGTGATGCTCCATCATATGACCTTGTGAAACGCTGGCATCGTGAATTCAAAAGTAGCCGGAAGTCTGTGGAAACAGCTCCCAGACCTGGTTGTCCCTCTTCTGCTAATGATGAGGCATCTGTCCGTCAAGTTGAGGCTGCCATTTTGGAAGATTGACGCATTACTATTCGCCTAATAGCCCAAGAGGTCAACATTAGTACAAGGTCTGTGGAAACTATCATTCATGACGATTTGCATATGCATAAGGTATCTGCCAGATGGATTCCTAGGTTGCTCGCACCTTTCCAGAAGCAGAACGCGTCGAGTCCTCGAGGATGAATTTGGAGATGTGCCAAGAAGATGAGTAAAAGTTTTTCAAAAGACTGATTACAAAGGAGGAAACTTGGGTCCATCACTATGATCTAGAGACCAAAGCCCAGTCATTTCTAAAGAAGGCAAAGGTGCAGCCCTTCGCTGGCAAGGTCATGCTCACAGTCTTCTGGGACCAGGACGGAGTAGTGGTGACAAATTTCCTGGCAAAGGGTACCACAATTATAGGAGCCTATTACGCTTCACTTTTGATGAAATTAAGAGAAGCTATCAAAATCGGAACAAGATCAGCAAAGGTATCCTCCTCCTACAGGACAACGCTCCGGTCCACAACTCGCATGTCGTTAGATCAGAAGCACGGGCGTGTGGATATGAAATCCTCAGATTCCCCTTACTCTCCTGACCTTGTACCTTCTGACTTTCATCTTTTCCAGCCATGAAGTGTTTTTTTTTTTTAAGAAAAGCGTTTCCCAGATAATTCGGCCTTGATTTCTGAAGTAACGACGTGGTTAGAGAACCAACATGGGGTGTTCTACAAAAACGGTGTCCAAAGCTGCATCAAACGATGGGAGAAAGGCATAACTCTGGGTGGTTCCTATGTAGAGAAAGACTAATAACTGTGGCAAGTTTCATTAATCTAACGCTTTGAGAAATGGGTCAGGGGCATTACTTATTGAACGCCCCTCGTATATATATATATATATATATATATATATATATATATATATATATATATATGTTGGCTTGGTGGAAGAAATAATGCACAAGCTACTTTTCTAAGACTTTTCTAGGACTTTCTTTTCTTACCGTTGTTCTTCCTTGCTTTTTAAGTTTGACTTTTATTTTTATTTTTATTTTTATTTTTATTTTTTTTCCTCTTCTTTTCTTAAGTGACCTCAACTATTACAACGCCACATTGTGTTTTGTCGGCAGTTGAAACCAGTATTCCAGACATTTAATTTCCCTGATGATCTGCCAAGCAAGTAACTGCTTGGTAGTGAAACACGTGTAGGAAAAAACATTTAATTTGAATAAATAGTATTTGTAAGAAAAAATATCTTTAATGGTGATCATTGGTGTCTTGAAAGGAATGCTTTGGTAAGCCTTCATAAAATCACATATATATATATATATATATATATATATATATATATATATATATATATATATATATATATATATATATATATGCGCAGATTAGTAGTCCGAGGCTGTAGCAATGCGATGTAGTTGCCGGAAGATGGAAAAAGTGAACAGAAATAAACGATGAGAGAAAACGAAACTCAAAACGATTTATTAATAATTTCACGAAAACCTGATTAAATACTGTTGTGTTTTGGTTATACGCTGAAAGCAAGAAGTGATACGAAGCAATGAGGAACAGAGG
Organism: Sepiola atlantica; assembly: GCA_963556195.1. Taxonomy (NCBI): domain Eukaryota; kingdom Metazoa; phylum Mollusca; class Cephalopoda; order Sepiida; family Sepiolidae; genus Sepiola; species Sepiola atlantica. The sequence goes on along the minus strand of OY744515.1, from coordinate 208,014,196 downwards.
TCAAAGAAAGGACAACAACAACAACGTGTTACTTGTAGTTCGCCCGGTGCAATCAAGAGAGCGATTCGTGCCCGGTGTTTGTTTATATATACAATCATAAAGAACAAGGGAGATAATTACAGATTACTATGTTATGGTGCAAGGGAGATGACTGTTGTTATCTCTAAATGTACAATTGGATATTACACCTCTCTCTTTCTCAATTAAATGTACGCGTACTTACGTATGGTAAGGGGAGGGAGTACAGTCAAAGTATGTTTCACCGATTAAACAATTGTCTCAGTCAAGGAGGAATTGTTTTCTTTTCTTTGTTTTCTTTTTTTTTTAAATACACAATTGCAAACTACTTACGTCGTCTGCAGGATGGGGGGGAATCGTCTTTCGATTCTTCAGAATCAGAATCTGTTTCTTCTTCAGGGGAGCTGACGGAATTTCTAAGACAGAAATAGAGACTTTACTCACTTATCCAACTATCTGATATAGTCCTCAAGGCGTATCGGCGGGAGTCGTTTCCGTGTTGGATTACGTCTTACCACTGGTGGATTATGTTTTGGTGTTACCGTTATGGGCGGTAAATGCGTCTGGCCTTCGTGTCTGGAGTCTGAGTTTTCCTGTTGTGGATATGAGTATAACTCATCTTCAGAGTCTGATTCTATATTTTCTCTGGGAAGATTATCTGCACTTATCCGCTTAAAGTGAGAGGAATTCCGGGTAACTTGGTAGTCATCTCTTTGTGCTGTCACCATGCTATCCTTTATGCCGATAATCGTCAGTTGATTCGGGTCGAACGGTGGGGATAGCTTGTTGAGACGTTTCTGCTTGACAAGTACTTTGTCACCTAGGCAAAGAGGAGAGGCCTTTGTCTTTCTTTTTGTGTCGACATAGATCTTCATTTTCCTCTTCCCTCGTGCATCATTCTCCGCTATGTGAGTGTGAATCGGCTTTAACTTGGGTTCTTTCAGAACAGCAGGTATGCCGATGTTCATCTTCCTTCCAGTGAGGGCTTCGAATGGAGAAGTTTTGGTTGTACTGTGGGGGGTGGCCCTGTATTGCCTTAGAAAATGGACTAGTTGGGTTTTCCAGTTCAGACCCTCCACAGTGGAGGCGCGAACATACTTGTTTAGTGTTCTCATAAACCGTTCGACCTCTCTATTCGCCTCTGGCCACGCAGGGGTAACTCTTTTGTGGCGGAATCCTGCTTGAGTGGCAAAATCCTTGAATTCTTGCCCTTGGAAGGGGGGACCATTGTCAGTCTTGACAATATCGGGGTATCCTTGTCTGGCAAAGATTGCGTCGAGGCGGGGAATGACCACTTGCTGATGTCGAGGGGAGTATCTCTACTTCTGGGAATCTACTGTAGTCGTCGATGACGACCAGTACATAATCTCCAGAAGGGAAAGGACCTGCGAAGTCCAGGGAGATTTCAGTCCATGGGGCAGCAGGGAGTGGTGTGGTGCGTATGGGCTCACGGTGTGATGATGTTGAGTTGGTAGCTTGACAAGGGATGCAGTTGCGCACTGTCTTCTCCACCAGCTTGTCAATTCCATGGAACCAGACCTTTTCCCTCATTAGCTGCTTCGTCTTAACAACACCCTGGTGTGTGTGGTGGGCTATGTCTACGGTTCTCTTCTGCAGGGTGGACGGGACCACCAGGCGGTGACCTCGAAGGATGAGACCATCATATGCAGATAGTTCATCTTTGACATGTGCGAGACAGGATAACTGCGGGTCGTTCCATTTTCCATCTGAAAGTGCAATCATCACTTTCTGTAGCAAGGGGTCTTTTCCCGTGGCTAGCTTCATCTCTTCGAGGGTGATCGACTTAGGTATGGCATGGTGAGCCACGTATCTTATATACGCCTCAGCTGAATTGTCCGTCTCGGGTTTGTGGTGAGGATGTCGGCTGAGGTAGTCGGCGGGGTTCTGGTCATCTTTTCCCGGCCGGTATACCAAGCTATACTCATATTGCATGAGGCGTAGGCGCCATCGTTCGATTCTGGATGTAGCTGGTTTGAGACTTTTTACAATACCGAGAAGTGGTTTGTGGTCAGTGGTGATGGTGAACCTTGACCCATACAAATAAAGATGAAAATGCTCAGCAGCGTATACAACGGCTAGCATTTCTCTCTCCGTCTGCGAGTATCGCTGTTCCACATCTGTGAGAGCACGGCTGGCATAACACAAGACCTTTCCGTCTTGTGTAAGCATTGCCTCTAGTCCAACGGGGCTCGCGCCTAACAGGATGTTTGTCTCCTTGTTCTGATCGAAGTAGACCATAACTCCAGCTCCAGTCAGGGCCTTTTTTTCATTTTATCACTGCCCTCTCTTCTGTCTCTGACCACCTCCATTCTCTGTCTTTTCTTGTGAGCTGTCGGAGTGGCTCGGTGACAGTGGCATAGTGCGGGATGAACCTGGCCACATATTGGACCATGCCCAGGAATGAGCGCACTTCTCCAACGTTGGTGGGCGATTTGCAGTTTGTAATTGCTGCAATTTTGTCTGGGTCTGGTGACACCCCTTTTTCGCTGAAGGTATGTCCCAAAAAAGTTATCTGTTTCACCGAGAAAAGGCACTTTTTCCTGTTTAGCCTGGCCCCGGCATTCTGTAGTCGTTCCAGCGTGGACCTCAAACTGGCATCATGTGAGGCTTGGTCACGTCCATAGACGATAATGTCGTCTGAGAGGTTTTTTGACTCCTGGAATGCCCCTCAAAAGATCCGCAATGGCCTTTTGAAATATTTCAGAGGCTGCATTTACTCCGAACAACAGTCTCTTGTATCGGAATAGTCCAGCATGTGTGGTGAACGTGGTGATGTATCTGCTGGACTCCCCCAGCTCTAATTGGTGGTACGCGCTAGACATGCCCAGCTTGCTGAACACCTTTGAATGGTTTAAATCTGCAAACAAGTCATCCACGGTTGGCATGGGATGTTTGACCCTTTGTATAGCTTCGTTTGCTTTTCGCATATCTATGCAGATTCGCACGCCACTCGGTTTTTGGGGACTATCACCACGGGACTTACCCAGGGGGTAGGTCCAGTAACATCCTCAATCACATCCATCTCCTTGAGGCGTTTTAATTCCGACTCGACGTCCTTCCTCACGTGAAAGGGTATTCTTCGTTGTCTCTGTGTCACCGGTGGGATCGAAGTATCGATGTGCAGCTTAACAGTGGGTCCAGAAATCTTTCCCATCTTTCCATCGAATAATGAGGGGAATTCATCTGGGATAGATGTTGTCACATTAAAAGTAAAATAAAAGGATATCATATCCAGTGCCTCAGCAGAGTGGGCACCGAGTAGATTTTGTAAATCGTGTCCGAACAAGGGGTTTTCATTGTCGATGACGAACATTTTTGCTTTGCAGCGTTTTCCTTTAAATTCAATGGGGGTATTGATGAATCCACGGACTGGCATGGCTTTTCTGGACCGATATGCAAATATCTGTGTAGCAGTGTTGTGTATTTTCGGCCTGTACTGGAGACCGTCGTACGTGCGTCCAGACATTATATTAACACTAGCACCGGTATCCAAAACGAAGGTCACTGGGGAGTCATTAACGAGGATGGTGGCTGTGGGTGCTTTTGTCGACGTGGGAGTTTTTATTGTGTAGACAGACTCATCACTCGACGTAGAAAGGGATTCAATATCATTTCGATATGAGTAAGAAATTTGTCTTACCGGTTTTGAATTACATACTTTTGCGAAGTGGTTCTTTTTCCGGCAATTTCGACATTCTTGACCCTTCGCTGGACACTTCACATGTGTTGCTGAGTATCTGCAGTAGTGGCAGACACGTCCGGCATCTTTGCCACGTGGCTGGGTCCTCGGAGTAAACTGGCGATTACTGCCTTGTGTGTGTCCGTAGTTGCGTTTCCCGTCGGTATTTTTTTCTCTTTTTCTCTGCGTGTGTACTGCCTGCTGTCTCGTTTATTGTTATGTGACGACAGGGCATTAACCACCTCTTCCCGTTCAATGTCTGCGGCTCGTGTGCGAGCTAATTCAATTGCTCTGGCCTCGTCTAGCACTTGTTTGAGCGTGGAGTTGTCTCGAAGTGCCCTTCGTCTGACCTTAGAGGATGAACAGCCTTGGACGATCTGTGCGAGTATCTCCCGATCTGTATCCATGAAGTCACACGTGGACGCTAATGTCCTCAATCTCACATGAAATGAGTCTAGATTTTCGTCAGCATTCTGCGATGCGCGTCGAAATTTGAAGATCTCATAAGACATATTTCTTTGCGGTGTGAAATAGTCGGCCAGTGAGTTCTTTGCTACTTCGTATGTGTTTGGTATCGTGTGATCCGTTTCGGCGGTTGCATCAACGCCTTTTTGAATATCCGTGAAATTGTGGAAAATATCAAAAATTTCGTCACCTGCAAGGTGCAACAAACACGCTTTTTTCTACGGTCTTCTTGAATGTCTAAAGCCACGAACACATTCTCAAGTTTCTCCAACCACTTTTGCCAACGATTTGCGTTAGTACTCGGATTTTCGTGGACGCTAAAACTTGGAAAATTGGGTATTCCGTTGTAAGACATTTTTTTTTTTTTTTAATTAAAAAAAAAATTGGATTTTTTTTTTGAATAAAACGTTAGCTCGTGTGTTCGATTACTGTGAGTTTTTTCGTTTGAATTCTCGTCGCCAGTGTTGTGTTCTGGTTATACGCTGAAAGCAAGAAGTGATACGAAGCAATGAGGAACAGAGGTCAAAGAAAGGACAACAACAACAACGTGTTACTTGTAGTTCGCCCGGTGCAATCAAGAGAGCGATTCGTGCCCGGTGTTTTTTTATATATACAATCATAAAGAACAAGGGAGATAATTACAGATTACTATGTTATGGTGCAAGGGAGATAACTGTTGTTATCTCTAAATGTACAATTGGATATTACAAATACCAGAATAGTAAATATTGTCTGGTAAATAAAGAGTTCGGCAAAAGGTAATCTTAAATTTTCGAAAGAAAAACTTTCATTTTCAAAAGACAACAATAGAAGAGTGAGAGGGTCAAAATAAACGGGAAAAACCGGTGTCAAACAATTGAAACACAGCAGCAGACAATTGGGAGTAGGAACGCAGAAATGTCAAAATTTAATTAAATAATTATTCAACTAAAGTTAACATATTATTAACATTTGTTTATTTATATACTAATTATTATTATTTTATTATATTTTATTTTATATGATTTATAAAAATTTTTCTCTTTTTTCTTTATTCAATTCTAAATTTAAATTTACGTGTGGGCCGTCATTATTATAATATGTGCAAACAAAGGGGGATAACTTAGGGAAAATATGTTTAGAAATGAGATTTGAAATTTGAAAAGGAATTTAAATCAATTGTGGAATGGATCAATGTCAAGAAGGTAGGAAGGAACCGTTGGAACGGGGGAAGGAGGGGGGGGGAATAAGAAGAAACGTTGGAGAAGGGGGAAATTAAGAGACAAAAATACATACACACATATACATATATAAAGTGTAAATATCTAAATAAATATTTATTTTTTATGTTAATTTAAGAGTATTCCAAGGGTATAATACTCCTAGAACTAAATTTATATAAATTTATTCTATTTATTGATTTATTGAATTTTTTAAATTTTATTTTTATTTTTTTTATTTTTATTTTTTTAATTAATTTTTATTTTATTTTCCTTTGTTATTATTATTTATTTATATATTTAATTTATTCTTTTATTATTATAATTTCTTTTTTTATTTATTTTATTTATTTTAAATTTCTTTTACTATTATTTTATTTTATTGAATATCAAACTTTAGTTAAGGGATTATAAATGTATCAGCATACACATACACACACATGAGAATACACCCATATTTACATACATGTATATATATGCATACACAAACAAAAGGTCTAAATATATGTAAATAAAGTGCATCACATTTTGCCCATAATTATTCATTATACATATATATATATATATATATATATATATTCATATATTTATATATATTTATATGTTTATATACTAGTACATTGTATTTTTAACAGAGCCTCTGCATCAACTTAGATTCAGTCCATAAGTATATTTCTTCAATCACAGCTTAAATAACAAAGCAAGTATTTGACACAGCTCTATCTTATAGGATACCAATCCATTTGTTTTTCCATAATATGCTTTCTTAATTCGGTTCCATTCCGTTTAAGAGGTTGGTTTACTTGTTTTTAAATAATGGAGTTCTCTAAGTTATCTTTATCCTAAAATGTAAACAAATGAATAACACTTTTTTTAAAGTATACTTTTTTCCACTAACAGTAACTGGTTTGTTAGCTTTGATGGTAGAGAATCGGATACCAAAAGGCACAGTTGAGTAGTGTCTGGATTTGGAATTTCGGTCTAGCCACACTGATGAGTCATCAGATGAAGAAACAGATGTCTATGGATGACAATATTTTATATAGATAGTATAATAAAAGTGAATTAATGGACGTTTGTTCCCCAAAGAGTTTCATCTAATACATTTTAATCACACAAAATGCATGCTAAAATATTCCTTAGTTTTGGGATTTAGTTATAATTAATTAGCTGCAATTTGCAATTAACTCACTAAATGACTCTTCTTTTACTAAGTTTCTATTTATCATCATCACCCTCTTTAACTATATGTTGTCCGAACCCACAACTTTTATTTTATATGCTATATATTACACTTGCTTCTGTCACTCTTCTTCTCTGTTTATTAATATTCAAAGGTAACAAGGAAAGGAAATAATAAAAAGATTGGAATAATCAATTATAAACAAAAGGAAATATCATCATAAGTCGTAAGACTATTTCTATATGTAGAGGGAAAGAGGGGGGGGGGGAGAGAGTAAGTTGAAACAAAAAAAATCTGCCATAGTTTTCATTTGTGCCCCAAGTACTTTCAGACCCGCCGCATCCATCTTCAGGGGAATGAGGTGAATCAGGTAAAGACCATATGTTCGTATTATAGATGGTTTTGGCGGGAAGTATATAATAAGTACGAAACTATAGTTAACATTATAGACATTTTAGTATATTATTGCCGGTATTGAAGTTAATTTTGATAATTATGTTTTTTTTTGTTTTGTACTTGGGACACAAATGAAAACGATGGCAGATTCATCGGCCAATTCCCCCCTCGAAACTAAGATTCTGATTCAGACAATGGAAAAGATCTACGAAAGGTATCCAGACATAAGTTTTTCTGTTATATTTAACTATATATATATATATATATATATATATACACCAGTTTATTATGTATATTATTGCAAATTAAAATGGTTTTCTGCCAAAAACAACTGTATAAGAAGTCCTCTAAGACAACTGAGAACTTTGAAATATCTACTAAATACTGGAGGATAATTATGATTGTGGTGCAAGATGAATTTTCCACGGCTTTCCAAATGTTATGCATCAATTTTGTTTGTTCTTTATTTTGAAAATACTGGACATGGTAATGAAGATTTATGACTTTATAATCATTGTTTGATATTTGCCATACAAATCAAATTATAGTTTTTCAGCACTTAGAAAAAGTGAATGCATCAGAATCTTCGCCCTGTCCTCGACGCATTGCTGCCATAACGTTTCAAACCGCATATATCATAAACATGTTTTGTTGTTGTAAATACTTATATGATTCATTCGAGTGATGCAAACCACTTTTCTTCATCACACCCCGGAAGCTTAAAAACAATTATGAACCGAAATGAAAATCTGCTTCATTTACTTTGTGGTCTTTTATCATGATACTCTCTTTTCACAACCAACGTTTGACTCCCAATTTCTCCCCAGTTGAAATGAATGGAGCTCTCCTTAAGGAAGCTCCCTTCTTTAATAAGCTCTTTGGATACATAAAGCTAACTATAAAACAGATAATTAGAATGGTACGTTATACATAATAGGGAATATCAGAACGTATTAGTTCCATTTAACTTATAGCTGCAAAAAAAGAGAGAAAATAAGTGATAAAGAGATAAATAGAGGGGGAGATATAAAGATATATATATATATATATATATATATATATATATATATATATATATATATATATATATATATATATATATATATATATATAGATATATATATATATAGAGAGAGAGAGAGAGGGAGAGAGAGAGTTCAAACCTGGCCTTTATATACTTTTTTATATTTCATGCAAACTTTAGCCTGGCTCAAATTACAATATTAAGCGATTTTTATAATTTTCTTTTTCCTTCTTTCCTTTTTTTTCATTCTAATTTCAACGAAATTTACGGTAATTAAAAGTCATAGAGACGCCAGTGAGATCTAGCGAACAGAAAAAGACAGATTTTGACATTTTGTCTTGTTTATCTTTTTACATTTTACTGTCTTTGAAAACACACTTTCCTGATTTAGGAAATCTAACTAAATTTGAAAAGGAGACACAACGGATCACATCATTTTTAGTATAGGGTTATTAGTAACATTAGTAGCATTAGTAATATTACTCACAATAGTCACATTAGTGACATCAGTGACATTAGTAACAGTAGTCACAATAGTCACATTAGTAACATTAATCACATTAGTAACATGAGTAACATTAGTCACATTAGTTAGCATAGTCACATTACTAACATTAATAACACATCACATTAGTAACATTACTCACATTAGTAACATTAGTTACCTTAGTCACATTAGTAACCTTAGTCATAATAGTCACATTAGTCACGATAGTCACATTAATAACATTAGTCATATCAGTAATATTATTAAAGTTAGTGACATTAGTCATATAAGTAACGTTAGTAACATAATAAAAAATACCATAAAAATATTAAAGTTTGGCTCGTCTTGTCTTTTTTTACGGCATATCACATTCTTTTTGGCTATTTTATGCCAAAATACAATGCCTGTCATCAACGATTAATTGTATACGATTAGTTGAACACAAGTGATTATTTTGCTGGAGTGAAGTTGTAAGTTTATAACTTTTCCCAAGGGTTTGTTTCGTCTATTTTATGGCAAATTATAACTCCTTTTGGGGTTATTTAATACCGACACATAATAAAATGGGTATTTTAATACAATCAAGTAAAACACAAAATGTTAGTGCAAAACATAAGGGTCAATAAGATGGACTAATTGTCAGTTAAATGATTAATAATATCATGAGAGGATTGTAATTAGTGAGTATAATGGATAAAATTTCAATTCTTATGAGGACGGTTTATGGCAAATATTTGTTAACTTTGGATTGGAAGACGACCATGTTGTAGTTTGCAGCAAAACAGTCCCATGGTCATGTGTTCCACGGATGAGAAGTTCTTGGGAAAAAACTCAGTTCATGAGAATTTCGTTTGATGCCAAGAACACTGAGGAAGAAACGAAAGTTTTTGTAGTGGTGGTAATAAGACGAGGAACCAGAGATTTGAGATAAGTCGAGCAATTCCTATGAAAATAACACTAGAATAAAGACTAGCAACGTCTCTTCTATGAGAAAAGGAGTCAAGAGAACAGAAGATAACGTTCACCAGTAGATCGCGAAATCGATGTTGTACTCTACCAAGACAAGAAAGAGTTATCTGATATGCACCCCCTAGATGTTGGAGCAGTTCATGATCTTAGGGTGTATCTAACTCTTATATTGGTAGAGAATTATATCATTATTAACAAAAAAACTTTCCAGGGCGGTAGGATGATCTAACCATTTTTCAAACAACTTAAATAACTTTTTAGATATGTCTTCCATTTTAGATATGGAGTGAAAGTGAGTCCTAAGAGTTAATCAAAGCAAAGGGCTTCCTCAAAGAGAAAGCCATTAATTTCAACTGGCACAAAAACGACCTTAATCTCTATAATAAAGTAAAGTCAATTTTCAACTTCCGCTTTCAGACAAAATAGGAAAATAATCAAACCCTTCCTATGCTAATCTGTTTTTACTCCAATAAGCTTAATGCGTGTTTCCAGAAATTATGCATTCGTTTCTTCTTCTTTGTATTTTTTCATATTTCCTCCGGCTTCCCGTACTCTCCCAAATAAACCTTCCAAAGAGAAAGGGGCTTTCTCTTTTAGCCACTACTATTAATCTACTCTGACTGCCCCAAGATATATCTGGTCTTTAATATAAGGGAAATAGTTAAGATTATGGGTATATTATTCCGCCATTCTGAAAACCTAATGCTTATACGTTATGAGATAACGGATTACGTTTTTACCGAACAGATAACACCACATATGCTTCCACAATTAAGTACATTTTTGACGTTCTAAAAATACCATATTTTTCCTCTGATAATTTAACTTTTCTTATGGTCTACTAATAACTACTATTAAACGAATATAACCATTTTTTCTCCCCCAAAATGCAAGTGTATTGTTACACAGAAGGTCAGTTTTTTCCTTGTGTGATTATTCAGGCTCTCCAAACATGATGAACATTGTTTCAATCTACAAGGTTTTCTTCATAGGCAGACTAAAATTATTTTCATCAGTAAACTTATGCACTAGTTACGTTATTAAAACAATACTTTCGCCATAAACAATTTAACAACAAAACATTTACCCACACAATATAAATATTGTCTCAGTCTACAAGGATGTCTTCTTAGACGAAATAAAAATAATTTATTCGATAAACTTCTGCATTGGATACGTTATTAAAACAATATTTTCAATAAAAGCTAGTTATAATTTAATTTCTACAAACACGAAAACATTGATTATAAACAAACAGAAAACATTGATTAAAAAATACATTCTTTAAATACTTTTTTCAATATTTCACTCCAAATAAAATAAACATTTCCTTATTCTAGAAGGATTTCTACTTCCGCGCAATAAACATAAATTCGTTGAGTTTATTCTGTATTGGATACGTTATTTTTCTTGGTCATTCTTTTGGAAAAAAAATTATATAAAATGACGTGCTGAAAACAATTCAGGTTTTCTATGTACAAGAACGTATTGGCAGGGAGCATGCTTTAAATAAAAATTGAAACATGTAAATAAATACAAATACAGGGTTTCAACATTGTCACAATTCACAAGGTGTTCTTCATAGGCGGAATGAAATTAATTTCATTAGCATATCGATATGTTTTCCTTTTCTTACTTTTGAAATTCAATAAATAAAATCGTCACAAACTTATAGGTTTTTCAGATTATGTTATTTACAAATATAAAAGCATTTTGTTCTTAAATGGAAAAAACACATCTCCCTAAAAAAACACTGGATTGATACCAAAAATATGCCTCAGATTCCTAGAAGGATTTATAACGCCAAAACATGGCGAAATCCATTGAGGGTTGAGGACATGCATTGCATGGATAGAAATGATATGAGAATGTTACGATGAATGTGTAATGTGAGTTTTAAAGACCGACTTAGTTTTGATCCTCTCAGAGGAAGATTAAATCTGGACAATATAGGGAGATGTGTGCAAGAAGTGTAAACATCGATGGTATGGCCACATTGAAAGAATGTATGAGAGTTCTTATGGGTAGTACATGTAGAACAGTTGAGGTAGCAGTTTCAAGTCACAGGGGCATGTCAAGGAAAACATAGAAGGAAATGATAAAAATGGACTTGAAGGAAAGAGGGATAAATAAAGGCATGCGCAGAGAAAGGTTACTTTAGAAGTCAATTTCTTAAAGCTGTCTAACACATGCCAGCATATAAAATGGACGTTAAACTAAATATTATGATGATGATGATGATGATGATGATGATGATGATGATGATGATGATGATTTTACAAATACATTAGTTTGTATCACATAGAAAATTAATTTCGATGATTGAATAGTACTAATCTTTTTCACCCTCTGTAAAGGAAGGTGGAACAGCCTGAAAAAAGTCATCTGTGTGATTCAACATCTAACACCTAAGAGAAAGATTATTCTGGCTTCTTTGCCACGTCGACTTCTTGTAATTATGTCATTTCCTGACACGTAAACCATATTTTAAAACTTTAACTTCTAATGGACAATTCTACTCTACTTAATCTACCTTCATGTGGAAATTTTATGTGGAAACACTTATTCTTTGACCCAGACAGATAACATCCGGTTTAAGTTGAGTTGATTTGGCGGGCTCGCTGACGCAGGATATTTGTTTCTTTCTTTGTTACGCCGACGCAGGATATTTGTTTCTTTCTTTGTTACAATAGACATGTTGACTTCCGCTCTGATAACGTCGTTCGAATAAGCAGGCATTTAGCTATTTTAATATGGCCTTCTGTTCGGCTAAGAAGGGTCCTGTTTGGCTCGCGGGAAGACGAATAATTTCAAAGTTTACTCATTGAATTATTTTTATTCGATTCGGGGGAAGAATTGGCCGGCTTTGTCGACTCGATTCAATTTTAATTTTTTTCAAATCGGATTTAACGGATTCTCCATTTGATATATTTTATATATTTTCAAAGTGTAATTTTATTACCTGTAGTGATGTCACTATGGTAATGGTCCTCTGAGGAGAAGATTTATCTTTGAAAACTCATGAGCTAAGGGCGTTAAGATACTTTGCTTGAACTTTGAATTTGAATAAAATTTGATTGACACCTTATTTTATTATTTCATTTTATATTATAATATTAATGCTCTATCCAGTATATTGCGCTTCAGTTTTTATCCGGATGTTTTCACTAATTATAAGATATTAGTTGACGCTTATATCTTTTGTTGGATTACTTTATATATATATATATATATATATATATATATATATATATATATATATATAGTACTATGCAATCATATTACAAATGGAAACCAGTAGCCTTGTATGTCCTATCTGCAGCAAGACTTGTAAAAGTAAGTCAGGCCTGCATGCCCATAACCAGGCATTGAAATCTTTTAGAGATGGCCTTCTTCTGTAAAAAAGTGGCAATCATATATATATATATATATATATATATATATATATATATATATATATATATATATATATATTAATTTCAAATAAGTAATATTAAATTATTTTTACCTAGATACGAGAGCGTTTCAAGCTTTCGCTCTCATCAGTGTAGGGAATGATGATCTCAGACGGTCACAATGTTCGAATCCCTGCTACAGAATTAACGTTTACTCTGCAAGCAAGCGTCATAACCAATCTGCAACGAGACATTACCACGTCAAGAAAGGAATTTAAGTTCTATTTATGCGAAGTGAAGCACATATAGAAAAACTGACTAGAGATTCAACGAACGTTGCCAGAATATAACTTATAGCTACGTGTCAGTCTACTTTTAACTTCCTCAAACAGGGATCAACTTGAATCTTTTTAAAGGGGCTTATAACCATATTAATTTTAAGTAAATAATATTGAATTATTTTACTTACGCCAGCATTTCAAGCTTTCGCTTTCATCAGTGTAGGGAATGATAATCTTAGTCGTTTACAAAGTCCTAATCTCTGCTACAGAATCGGCGTAGACTCTGCAAGCAAGCGTCATAATCAATCGGCCACGAAACATTATCACGTCAAGAAGGGAATGTAAGTTCTATTCATGCGAAGGGATATATATATATATATATATATATATATATATATATATATATATACAGGGGTTGGAAACAATAATAGAAAATAGCTTGTGAATTTCACATCAATTTAAAAACACATAAAAATTGAAATAATTAGGAAAATGTTGGTTTCATTTTTTTTTTATTTATGGTCATTGTTGTCCTGAATTAATTGGTTAAATTCATTTTTTATTTCAGATAGCGCATATTAGTAAGAAACATTTAAATTATAGATCTATCAGATTTCCAAAGATTGTTTGTGGCAGTATGGCGGGTGCTACTGTAATGCAAGTAGCTGAGACGGTGGCCGTATCTGAGAGAAACTGTCTCGAAGATGATGACAGCCTATAAAAAACAAGGAAAACATCCTCCTTTAAACAAAATTCGGTAAAAAAGCTGAGTCAAGTAAGAAAGTAAGAAAGAGCAAGAAACCACGGCACCCAAAATTACAGCAGAGCCTACCAATCATCTGGATAACGCCATTTCAACAAAAACTGTTCGCCAAGAACTTAACAAGGCTGGATGTCATTGGAAGGCTTACATCAGAAAACCACTGGTTTCGAATACAAATGTCGAAAAACGTTTAGACTGGTGTAGAAACGTCTAAAATTTGTCCCCAGAGAAGAATGTCATTTTTTCCGATGAATCATCCTTTACTCTATTCCCAACCTCTCACTGTGTGTATATTTGGAGACGGCCGAAAAAAGCATTCAATTTAGACAGCCTTCTTCCAACTGGTAAACATGGAGGTTGATCGCAATGATTTGGGGGGGGGGGCTATATCTTGGAAATCTGCCAGTCCTATAGTTTACCTACATCGGAAAATCAATAGCCAAGATTCATCCTATGGTCAGGGAACTGTTTCCAAACATAAATGCCATCTTTCAGGATGATAATGCTCCAATTCACACGGGAAAACTTGTAACTAAATGACATAAAGAACATTCAGGTGAAGTAGAACATCTAATCTCACCATCACAGTCCCCATGTAAAAATATTATTGAACAGTTTTGGTGTATTTTAGAAAAACAAGTGAGAAGCCTATATCCCCTCCCCTATCATTGAAAGAACTAGAGATGGTTTTAGCTAAAGAATGATACAAAATTCGTCTAGAAACCATTCAAGCGTTGTATGAATCCATTCCATGTCGCAGTCGCATTCAGTCAGTTATTTATGCAAGAGGGGGTCCCACACCGTATTAAAATAAATTTATTTAAAATTATTTTGTCCAACCCTTATCTTCCCTTATAGAAGTAGAATGCCTGGACATCAAGCCGCTTTAAAAGTGTTAAAATTATCATTGTTTATCAGCTATTTAAGATTGGCTGAGTGGTTAGCGACGTTGGATTTGAGTTGAAAAATACTTGTAATCCAGGGTTTTGAATCGTGTGACCGGTAGTGAATAGTCATATCTCTATGCTGATGAGTCCGGTTTAAGGACGAAACGTATACGTACATAGATAATAAACAATAACAAATATTTATATATATATATATATATATATATATATATATACATAGATTATTTGTTATTGTTTTTGTTTTTTAGTGATAGCAACCGGTGTTCTTCTACAATGTATTTTTTTTGCCACCCTGAGCATTTCTTGTTTTCGTTATTTTTAAGAATATTCAAATGAGTGCATTTTCCTTTTTTAATTCGCCTTGAATCGGTCGAGTCATCAATTGTATATATAATTTTTTTTAATCAATTAATGTATTAATTTCGTTGTATAATTTTGTTGGTTTATAAATTAATTGATTAATTTGTAAAAATTCATCAAACTCGATTAATCTCCCTTTACTATGACACCAGGGGGCGTTCTAATCTGCCTTATAAAAATAGATGAACAGACTAGCGCTCTCTCTCTTACTCTATCACAACCTGCTACAGATAACATAAGCCAGACCGTCTCTCTCTCCCTATTCATGTTGACGGCTGTTATCACTATGTGCTCACACACACTAGCACACTATCCCGGTATGTAAGAATATTTCTCTATACTCACACGTATACGTACACAATACTCAGACTTTCTACTATAGACATTCCCAATGGATACTTCTCCTCTCTAACATACACTGATACATACACACACACATACGCATGTACACACACATACATCATTCCACCTACACTTACATTGTATACGTTTTAATGAATACTATTTCCTTGTCAGTTCTGCATACAATAAATGTGTTATTGAATTATATTTTCTTTGATTTGTTACTTTGTTTTCATTGGTACATGCTTGTACTGTGAACACACACATATATATATATATATATATATATAGACGGGATACCTCGCACCGTGTTAGAATCGACATAAGATCTCGGCAGATCTTCTGATCTCTTGCTTTATTTTTATGTAAGAAATTTGAGATTATTATTTTTTTGTATCATTGCATCACCGCTTATAAAGGCACAAAGACTACTCGAGCATAAGGGTCACTCAGTTTGTCAGGTGGACGGTGAGTGAGACAAACACTTTTAGGATTGGAGACGGTTGAAAATGTGTAGAATTTGTTAACATTGGACTTGAAAACAACCACGTTGTAGTCAGCTGGGAAGCAGCCCTGTGGTATTGTATTTCATAGACGGGTAGTTTTGGGAAAGAATCTCTGCTCATGTAAGTTCCGTTTAACTCCAGGAACACAGAGGAAGAAAGGAAAATTATTTACAGTCGTTGTAGCTAGATGAATTTTTGCTGTTAATGTTTTACAGGAGGGGCGTACCAAAAAGTGGAGCTCAGTCGAGCATCTACCATGAAAATGACGATAGAGTAGAGAAAGACTAGCAACATCTCTTAGATGAGTAATAAGTTGTAGGGAAGAGAAGCAGGCACCCCCACTAGATTTCAAAGTTGATTTTGTACTCTGTCAAGGCAGAAAAGGGTGCTCTGAGGGCACCTCCCCAGATGTGGCTATAGTACTCCATCTTAGGACATATCTGGCGCTTATACAGTTAGAGGATTGCAACAGGAGTGAGGTACTTATATTTACTCGCAGGAACTTTAGTTTATAAGATGTTCGCTGCTGGATGGAGACTTTAGAAAAAATGTTTACATTTTTATTTTTAAATAAGACTTTTTGAAATTCGTTTTCCTTATTTTATTTTTGATGCCATAAATATTCGATTAATAATAAATAAAAAATATTTCAATATTTATTCACAAAGTTACGTATAGACGTGAAACAGAGACACACACACACACGATATCTTGTCTGAGACTTGTATTAATACAAAGATGATTAATCGTTTCTTGGAAGTAGCGTTCAACAATACGGCCGAAACAAATAGAAAAAGTGTGTTCACTTTTGCATAGTAAGAAGTTAGTCATGTTTACGTGTTTTTAAATAGGATTTTTTTAAATACGTTTTAAAGCTGCTTTATTTTATTTTTGATTTCAATAAATATTTGATTAATAATAAATTTGAAAAATAATTCAATGTGTATTTTTCAGTTACAAAGTTGTGTATTGGCGAGAACACACACATATGCATACACGCTATCTTGTCTGATAGTGTTATTAGAACAGAGATTTAAAAAATATAAGTCTAAAACATTACTGATTAAAAAAAAGAAATATTTACTTTAGGGTCCTAAACTCCATATTGCCAAAAGTCAAAGAGTGTGCATGGCAACGTTAATATTTACTTGGTAAAATGCTATTATGCCGCCGTAAAATGTGGAATCGGTACAATTAGTACCCTCCATTAATCCAACTAATAACCCTATCCAGGGTGAGAATAAGCCTACCTGGACTTTGGTTGGGTTAATGAAGTATTTTTTTTTGCAAAAAAAAACTGAAAAACATTTTTTTCATTTTCTTTTTCGAAAAAGTACCAATTTTACCGATTCAACATCCGGTTTCGTGGCAGTACAATATATTTTTACTAAGTTAATGTTAAAGTCGCCTTGTTGAATTTTAGTTTTTTGACAATATTTAGTTTAGGACCCTAAAGTAAAAACTTACCAAAGAATACAACTAGCCCAAAATACTTATGAAATAATTATTTATTATTAAACAACAACATAATATATATATATATATATATATATATATATATATATATATATATATATATATATAAATATATATATAGTGACGTTAACATTCTTCTTCATTTATTTTAGATTTTCATAAAATGGTGTTCCGAGTGTACCCCCCCCCCTCCTGAAAATCCCCCTTTTGACCTGATATTATTGAACACACAAACCTGTATCCAAATGACACGTATCAACAATAAACATAAAAGTTGTGTTACACTCAGTACACACCTTTCTATTTCACTGCTTGCACTGCTTCTGTTATTCATCTTGTCATTGCAACTAATGATGCTCCTTTGTAGTGATATCTGTAGTTCCAATACAGTCACTAATATTGATATTAGTAAGGGAAGGGATCTTGGCTCATTTAGTCAGGACGCTCTTTTCTTGATCTATAGTTTTAATGAAACAACTGGTTTAGATACTCGCTAAAACAATGAGTCAATTTTATTAATAGTATGACATCTGTTAAGTTAATACCTATATACTTCTATTTTTCATTTTTAGATTATATACTTTAGCTTCTTTTTAGTTCTACAGAAATACTGTCAAATATTGATCATTGTTTTGCATTAAAATTCTTATTATTATTAACTTATTATTATTATAATTACTAGCAAAAATATTTCTGCTAGTACATCACTACCACCACCACCACAACCACCATCCAAAAAGAAGAAAGTAATCTCTGCGGGAATGGTATCAGGACTACAGAACAGATATTACACTACCCCCAAAGTTGGAGGTAATGCCTATTAGGATAGTCTTATGGCAAGAGAACACATACTACACTACCTCTTCCTCCCAAAAAGGAGGAGGTAATGCCTGAGAGGATGGTATCATGATAACAGAACAGATACTACACTACCCCTCCCTGAATTGAGTATTGAAATATAGTAGATTAGTCTGAAATAGTATAGTAAACTGAATCGAGCATTAAAAAAATCGTACAATAGCACACTAATAAAAGTAATAGTATAGCTT
>OY744515.1:207785675-207990675 GCA_963556195.1 Sepiola atlantica | reverse complement strand
CAAATCATGGGCCCTTCATGCGATATGTGGAAGCTGTCGATCTACTCTAGAAAGATGGCTAAGAGGTACAGGAAGGGTAATGTCTTTTGCCATTCCCAGAGTATGGAGAGAGCCGAATAACCATCACGATAACTGTTACTTTTGTATGATTGATGTGACAAAGTACAGAAAAGTTAAAGGAAGACAAGCTCTTCAGTATCCAGACATACCATCATGTAGAGCACCTGGCCCACATAATGACAGCATGCCGGTACCACAACAACCAGAAAATGTAAGTTTAGTTCTCATCGTACTCTCCAAAAGTTTTACTTTTAATTAACTTGAATATAAAGTATTTACAATGCATTCAATTTCCTACAGATTTATGGAATACTAATGTTATTCAAGTCTTTGTTTGAGTTGCTATATGTAGTTATTTTTTTTTACAGACGGAAGATGCAATGGATATTTCATCTGAAGGGTCAGCAAGTAGCAACAGCTAAAGAAATGCAGGAAGCTTTTGTACCAAGAACGACTTCGGAGCCTCACTTTGTAAATCAGAGTAAGATAAATTATTTAATCAGGGATTTAGGTCTCACTAAGTCAGGAGTTGAACTTCTTACATCAAGGCTGAAGGAATGGAATCTAGTAGGGGAAGACTGCAGGACATTAATGATGATCTGTGTTATGTTAATGATGTTACTGGTTTGTTTACTGCTCTTGGACTCACGCATGATCCTGCAACTGTTCATAGATAGCTCAACACGAAGTCTCAAAGCAGTATTGCTCCACAATGGAAATAAGTACCCATCTTTGCCTCTTGCACACTCCGTACAGAAGAAAGAAAACTATGATAATGTAAAACAACTTCTTGACAAAATAAATTATGCTGAATTCAAGTGGGATGTTTGTGGTGATTTCAAGATGCTTGCCTTCTTGCTTTACTTGTCAGGGGGATACACAAAGTACTCATGTTTCCTTTGCTTATGGGACAGCAGAGCTGATAATGATCATTACAAGACAGTTCATTGGCCCCCACGAGTGGAACTGCAGCCAGGAATCAAAAATGTTCTCAGACAGCCGCTAGTAGATTCAAACAAAGTCTTATTACCCTCACTTCATATTAAACTATGATTGGTAAAACAGTTTGTGAAGGACTTAGATTTTGTAGGAAAAGCTTTTCAAGAAATTCGTCTCATGTTTCCAAAGCTATCAGAGGCTAAGATCAAAGGTGGTATATTTGTTGGACCCCAAGTAAATGCAATGTTGAAGTCGGAGAAACTGGAAAGAGCGATGACAAAAGTTGAAAAAGAAGCTTGGCGCGCATTTCGTGATGTAGTTCGTGGATTCTTGGGAAATCACAAGGATCCTAATTAAAAACAACTGCTATCAAAGCTTATTGAGAACTTCAGGAAACTGGGTTGTCGTATGTCCTTAAAGGTTCATTTTTTGCATTCTCATCTAGATTTCTTCTGCGAAAACTTGGGTGATGTCAGTGAAGAACATGGTGAAAGATTTCATCAGAACATCGCAACAATGGAAAGAAGATATCAAGGACGATGGGATACTGCTATAATGGGAGATTATATATGATCTCTTGTCAGAAAAGATGAAAGTGTGCACTGTAGAAAATCTCGATCGTCAAAGCACTTCTAATCTTAAGAAAAGAGTTATCAAAGCATTTACATTGCAAAGTTGTATGGTTTGTTTTGTTCTAACTTACATTGTATTTACTAAATACCATTCAATATATGAAAAAAGTACTAAATGCTGTGTAATTATCTTTACAACATACTGCTGTAGAGAAAGGTTGTGTATAAAACGCGAAAATATCAAATTAAGAAAAAAAACTATCGATGTTATGCCAAAACGAATGTGATTTTTGAATTCAGTAGCAAAAATTACATATAAAAACATTAAAAAAATACAAATAAACAAAACATGTGTTACATTGTGTAATTTGTATTATTTGGATTATATGTGAGGTAGCGGTGGTGAAGGGGATAGCGATTCAAACTGATGATCTGGTTATGCTAAGTTCGAATCCAGTCAGTTGCATAGCATTACTTTTACTTATAGATGTTGGCAACCTACATGTGGTTTCTCCTGCTAGTCACTGATTCTGGAAGGAATTGGAGAAACCAATGCAAGCAACAAAATCAAGCCTGTCAAAACAGTCAGACTATGCTGATTCATACGAATTTATTTTACTATTTCGAGTATTAATTTACTCCTCTCCAGGAGTTAGGCACAAGGCCAGTTTTTATCTTACTCCCCCAAGTAAGATGTGACCCAAGGTCGGGTCGGGAAAGTGGGGTTTAAAAATTGCCTGGGCAGCCCCGTCGGCATTCCCCGGTAGAGGCGCCTCAGGCAGTAAGCAATAAACTTACTCCTCCCCAAAGAGGGGAGGCAAAGCCTGGGAAGCTGGACCTCCCAGAACTGCACAGGACAGACCCATTGACCGGCGTAAATCAAGACCCGAAGGCCAAGACAACACCAGTATGGGGTGCAGTATCCATCGGAACAGATACTACACTTTGATCTTAGCCAAAAGGCCAAGTTATTTTCGAGTATTCAGACTCTTCAAACGGTATTATGTTTTGGAATTTTTTAGATGAGGAATGATAATTTCTTTTATTTGGATTATTTGTACAACTGTTCTCATCGTGGATATTATTCTCACAATGTTTTGGCCGATGTAACGTCCTAGCTTCTTCAGGTGATTCTTGTCAAACTCAGGAATGTTTATGTTGAACTCGGGAATCTGTATGGAATTTCAAACTGATCGCTTTATTTAATCCACAGGAGTAGATTTGCCTCGTTTAATTAGCCATGACCAGGTAGAAGTCTTAAGTAATTCTAAATTATATTCTTAGCATCACCTGTCCTGGGATTTGAATCTCCATGACACAACAAATAAGGTGCTAATTAATAATCAGTTCTAAGTGACAGTCTTCTGGAGGTTGAAGAACTTTTTTAAATAATGCTTGATAGTTTGCATTATTTGGATTGTTCAGATTTTAACTGTTGCATCACAGATCCATGTGGTTACACAAACGTCGTGAGAATAACATCCAAGATGAGAATAGTAATCCAAATGATACAAATAATACAAATTATCAATCCTCATCTAAAAAAATTCTAAATATAATACTTTTAAGTTGTTGTGTTGCGTTTCCATTTCCTTGAGACAGAAGAAGACAGAAAAGTGTTACCGCTAAATCACATTGACACACCGGTTCTAACCAGATCACAAAAGTTAAGCGATGTTAAGTCTGTTCAGTACTTAGATAGGTGACTATTTGGGATGTTTAATATCCGTCTCTGGGATACTGGTGATAACACATGGCAGGGAGAATAACATCCGGCTGATTGACATTAAGACACTTCAGTTAGTTGGGAAATAAAAGCCGGCTGGTTGATGCAGAGACACAAGGAAATACATCTGTTTGTTAAATAAACAATACATAGTTGTAAATGGGTAGTTGAGGATGGGTTGGTGTCCAAAAATGGTATATTAACCAGCTTGAATTGGGATCGACAGAAAATGGCTGGTTAAAGAATTCGAATGCTCAACTTTCGTTAACTTCTGTGCACTCTTCATCCCTCACGACTCTCACTGACTTGTTGTCCGCAACCGAACAATAATGATATACGGTTGTAATTTTATACATAAGTGTTCGTCGTCATTGTTTTAAGCACAGTAACAATCTGCCAGTATCCTATATCTCTATAAAGCCATCATTCGCGCGTGCATGTAATACTGTTGCTGCATCTAGGCTGGTGCATCAGCCATTAGCCTCTCTCTCTCTTGGACAGGGTGCAAAAAAAAGAGTTTCTAACCTAATAGAGCCCACACTATCTGCCAAGCTCCAGCCTTTGTCACATCACCACAGTGTTGTATCCCTGTGCTTGTTTTACAAGGACTTCCACGGAATGTACTCTGATGAACTCACTACCCTTGTACCTCCCCCTCCAACGTAAACACCCCCGACCTATCCGATTAGCAGCAAAATCCCACTCCTTCACTGTAGAAGTCTCTGATAGCTTCTTTCCTCGGAGTGCTTGCCTTTAGAATTCCCTCCCTGTTCCCTGTTTCCTTAACCATACCAGCATGCAGAAATTTAAATGTAATGTGACCAAACATCTAGCTGTCCAGCTCCTCACCAAGGTTGCCCCTCTATAAGTCTGACTTACGCTTCAGTAGCAATATGCTTTGTTTGGGGTGAATTGACACTTAAATTATTTTGTATAAATACAACAAGAATCCCAGGTTATGTAAGCAAACACTCCACCAAGGTGTATGAATAGATTACTGTAAGTATAACCAGCGACAGAATGGCGTCCTGTCACAGAGATAGTTTAGATTATTTATTGCGTTATTCAGTTCTGTTTTAAAATAAGACACATTAGCTTCTGATTTTAACAAGATTTAAACCATAGTCACATTACACAAAATTAAATATACTGTAAAGGTTTCATGAAATGCCGATCCTTTGAAGTTCTCTCCATAATTAAAACCATTCTAAGACCATAACTTAGTCATATGATCTCTATTTTAATATAGCGTTCGACATAAGCGTATGTTTCAAAGTGAATGACCCTCTGCAACACGATTAGATGTTGGGTATGTACAAATAAAGTTAAAAATGCGAAAGGTTAGTTTAAGCAATAATATGTAATTTCCCATTAGAGATCAACCTCCTTTCCTGCCTTGACAGAGTACAAAACCGACTTTGAAATCTACTGGGCAATGTTCTTTTCACCTCCCTACAGCCTCACAGAAACGACGTTACTAATCTTTCTCATGGTAGGTGCTCGACTGAGCTTCAATCTGTCTCCCCTCTGTAAAACATTTACAACAAAAACTTGTTTAGCTAAAACCACTGTCAATAAATTCTCTTTCTCACTGTGAACCTAGAACTAAGCAGAACTTCCATGAGCAAAGTTTATTTCATAGAACTGTCCGTCTGTGGAACACAGTATCACAGGGCTGCTTCTCGGTTGAATATAACATTGCTTTTTTTCAAGTCCAATTTAAACAAATTCTTATTGAGCCTTCCTCTTAAATAATCAACTTCTAATCAGTTACAAACATCGTTACAAATCCCCTCGATGTTTCACCGTCCACCTGTAAAACTCAATAAACCTTATCCCCAAGTGGCCTTTGAGCTTTGATAACCGGTGATGCGTTTGTACAAAAAAAAGTTAGAAGTTAGGTTGGCGTGTATTGAAATATTTTAGGCCCTGATCTCTTGCATATTTAAAGGGGCTTTCACAGTGAATGACCCTTCCCCTATCTCCACCAATGTTTTTCACCTTTCAGTTAAATAAGATTTAAGTCATATGTAGCAAAAGAAAATTATATTGATTCTAAGTTTGTAAAAACATTTCTCATAAAAGACCTGCTCATACAGAGCCAAAAATATTTCAATACACATCGACCTAACTTCCAACTTGACTTCTAATGAAAAATTTCATTTTCTTGCTTAACTAACCTTACGTGGATTTTTCGATTTTTAACTATTAACAGGGGGGGTCATTCACTAAAACATACGCTTATATCGAACGTTATGTTAAAATAGAGATTGTATTACTAAAAGTATGGGCTTAGAACAGTTTTAATTATAGGGAGATCTTCAAATATCAGTCCAGTAAAGTCTTTCTTAACAACCATGGTTACCTATTTGAAGAACTTGTGCTCATAAATAGCTACATGACTCATTTCAAGCTTGACTGCTTCGCATGGCATGAAAACCGAAAAGATTCACCAAGTCAAGAAAACAGAGATTCGAATATTTGCTGCTTATGTGAGGAGTATTTTCCTCTACAATAGGGAACTCTGGACGCTAATTATCAAGCTAAGAAATGAAGTGGACTGCATCCACAGAAAAGTTCTTCGGAGAGTATTGGGTATCTAATGGTCATAGAAAATTAGCAACACTAGGCTATATAAGAAGACCTCACTAGAACCATAGAGTACCAACATCAAACACAGGTCGTTGGTATGGCTGGACACTTTTTATGTCTAGACAAAGAAACACCAGCCAGAAGAACATTGAAGGAATTATTAAAACCATACAAGAAACCACCAGAAAGACCCAGGGAAACTTAGTTGTTGTATATTCGGCGGACTCTAGCAAGATGTGATGCAAACATGAATTAGAAAAACAATGAATCTATGATACAAGATTTGGAAAGACTTTGTAATGGCAGAAGTGGATGGCGCAAGAAAGTGAGAAACATGAAGTTGTAATGAAATATAAAGAAAAAGAATAAAAATAGACCAATTTATTTTAACCATGTAGCAAACTTAATCGTACTAAATGATGTTAATGAGTTTGATTTTCACATTTTTATATTATATTAAATACTCATGCACGTTTGAATTATTCACTGTTCTATAGTTGAGAAATTCGGCTATAAGAAAATAAAAAAGCAAAATCATGACTATATGTTTTCAGACCCATCTTTTTTATTTTATTTGTAATCTATTATCGCGGAGAGTGTCCCTATTTACTTGCCTCCACACGAGAGCAAAGCTAGACACAAGGTTGTTTTTTAACGTAGGGGGAAAACAGCTCCCAAAAGGGGCACTTTGGATTGGTAGAAAAATAAAAATGATTCTATGATATAAGATGTAGAAAGAGTTTACAATGACAGAAGTCTATGGCTCAAGAAAGTGAAAAATATAAAGTTGTGGTGTGCAACGTTCATGTAATAAAAAAGATGAACCTAAAATAAAAACACCCGGATATATGTGAAGACACTACAAGAACCCTGGAGTACGAAAACCAATCTCTGTTGGCTTGGACACTTTCTATGTCTAGACAATGAAACACCAGCTAAAATAACATTGAAGGAATACAAGAAGGAATGATTAACGTAAGTAAATGCTTGTTGGGTAAAGTAATGTTTGGCTGTAAAGAAAAGACTTCAAAGAGAATTACTACAATATGGAGTTTAAATCTTACTAATTGTTTTGCTTTTCTAATCCTGTGCCATATTTAACTACATTTGCTTTTTGAAGGATTTTTTCAAGATTTTTCAGAAAAAGATGAAGAAACCTTAAAGACTATTTGTGACATCCATAACTATAAAAAAAAGAACAAACCAATGGTAATTGTTAAGTTCACCAGTCAGTCAAAGTAGGGCGTATTTTCCTTTACAATATTAAACCGTGGACTCTAACTACCATGTTAAGCAATAATGTAGACTAAATACACAGAATATTCCTTCAGAGAGTATTGGGTATGCAATGGTCAAATAAAATTAGCAACACTAGGCTATATGAGAAGACCCAATGAGAACTCTGAAGTACCAAAATCAAACAAAAATCGTTTGCATGGCTTGGACACTTTCTAAATTTAAGCAAAGAAACACAGCCAAAAAAGCATTGGAGGAATTTTTTTTTAACATATTTCACTTTAGACGTAAGGGGTTACTGAGAATAAGGGTGTAGGTTTTGGGTGTCATCCTAAGTTGGGAGCTGTGTAGCGAGATGTCTGTTTACATTAGTTTTAAACCTCTGCATGTCGGTACAGTCGGGGAAACAGGGAGCAGGGAGGGTGTTCCAGAGGCCGGCAGCACAAGGAAAGAAGCTATTGGAGTAGAAAGCTCTCCGGCATTTGGAGACCTCCACAGTAAATAGATGGGATTTTGCTGATTGACGAGTTGGTCTAGTGTATTTACGTCGAGGGGGCACCAGAGTAGTCAGTTCATCGGAGCACAATCCATTGAAGTATTTGTAAAAAAAGCACAAGGATGCAACATTGCAGCGATGGGACAGGGACTGGAGCTTGGTTGACAGTGAGGGACCTATTAAGTTGGCGACTCTTTTTTGGACCTTGTCTAAGAGGAAGAGACAAGTAGATGATGCACCAGCCCAGATGTGGCAACAATACTCCATGCATGGGTGGATGGTAGCTTTGTAAGGATACAGGATAATGTCAGGTGTGAGGAGTTTACTAGCATGGTAGAGGAAGCCCACTTTCTTTGCTGCAGCCTTGGCAATGTTTTTAATGTATTTGTACCAACTCATGTTACATGTTAAGGTTAGGTCAAGGAGTTTGAATGTTGAATTCTCAGGTAGGGTGTTATTTGCCATGGCAATCGGTGGTTGAAGAGGTTTCTTGTAGTTGTTGAAGGAAAGGAGCTTTGTCTTTGAAGCATTGAAAGTTACTAACTACTTATGGCTCCAATCCACTACAGCCTGAATGTCATTTCCTAGGGATTCAGCCATTGACTCAAATGTAGTCGCGTCCGTTTTGCGCACATGATTGTCGTCAACAAATATTGTCCGGGCCTTCGAGTCTGGATTTACGCCGGTCTATTGGTTGTCGGTCCGGTGCAACTCTAGGAGGTGCACCCTCCCAGGCTTTGCCTCTCCTCTTTGGGGAGGAGTAAGTTTATTGCTTACTGTCTGAGACGCCCCTACCGGGGAATGCCGACAAGGCTGCCCAGGCAATTTTTAAATAGCCAGAGTGCTCAAATTCTCGAGCGCTGGTTCTTTCCCACTTTCCCGACCTTGTGTCACATCTTACATTGTGGGCGGAAGATAAATAGAAACAAATATACCTATTTCAGACTCAATGTTATCAGGGA
Organism: Sepiola atlantica; assembly: GCA_963556195.1. Taxonomy (NCBI): domain Eukaryota; kingdom Metazoa; phylum Mollusca; class Cephalopoda; order Sepiida; family Sepiolidae; genus Sepiola; species Sepiola atlantica. The sequence goes on along the minus strand of OY744515.1, from coordinate 207,982,092 downwards.
GGTCGTTGAAGAACATACAAAGAAAGCACAAAGAAAACTAAAAGAAAACGTAGTTGGGATATATTGTAGCAAACAGTGATGCTAAAATGATTTGGAGTCATTAGAAGTTCATGTACAGATACATTCAGCATTTAGTCTCATTAATAAATGCATTAATTTAGAAGTAGAACAAAGGCATCTTTAAATAATTAATCTATTTAGCTAAACTGTATAGTTCTTACAACACTTATGTATACATAATACGTAGAATAGTTTATATCTACTGTCATGAATTAATTACTTCGAACTATTCACATTAATAAGGAATCTTTAAATAATTCTTATCAACTACGGTAGGCACTAATTAATCTTAATTAAAAACATATGACCCTTACTAATTACTTATTTTAGATATTTCGTTCTTATATACTCACTTTCTTGGCCTTTTGGCTAAGATCAAAGTGTAGCATCTGTTCCGATGGATACTGCACCCCATAGACCATTGTCTTGGTCTTCGTAGCTTGATTTACGCCGGTCTATGGGTCTGTCCTGTGCAGTTCTAGGAGGTCCACCCTCCCAGGCTTCGCCTCCCCTCTTTGTGGAGGAGTAAGTTTATTGCTTACTGCCTGAGGCGCCCCTACCGGGGAATGCCGACGGGGCTGCCCAGGCAATTTTTAAACCCCACTTTCCCGACCCGACCTTGGGTCGCATCTTACTTGTGGGAGTAAGATAAAAACTGGCCTTGTGCCTAACTCCTGGAGAGGAGTAAATCAATACTCACTGATTATATTTTGTAAAGAAAAACTTTTTAAATTTGTTTATAAAAATTAATTAGATAAAACTTATCACTCAATTTTTCATTAAGACAAGGGAGAAAACTTTCGAATTATGAACATAGTAATTACGGCCTTAGATTGAAGAATTTTCTTGTATCTTGTTTACCTTTTAAAGCGGTAACTTACTTTTTATTCCTATTTTTTATTTTAAATTTTATTTATTCCTAATCCTAATGTAAATTAATACTTGGCATTTAATATTAAATGATGGAATATTACACGCAACTGAAAATAGATTTATTATATGTATATATGAAAAGGTGCTGTAGCATCGCAACGTTGGTTGGGTTACGTAAGACTGTAATATTGTTTATGTAAATTTGTAAATGCCTTACTTGGTATTGAACACTTTTTGAAAATATTGGTTCTATATTCATTTTATTAACATATTTGAACTTGATCAATAAATATATATATATATATATATATATATATATATATATATATATATATATGAAGAGCTCGAATACAAAACACGATAAATCCAATTTGTTTAAATTGAGACCGTAAACAAAAAAAGTACGAAAATATTAAATCTTGATTTTGACTAAATGATTATTTACATTGAAAGCAAAAAGCAATTATGCCGGTACTAGAGTATGTAAAACATTATTTTCGGGTGTGGTCGAGTGTTGAAATGCAGACCTTTTTCTAGTGATAGCTTCGTAATTTTGAAAATTGCGTTTATCGCGTTTTGCAGTCGAACTCTTTATATATATATATATATATATATATATATATATATATATATAATTTTTTACTATTTCACGTATCCACATAATAATTTCTAAGGAGATATAATTTTTTATGTATCAATTTTCAGTATTTACTTCAACAGTAAGTAGAGCTAGGTTGTAAGTTATGAAAATATATTTATGGCAATTAAGCTACACAGAGGCATCCGCAGTTCATCCCCGGGGGGGGGGGGATCTTCAGGCTAAAATGCCTGAAGATTTCCCCCGGGGATATATACCATTTTAGCCTGAAGATTTCCCCCGGGGATGAAACGCAGGAGCCTCTGTGTAGCTTATTTGCCATAAATATATTTTCATAACTTACTATATATATATATATATATATATATATATATATATAAGATAACTAAAGTCAAATGCTTAGACTTAGATAGTATCTTAACTAGACAAAGAAAACAATATCTTAAAGATACATAGATGAAGGTGAAGTCAGATACCAATGAATGCTGCAGGTATTAAGTCATCTCCATAGGTTATAAATTGGGGCAATGTAGAAATATACAAAATTATAACATATACATCATTAAGTATACAAGTTCCCCCCCAAAAAAACATTAACAAAGTTTTAATGTACCTACGTTTCTGAGACAATTTTTTTTATCATGAAGTCTTTTCATCAGCACAAATTTAAAATAAAAGCATCAACATTTCGCCAATAGTCTAGTCAGATAACAGAGCCGCCATTGAACCCAACATACCTAAAAATTGTGTCCACAACAAATATTAAAACAACAAAAATAATCAATTTTTTTACTTATTTTTGGCATGACTCGATGAAAAAAAGATGTATCATTTTTTTCTATAAAATATGTATATATATATATATATATATTTATATATAGGCATATAAAAAGATGTATGGAAATGTATTAATAGCCTTGAACCATAATCAAATCCGATGAAACAGTTCAAATCAGGTTAAAAATTGTCCTTATACCAGAAGTTTGAATAAAAGGTAACCATCTGAATCAAACTTCAATCAAGTAAAATCCTAGAACAGCACAAATTCCCCAGTTATGACTGTCAAACACATAGGAACATCACAAAATGAGTCTTAAGTGCTCTCCTGGTAATTAGGTGGGTAATTTTTGATAGGAATTTAAAGAGAATGTTTAGATCTCTATATTGCTGGATAGGCAGTCAAAAGGCGATAATTCTGGCCGGATCAGAAATAAACGATATATATATCGATGTACCTGCATAACATTTTTCTTAAAATTATCATCCTGAGGAAGTCTTACAATAAAGACGAAACGTTGATGAATATATAAAAAAAACAATATCTCATGGTTTTTTTCTTTTTCATTTCCCATTACGTCGGATTACTCTTATCCTTCCTTTGTCGTATATATATATATGTGTGTGTGTCTGTATATATATATATATATATATATATATATATATATATATATATATATATATATATATATATATATATATGTGTGTGTGTGTGTGTGTGTGTGTGTGTGTGTGTGTGTCGCTGCTGCTCACAATTTTAATTTAGCCTTTGTCGCAGACTATGTAACATATACTTGTCCGTAAGGGTTGTTTTTTCCCTTACTAGGTATATTTACATCTGTTTAAGAGTGTGTGAATGTATGTATATATGTATGTATGTACATGCGTGTACGTGTATATACGTATATATGTATACATATCTAAGAGGATGTTGTGTATATTTTGTTTATTTATGTATGTATGTATATGTAAAGATGTCTGCTCATATATGTAGATGTCTTCCTGTATCTATATCTAAAGTAATTGTTTGTCCATAATAATATGCCTAAATGTAAAACTGTCTGTATGACACTGTATTGTTAAATTAGAATATCTTCTTCTGGTTGTATTATCCACATGTTTGTGTATTATTTTTATTTTTTATTTTCCGGGGGCAACAGCTGACCCAGAAAACAGCAATTCTTCCCTCTTTGTTAGAAACATCGCTCATGGAATGTGAAGACCAAAATAGAGAGAAAGTGAGATTTAGGAGGATGCTGAAAATATACCCAAAGTCCATTTTCTATTCTCCATATGCTGTCTGGCAGAGTATGTAGAAGAAGACATATTTAGGAAAGGAATTCTCTGAAGTTGACGTTTTATTCTGTTATGAACAGTATCTAAACTAAGAAAATATATATAAAAAAGGGTAAGATCAGATCTTTCAAAAATAATTTGTTCAGACTGATTGATTTTAAATTGTTTTCAGGCTATTTGTATTGAAATTGAGTCAATTCTATGGAAATTTATTTAGCATCTTTCCGAATTTCTATAGAATTAATGCAGTTCAATATAAACAACCTCAACCTAAAATCAATCAGTCTCAACACATTTTCTCTGAAAGATTTATTTTTTATTTTTGTTATATCTTGTAAGTTTAGATAATGTTCATAATTGAACGAAGACACGACTTAGAAATAAAGAACATTTCTCAAAACTATTTTCTCTAATATTCCTTTTTCTACACACACACTGCAGAACTCTGAATCTTAGTCTTGTGGGTAGGTGTCAGCAGCCTCCATAACTTAGTTATCCTGCCAGATCTTTCTTTGTGTTTGCAAATAAATGGAAGTTGGAGGGTGCCAAATCTGATGAATAGGATGGATAAGAGCAGAGCTAGAAGCCACACTCATGGATTGTTGCCATCGCCACTAAAAAAGTGTCCCTGATATTCAATTGTCCGCATTTTCTTGAGATCCACCGATTCCTTCACTTTACCAAACTACAAAATTACAGCAGAAAGTTTTAGAACCTACAAAGTTGGTACTTAAACATATAAACAGTGGCAGTTTGTGACGACAATATTAAAAAAAAATATTTATCTAAAAAATTGCTCAGTACTTTTCATTCACATTTCATTGAATTACTTGTATTTTGAGTAAATGTTATGTGTAGATTTTCAGTCACCTATTCATAATCTTTCCATCTCATTAACCATTATCCTCAAGTGTTTTTTGCCTTGACTAAATTAAGATCTACTGACCACTATGAAGAAGAGGAAAATAAAGATCATCTTATCTCGCAAAGACAATCCTACAAAGAACTTTGCATAAGGAAAGACGGAGGAGCAGACAAAGAAAGAGATGGGAGGAAAAAATCCGAGAGTGAACACGATTTCCGTTGAGTAACAGGCTCAGGAAAGCAGAAAATCGGGAGGGCTGGAGAAACTGGTTGCCAGATCATCTACGGTGCTTCAATGGTCATTCAGACAATAGGACAAATGAAATGAGAAGTTGTGACTCATTAGTTAAAAAAAAGAAGTTTTTTATGAAATCAATTGATGCACTTCCCAGGCAGCTTTAGAAGCTGTTAGCAAATACTGGCTCCCATATTGAATTCTAAATATAACCCAATGCTATACCCTTTCTTATCATATTTATTTCCTGGAAGAATCCTATTTGAGTAATGAACACTTAATAATAGGGAGTTACTTTTCAATCACACACTATATATATATATATATATATATATATATATATATTTATTTAAGTAAATATTAAGTTATTTTTACCTACATACGCCAGCGTTTTAAGCTTTTGCTATCATCAGTGTAGGAGATGATAATTTAAGATGGGCGCAAGATTTGAACCCAGTTACAGAATTACCCTAGACTCCGCAAGCAAGCGTTCTAACCACACGGCCAGGAGAAATTACCACATAAAGAAAGGAAATTAAGTTCTATTTATGTCTAAAGAAAGGGGACATAGACTGTAGAGAATGTTCAACAAACTTTGTCGGAACCTGGCATATAGCTACATGACACTATTTTGAACTCCACGAACAGGGCTCAAGTTCAATTTCTTAATATATATATATATATATATGGTTCTTGGGTGTAGTGTTTAGATAGTATTATTATTATTATTATTTTTTATTATTATTGTTATAATTAATGTTATTTGATATGCAAATTATCATATCATATGGAAGTCTTAAGTGTAATATGTTATTATTATTATTATTTTATTATTATTATTATTATTATTATTTATATCTATATATTAGTGAAATTTTAAGCTGAATTATTTCGACACTTGATTATTGGGGAAATGGTAGTTTAATCAGTACCATTAGAGAGCCATGAATATTATAACTGTCCTGTTTTTAAATCTCCGAAACAGTTACATGGTAAACAGCTGATGATCCCGGTGTTAATATTAGACGCTTAAGGTCTCCTGTTTTTGTTTCACTCTTAGATACTTAACCCCCCCCCATTTTTCCAACGAATGTTAAGTCTGCAATATCTTGGATTTAGTTAGTTTCTCTAGGAATTTAAACTGCATTTTACTTTCTTTTTTTTTTTTGTTTAAAATGATTCAAAGCTTCTTTAGACTATATATATATATATATATATATATATATATATATATATATATATATATAGTGATCCATGGAATGTTTCTGTCCCCAGGGTAAAATCTGGAGAATTTTTACTGTGTTTATATAGTAGTGCTTAATAATAAATAGATCTACTTAGATATAGCGACGGAAATAGTTAAATATCTCGTTTAAATTCACTTGATCGGACGACGTCTGAAATATGAATATAAAAGATTTTACGGTTTGCATGTTCAAAGCTGATGATTTGAATTTAATCACGTGACTCTTGAAATTTTGCTTGATTCTTCAATATAAAAATATAGACAGCAGACACTTATCTTTAAGCGTGACAAAATCGAGCTTATCAAAGCTGTGCCCCGGATGAGTAGCCATGATATGTGTGTATAAATAAAACTTTGTGTGTATATATATATATGATGGACTCTCTCGTCGATTTCGACGTATGAGTGCCCCGCCTGGGGCTGCCCGCGCGTGAATTTGTAATTGCAAGGGTTGCGCAATCTCCAACAACCGCTCTCCTGAATCGGCATTGCTTGACTCCAATGGCAAGTAGTAGTACAAGACGACTGGAAACAATGCCGAGATAAGCAGAGAGCACATACAGCACCTGGTATTCCTAAATGGTCACCCATTTAGTACTAGCCAGGCTCGACGCCGCTTAACTTCGGTGATCTAACGGGAACCGATGTGTCAACGTGATTGTGCCATATATATATATATATATATATATATATATATATATATATATATATATATATATATATATATATATATATATATATATATATATATATATATATATACATACATACATACATACATACATACATACATACATATATATATATGTATATATATAGTGAGAGAGAGAGAGAAAGAGAGAGAGAGAGATCCATAGATAGATAGATAGATAGATAGATAGATAGATAGATATACACGAGAAGAAGCATGGGTAAAAACGATTTCCTGAACAGAACAGTTTTGCACCACTTTTATCTTCTTTTACAAAGATTAAAATAAAGATATAATGATACTAAACCTTATACCTTAAATCCTTATTTAAATTTTGATCAAAATCCATTACATGATTTTGATACTAGAACATGTCTAAAAATTTAGGCTGAAGCTTAACTGATTTTAAAAATGAATTGATATTCTGCAAATATTGTTTAATTCCTGTCTAATGACTCTGGATTAGATTTAATGCAAATCTGAAATATTCGAATTTTTAAAATGGGAATTAGTGTCCATATTATACCCCTTAAATAACTTTTAAAATACTACAAATAAACTGAAAATTGGATAATATTTATTAATTGATGTCTAAAACCTATTGTTAAAATTTTACACAAATCGGAGGTATCTGAATTTTCCGCCAATGTTCTCACTATGCCCATGCATATTAACAGCGTAACCTCAAGAACGATGTGGATCCTCACAATGCACACATCATTCACTATGGAAAGGCTATATTTTGCGCATCACATAGGTTCTGGAATGCATGGAAACAGTCGATGACACCCCTGCAGGTCAACTTGAGAAAGTATTACCCCTCTGCACATACTTTAAATATTTATAGTAATGTTATTGAGCGCTGAAATATAATAATAGTATAGTTTCGGTTTCAGACAGACAAATACCAATTCTCCATTAGTAATAGATAAGTCATTTCTCATGAAAGTAGGCCTCTAGGGAAAAGATTACATGAAATAAATATAGAACTAAGCTAAAATGGGGGAATAGAGTATAATTAGAATCGACTTTAGCTGCATGATAAGGTGGACCAGAATTGCAAGAAGAAAACGGATGCATTGGTCATTGTTAATCAGAAATGAATCCATCACTTTCTGTTATTCCATTAGTCTTTGATTTCTTCGAAATTGGTTCATTAGTTTTTCAGGAAATTTTGCATGAAGTTATATGACCGTAATTTTCAGCAAAATTCTAAAGTTTCCTCTAGAGATCTAAAATGCTTAAAAATTACTAAACATTGCAATTTTGTTTGCAAATAGCTAAATTTGCTTTCAACAATAATCAGGAAACAAGAATATAAGTCACTTGTGAGACTGCATATCTCAGCCTGACAACGTAAGGATAGGCTAAAATCTACTATGGGACTTACTTCTCTGTATTGTATGAAGTATTTTAGAAGTTATACCATGGGAATGTTGATAACTCAAACCTTATTTATCTGATGAGGATAACATTTTGTGGTTACTGTTATCAAAGAGCATCAGGTCCATACATCAAATTTGGAAAAATCGAAAGTTGAAATTCCGTCCAAAAACTGCAATCAGTTCTAATGGCCAATATTTTTACCAAGTTCGGTGACGATTGGTCAAGCGATGTAGACGCTAAGCCGTACACAAACAAAAAGTGAAAAACCAAAATACAAACCTAAACGAAAAGATACCCGCATTGGCAGAGGTAATCATTATGATAGTGATCAGCTGGACTAATATCATCAAACGTGCATGTATAGTACATAGGATGATGTGAAATTGTCAGGCAATTGAACAGTGTATGAGTCATGATTAGTGTTGGGACGATTCATCGGAATCAGAATCGGGAATCGGAAAATTCGGAACATTTTGGAATATCGGAATCAGAAAAATGTTAACCTAATTTCTTCTTTTATTTAATTTAATTTTTTGTTTAAAACTTAATTTTCCATTGCTGGTTGTAATAATAAAATGATAAATAAACATTGATTTTTAACGACCAGTAAAACTAAAATCTATAGACCATAATAACAAATTTATGTAAAAATGACACCAGAAAAAATGGCATCATAAAAATGGATAAATAGGGGGAAAAAAGAAAGAAAAAAAAGGGGACAGTTTTATATCCGTTTTTTTTCTTTCTTTTCTCTTTGCAGTATTTTCATTTAAGTTATTTACTAGTCTTTTTTTATTTACTCAAAAAGGTCCTGGTCGACTATGTTGAATTGTTTATGAAAAAATTCAAATAACATTTTGTCACCTTACGATGATAACTGCAAATTAGCTTTTTTTTTAAAGAGAACACTTTTTTTTTCTTAACTAAGTTCACCCCAAACAACGCAAATTGCCACTGTAGACGTAAAGGGCTACTGAGAATTAGGGTAACATTTTAGGGGACCATCCTCAATTGGGAGCTGTGCAGCGAGATGTTTGTTCACATTAGTTTTAAATTTCTGCATGTTTAGTTGCCTTACTATTTTCAGTCAATTAGAGGAGAAACATGTGAGAAGAAAATAGTTGGAAATATCCATTCGTGTAATTTACTTGCCCCTAAAAGTGTATTTTTTGTTTTTGCGAAAATATATGCTCACATTACAGGGGTTTCTATGGTAATCCGAAAATTTTTAAAATGCAACAACTTAATATTTAGAAATCTAAACAGAATCGGAATCGGAACTGGTGATTGTATCGGAACTTGGAATTTAGAACAAAATGGGTAATTGTATCGGAATCGGGAAATATATAGGAATCGTCCTATCAATAGTCATGGTATACATGTGTGCATGTGTATGGAGGGGGACATCAGGTATAGTTTGGGCGATTGTAAAGAAGCATTAGTGGTTTAACCGGCGTAGTGTCTCAGTAGCCAACAACTGATGCAGACAGTTTGTTCCATGCTTCAGCAATTCTGAGTGTGAAGTCTTACGATCTGTGCTTTTTTCTCACTTTGTCGACGTGTGTTAAACACATGGAGATCAAGAAATAGCTCAGCCGGTGTTCTGAGCTTCAATGAATTCAAGCCCAGGGAAACCAGGCGCTCAGAATATGTCAGGTCTCTGATGGATGGTATTCGTTTGCATGCACATCTCTGAATGATTTCCAGACGGTCAATGTTTTGAGAAAAACAACGATTCGAGACTGCTGATGCAAAGTCTAAGTGTGGTCACACCATAGCTGTATATAGTTTTAAATAGATAGCTGGAGAGCGGCTAACAAAGGTCTTGCTGAATGATGTCAAATCATCCTCGATCTTCTTGAAAATTTAAGAGATGTGCTTTGTTCAACGCAAATCGCTGATGGCAGTAATGCACAGGTCACACTCTCGAGAAGACTTCTTGATTGCTATTAATGTTGTGAAGGGATTATATTATATTATCCTCAAAATGGGTGAAAAGTTCAGATTAATGGTTACTTATATGAAGCTACCATTTCTGCCACCACGGAAACTCTGAAAAGATCAACTTGAAAATAGCAAACATTTTCCATTCTCCATCAATATCTAAAAATATACTCATTAGTTTTTCCCCCAAAATCTAAAAAATTCTGTGAGTGATGGTCGGTTAGATAATTCGAGTTATAGTGATCATTGAAGGAAGCAACTTATGATTTATTTATTCAAGTCGTAGTGAAAACAGGAGAAGACAACTTATGCTTTACTTATTTTTTACATGCGTTCGTTTACATCTCTTTTTTAGTTCGTTCAGCTAAGTGAACTGAATAATGAACGATGAACACTAAGCTACGAGATAAACACTGAGCAAAAAAATCATAAATGTACTGGAACAACCTCCTTAATCGTCTGACTTGCTCCATGTGACTTTTATATCTGTGATTAATAGTCGCTCACAGTGATCACAGATGGAGACATCTCATTCTTTACTTATTCAAGTAGTAATGATCTCAGGGGAAGATAACTCATACTTTACTTGTTTATCGCATGCTTTTATTTTACATCTCTATTTTTAGGTAACCAGCCATTCACACTGAATATTTAATGATGAATACTGAGCTATGGATAGAAAAAAATAACCGTACTGGAACAACCTCCATGTTCGCCTGCTTTTGCTCAGTGTGACTTTTTCTTTTCCTCGAGCTATTTTGAAGGTGTGGAGGCCATCAAGATGGCTGAAATGACAGAGCTCATGGGCATACCAGTAAAAGCCTTTGGTAGAGAGGATGAAAAAATGCATTAGAATCAAGCCAATTTATTATTTGCTGTATATTGCTGGCGTGCTAAAAATATTCTCATTCTATTATATTTTTGTACCACTTTTCTTCAAAATGAAACATACGTATCTAACTATTCTGGTTAATATAGTTTCAGAATTTATCTGTGTTGTAGCCCTGTAAATGAATGAAAACACGAACTCGGAGGTTAGGGAAAACAAGTATATTGAAGAAAAGTATAATACAACTGAGAAACAAGAGTGGCTGTACATCAGCGTTGACTGCCAGTATAGACTGGGGTTAATTCAACACTGAGGAGCAGGTGCACCCAGGATTTATTGTGAATGGAAGGGTCCAAAGTTCGTTATAGGTAAGGTACCATAACACCCCCCTCTCAAGACTGACCTCTTCAGAAGTATCAGTATCGTTTCCTTTTTGGATGCATCATGATAACATCTGAAGACTTACGTTTTCTTTTAAATTGCCGCTTTTCTGGGGCTGCTTGTGGTACTAGTATGTCGCAAGTATCGTACAGGTTGTCCATAACTTCTTCTTCCTGGGAAGTGCTGTCAGTGTCATCTGACAGTCGTTTCCTAATTTGATTTAGTTGTATCTTATAAAAGAACTGAGAGCCTTAAATTATGTAAACCATATTTGCAATTCTCTTTTCTGTCGTATCAAGTTCTCAGAAAGACGTGTTATTTTTTTAACATCTTAAAATATAGGATGTAGCAGTTTTTGGGTACAATAGAGGTTCGACCTTGTTTGGTCTGTTTTTGCAGTAATTTGTCAAAAACGGATCTTACTTTTCGCGTAAACATTATATCTGCAGGAAATAATGAGGATGGTATGTTAACGTTTGGCGTGATCTTGTATACTTGTAAAAACTGATGCGAGGCCGTTTCCATGGAGGTATCAAAAACTTTTTTCAGGGCTCTTTTTAAAGTGTCCACAAAGCGCTCTGCCTGGCCGTTTGACCTAGGGTGGTACGGTGGAGTCGTGATGTGTCTTATCTGGAAAATCTCACACAACTCTTTAAAGTCGAGGGACGTAAATTGCATTACGTTGTCACTGACCAAACAATCAACCGCCCCAAAACGGGCGAAAAATTTGTGAAGGAAGTTTATAGTTACCTTCATAGTGGGATTTTCCATCATAACAGTTCAGGCTATTTTGAAAAAACTATCGACTACAATTAGATAGTAAAATCCATCCAACAAGACCAATAAATCCACGTGTATCCTTGACCAAGGTAGGTCTGTTTCTGGCCACAGACTATGTTTAATAAGATGGGCCTTTGCCGCCAAGGCACAGTCTTTACACGTATTGACGATGTGTTTAATGTCCTCACCCATTTTAGGCCAGTACATGTAGCTGCACATTAAACTTTTCATCCTATTTGTTCCCGGATAGACAACGTGAAAATCCTTCAGGATTCTCTTCTGTAGTTGTTTTTTTAAATGACAACTCTCTGGCTGTACAATGTTAGCCTTTATCAACCATTTTAGTTCTTGTAATGATAATTAACTCATAATCGGAGGTTTCATTTTTAATTTCATGTAGGGTCACATTAGAGGCTATTTGCATCAGAAACCTAAATTTGCTCTTGTGGGAATAAAAATAATTTGTTTTCATGCTGAAGTTATTCAATTAATACGTTGAGTTTTTTCGAGCAGAACATTTTAACGTTACTTGACATCATATATATATAATATATCTGGGGATTCACAATCCAAAGACCTTAAGGTTAAATAGTCAATCACTGGGGTACACCTGCATTTATGTCATACTGTTTGGATGAACGGCCATCGAGAACAACCTGCACGTTTCTTTTGGTTAGGAAGGATCTAATTATATTAAATATTCGTCCAGTAATACCATGTGACTGAATTTTTATGAGAAGCCCTTTAAGCCTGTAAGGCTTTGGAATTATCAAGCGCTACCGCCCTAGCCTCACCCGCCTTGTCCAGTGTATGGTATATGCGTTCAGAGATGACCGTTAAGATATCTGCAGTAGACCGTGCTTGCCTAAATCTATGCTGATGGTCAGAAAGAAGTTTAGCATTAACGAAGTGCCGGACTATCGCTAGATTGATTAGATATTCAAATATTTTAGCGAAGTACGGGAGTAGGCTGATGCTGCGATGATTCTGAGGGTCAGTTCTATCTTCAACATTCTTGAAGATGGTACCACAGAGGCAATTTTCCAGCTATCAGGTTTGCAAGATTCGGCAAGGCATTTGTTGTAGAGTTTGGAGAGAACAGGGGCCAGTTCAGCAGAGCATTTCTTTATTAATATTACTGGTATAAGATCAGGTCAATATGCTTTGGAGGTGTCAAGGTTTTTAAATTATATCCCAGACATGAGATGAGGTGATGGGGTCAGTTCATCAAGTGTGGCTTCAGTCTGCAATGAGAAATTTGGAAGAGAGTGGTTTGCAGAGTCCAAAGTGGAGTTTAAAGCGAAACGCCAGGCATATAGTTCAGTCTTATCAGTTGCCGTGCAAACGACATCATTGTGGTAGGATAGCGGGGAAATTGTTGATTGACCATTGTTCACCACACTATTGAAGATTTTCCACAAATCGCAAGTAACTAGTTTCTGTGACTCAATGCGTTTTCTGGTCATCTCTGATAATTTATAAAATATGAGCAAAGACAAGCTTCTAAATGCTTTATATTAGGACTAGCAGCGATTCTTGGTATCGGCCAAGCTTATAATTTCTGTAAATGACGTAAATTATTTTGAAAAGAAAGAAAGAAAAACTACACAATCTGTTTAATATTATAATTTGAAATGTTAAAATTGATTTTTGGGACAAAATCAAAGTAAAAATAATTTATCTCGGGGTGACGTTCGAACTCACAACCTATGTCTCTAAGTATGGCATGCTACCCAATTAATCCATAGGTGCAAGTAACTAATGGTGATTCCATTGGATACATAAACCAAACTGTCTTTCTTTTCCCTTTCGTAGGTCAGCCACTTATCAAGAAGGAAGAGAGTGTAATAGTGAATGAAATGGCGAACATGAAAAATTAGATCTTAAATATTTTTTCCGGTGTCCATGAGGACAGTGAGAAGGTAAGAGCTTTTCGCACTTCCTCTATGACTAACGAAAAATAAAATAATTATAAATTAGTGAAATCATGTGAAAATGAAAACATTTTAAAAACACGTGAAACTAATGGTCATTGTTGATGATAAAACATATATGTTATTCAATTATTATAACATTCTACCTTTGAAGACATCAAGAACTGTATGTAAATCTGAAATTTTGAACCGGTTTTAAAAGCTGATACTTATCAAATAGCAGTGTTATTAAATATTGCTATTATGGCTTCCGGGCAACACCGAGTTAACAAAATACATAGAAGTTGTTTCTCCCTAGTAAAGCTGCATTACATTCTCTATCTAGGATTTTGACTACTTTTGGATTACTATATACCACTTACTAAATGTAATACTGTAATCTTACATTTATTGCTCACGATTTTTAAGTAAGGAGTCAAAAAATAAAACTTAAACCCTCCAGAGCGCTACTGAAAGGACTCAAATAAAATAAAGGGTGCCTCCGAAGCACTACTAAAACGACATTTTCCAAATTTCTTGCCTCCTCTCCATTTGAAGAGTTTTGTTTCCAAATGATAAGATAATTACATTAAAAATCTCGAGCCCCCTCCCCCAACGAAATCTGCTCCATAACCCCTTAGCGGTGCACTTAGAGATTAGGGAACACTTCCATTATCTACATCTACCCCGGTTAATTTTACATCAGAATACACTTTTAGATTGTATGTAGATTCTTTAACCTTTCTTTCTATAGGAACACAGAAATTGAGTTTTATATATTAGAATTAAAGCCTTAACTATTTAGCTTCATTTTACCTTCGGTATTTATTTTTATACTAGGCTTCTATAGCATTCGTTTTATTTCATAAATAATTGTGTTTTATGATCTCCTTGTAAACGAAAACTTAGAAATGCTGCATGGGGACATTACCAAGGGACGCTTTTGATTTAGAGAGGCAGCTTGCTCTTGGTGCTGGTCGTAACACGAAACGTTTTTACGCTAACGTGCAAAGAAATAAAAAATTGAACAATCAAATTGTAACTCTATGTAATTCTGAAGGAGAAAAAATTAAGCACTCAAACCAACAAGCATTTCTTTTTACCGATATTTTTGCAAATATTTTCAACGATGGTGGCAGAAAACCTGCAACGCTACATGTGATAACACAACCAATGCGGCCGATCACCATCACTCAGGATGAGGTCAAGAAGCAGCTTTTGTATTTGGATGTTAATAATGGGTAAGGTCCGGATCGACTACATCCGGCAATTTTACGAGCTGTTGCACCTGAACTATCTGAACCTTTAGCAGCCATTTTCAATCTGCCCTATCTTTAAAGAAGGTTACAAAGTAGATGCAATGCATTACAGACCAGTGAGTCACACCGCTATCATATTTAAATCCATGGATGTTCTACTCAAGTGAGCAATCAGGACTGATCTTACATTTACTGCCACCATCTCTCCACTTTAATATGGTTTCACTCTAAAACATTCATGTCTAATAAATTTACTTGTGATGGAAAATGGGTTACGAGTATAATGGACGGACGGAGATACTGCTGACATTGTCTTTTTGGACTTCGCCAAGGCCTTTGATTCTGTCAATCACCGCTTACTTTTATATAACCTCAACACCTATAGTCTTCATGAATCGGTTATACAGTGAATAAGATATTTCTTGGTGATTGTACATACAGGGTTCAGATAAATGGCAGTCTGTCATTTGTAATGGATGCTTGCAGTAGTGTCCCTCCAGGCTCCGTGCTGGGTCCTGTTTTCTTTCTACTTTATATAAAAGATTTGCCGGAAATGGTTTGTGGAAACGTGCTCTTATTTGCAGATGACGTCAAATTAGTAGCTCGTACAAGCGAAATTGACAATCTCAAATCTAGCCTTCAACGTGCATGGAAATGAGGATTGAATGGGACATACCTTAATGTCGATACATGCTGCCATATTGCAGTGGATCTCCTGACTCGGCTCTTACTCTCTGCGGTGACACGGCTCTGCTCAAGGAGGCGAACGAGACAAAAGATCTTGGCCTTCTGATCGACTCGTTCTGCAAGCCATCCAAGCATTGCAGTCAGGCTGCAAACCAAGCAGGAACCACTCTATTTCTCATTCAACGTTTTTTCTGTAAACTCACTCCTGAAATATTTCTACAACTTTATCTCTTCATCGTCATACCACTGTTAGAGTATGATATCTAGGTCTCTGCTCCATATCTAATATGTGATATCCAGCATCTGGAGAGTGTTCAAAAGCTGTGTTCTCGAAACCTGCAGGGTCTATAGGATCTGCCCTATGAAATCCGCCTCACGAAACTTAAGCTTTTATCCCTTGAGAGACGACGATTACACGGTTATCTCATTTTGGTCTACAATATCCTGACTCCCATTAAAATATATCTCAGGACCTATTATTCACTCCTGCACAAGAAAGAGATCAATGCAGACAACACAAGGAACTATTTCACCGCCAATTTCGATTGAACCAGAGGAGTGCTGCCTTCTAAATCAGGATGCCTGGACCTTGGAATAGTCTCCTAAGAGAGGTAATAAATGCCCCACAACGCAGTAATTCAATCGACAGTTGCTGGGCTACTGTATCCTCTTCTGTGTAAATTTCTACCACCCTTTCCCTACATGACAACTGAAACATGCTTGTTTTATTTTTTGCCAATTTAATTGAATTGATCTATTTTTCTTTCCACCACGTGTTTTTATTTTACCTAATATTTCTATATCACCTCCGCCTCTAATGCCCACCTACTCTTCCTCTACCTTACATCTCCATTTTATATCCTCACGTACTCAACCCAAAACATACAACTCTTACTTTTCACCCATCCCACTCTTTGGATTATCTTTCACGCTTCCTCGGCTAAAAAATTGAGTTATCCGTAATAAAGCTTATTTTTACCAAATGAATATGGTCGAACGAATAAGTGAAAATATCTTGGTTCAGCTTTAATGATGTGATTGTAAAAAATATTTATTAAAAAAATAGAAAAAATGTAAAAAGGTATAATAAAGCAGTAATTTATGTTATGTTTAACACTGTTTCTTAAATGAAATGATGTTGCCTAAATACACGCACACACGCACGGGTGTTTGGCCTTCCTCTGATTCTTTCCCATTGCCTAGTTTAAGAGCGAATCCTATACATTTACAAGTAAATCTTTAATAAATAACGGATGTCAAATACATATGATGATTTGACTAAAAGAACAATCTTGACTTATTTTAGTATGTTTATTTGTTTACTTTTCGTACTGGTAGTTATAAGTATGTTGCTCAGTTGGTTTGGAATGGGAATGCCAAAAATGTGGTTTCTAATGTTATTTTTATGTACTTTTAATTTTGAATAATGGGTTTTAAAAAGATTCAAGAAATTATGACATGAATAAAGACATTGGACCGAAGGTGCTGGTTCCAAATCTGCGGTTAGTTTGATTCTTAGATCAAACGCTTAACTGTGATACCATGACACACATACAGACAGGCAATTTTGTTTCATATATAGAGATATGTGTGTGCATGTGTGTATTTATGTGCGTGCTTCTAAGAAGGCAATTTATGATATAAAAGTACATTTCAGAAATAATTAATATTGAGTCTTGAGTTTGATCCTCACTGAATGCCCGATGAGACCACTTATTAAGACACCCTGTTGTTATCAAAGAGCAGCTAATGCAACTGGCAGTGCGCATTCTTTGTATGACGGATGGCATCTTAGCTAAGGCTGCATTTAATTGGATGCGTGTTGGTGGGAAGAAATCAAAGGATAAGCCAGAAAAAAATACCTGGTGCTTAATTCTAAGAGAAGACCATTTGTAATTGGTTCTAAGCTTTAATCCTGGCTTAAGACAAAAAGAAATGGAGAAATATGGTGTCTCATTGCCGACAGGCGGGAGGCCACGTCAAAAGAAAGGAGTGGACCATACTTCTAGCTTTGCACCAAAGTTAAGCAAGAATTATGAAGACAGGTATGAATAGTTTATATAGGCAACTAGACACACTCATGACCATTTTGGTCACAACTGCTACCACTCTTTATTCTACTTTGATTTCATTTGAAAATTTATAAACTGTGACATATCGTTTAAGACATTTTTGTTGTATACATAAAAATAATTAGTCTCCCCGTACTTCTTCCCCTTATTATTATTATTATTATTATTATTATTATTATTATTATTATTATTATTATTATTATTATTATTATTATTCGCAAGTATATGCTCCTTCCGCTTTCATATTTTTGCTAGCGTGGGAGGATTGTGTCATGACCGACGAACATATACTGTACTACCCCCAAGGAGGAGGTAATGCTTGGTAGAATGGTCTCGTGACAATGACGACGGTCTCATGAAAACAGAACATATACTACAGTACCCCTCTATGCCCAAAAAGGAGTTGATGCCTGGGAGAATGGTATCATGACGAACCATCATATACTACACTACACCCAAAAGAGGATGTAATACCTAGGAGGATTGTTTCGTGACAACAGAAAACATACTACACTAACCCCCCCTCTCCCAACTAAAAAAAATAACGGAGGAGGTACTGCTTAGGAGGATGGCTTCATGACAACAAAACAGATATTACACTAATTCCTCCCCACCGAATTGAACATTAAAAGATAGTACATTTGTCTGAACTAGTATAATAAACTACGTCGAACGATAAAATATCGTAATATAGTACCATTAATAGAAGTACAAATATAGTTTCTGCTTCAGACAGACATATATAAAATCTTTCAATGTTTAAATAAAAAGGTCTCTTTGAGTAGTGAGTAATACTTTTATATGTATATATATATATATATATATATATATATATATATATATATACATAGAGAGAGAGAGAGAGAGAGAGAGAGAGAGACAATGTATGCGTATGTGTAATTGAATTTTATTTTGAAAAGAGAGAAACATATGGCATGAGCGTTTTGGTGTCAGTGAAAAGATACGGTCCTTGTGAAGCAGGAGCTGTGATGATTTGGTTTGGCAGAAATAGCAGCAGCAGCAGCAGCAGCTTGACGTATCTTGTCGCTTTTTTAACAGGTATTTTTGACTGATTGGATGAAGAGTTATTTTTTTTTACTTCTGTGCGATTCTTTTATAATTTACGATCGGCTCACCGTGGAGATTTTTTTTGAACGAGCTACATCAGTTTTTGTCCGCGGACGTAATTGTAATCAAACCCATGTGACTTTTTTTTTCACATTTTTTTCTTTTTTGGCGTTTGAAACCGATGTTTGTAAAAAATGTAATCAATTTTTTATAAATATTTTTTGGGCGTGGCTGTTTTTTTCAATCGGTTAACAAATATTAGGGAGGTTTTTTTTCTGGATTTTTTGGGGGAGAGGCGATGAAAATGTTACAATTTTATATATAGATTTCGTGCTCGAGAGAATATACTGTTTGTTAGTAAAATTTCGAGAAACTTACAAATGATCAATACAGTCAATATTGTCCGTATTCGTGAGATTTTTGTAAATAAAATAACGCAAACTAAACATATCGCTGGGAGTAAGATGAAAATACAACTCTATTTCTCTGTGTAAATATTAATTTAAAATATTGTCAGACTATTCTTGTTTTAAATTTTTCCCCAAAAAATCAGTTATCAAAAATAAATTGTATTGTTTCCTTCTGGTTAACTTTGACTGCGATGAGAATTGAAGAGTTCGAATACAAAAAAATAAATGGACGAACATATCAAATCTAGATTCCGGCCAAAAGCTAATTTGAATTAAAACCAAAGAAAAACTTATGTCGATATCACATTATAGCAAACATGATTTTGGAGTGTGTTAGATTGTTAAAATGCAACATGTTTTGTAGTGATAGGTTTACAATTTGGAAAATGGCGTTTATCGCGTTTTGCATTCGAACTCCCAAATTTGTCTGGCAACTGTTAGATTATCAGCAGCAGCGGAATTGCAATACGAATAAACGGAGTAATGTGATTGGTCAACACAGTTTTCTACTTTGTAAAACATTTTTGGAGAATATGTATAGAGTTTTGAAGACCTTAAATTTTGACAAATACTCTCTTCAGTGTGTGCATGAAATTTGGTGTGAATTAGTACACTAGTTATGCTACCATTAGCTATAATGCAATTCTCTTATTAACTGAATGGAACACTTTCGGTTGCTCATGTTGTTTATATACATATTAAGATTTTCCTTCCGTGTGGATTGTATTTATTGCGTAGAAGTTAGCATTTCTCATAGTGGACAAAAAACGATCGGCTTTGGATCTCAACGTGAAGCACTTATCTGGCTAGCTACACTCAATAGCAATGATGCAACGGGACAGTATGTCTGTGGATGACTATACTAGTTGTATTTACCCGGCGTTAGACCTTGTGTCTAACACCCTACAGAGGAGGCAAATAAATATACTAAACAAATAACATAACAGCGCAGAAGATGTCAACAAATGGGAATATGTCCTTCCTTTATAAAGGAATACTTTGTTTTCAATAAATAAGTCAAATAAAAAAAGGAACAATTTAATCTGTATTTGGCCTAAAAAGCAAACAAAAACTTGATTGGAAAACGAAAACGAATTGTCTTAAGGAATAAATTGTGTATTAAACGCCTTCATAATGTGAGTGTACGAAAGAAAAAAAACGAATCAAGTGTGTGTATAATCCATGTGTCGAATAAGAAACGGTATGATAACTAATGTTATTATTTTCGTAAATTAAAAAGGTTCAATTTATATCGCTGAAATCGGATTTATAAGGACCTATGAGATAATAAGATGTTTCTGACTGTGAAACTCTAGTAAATTGTTAAGATACGCCCGTTTTAATTATACGTGTACATATTCAAAGTGGTGCATTTTTTCAAATACGATTTCAAATAAAAAGGTTAATATAACTACATTTTTATTTACTTTTCTCAAAGCCAGCCACCGGGCACCGCCTGGTAAATAAAGCTTGTATCGTCATTCACATACAGACATTTTCGCTGCATCATTGCTCTTCGGTGCAGTTAGACAGGCAAGTGCTTCAAATTGTGTAGGATGAAAAATGGAAGGTAATAAATCAAAGTAAAAATCGTAATTTTATTTTAGTTGGGTTTATGTAAACGAAGTATTTTTTTAATCAAAATATGATTCTTTTATTTGTAACAGTAAATTAGCAAATCAGAAGCATAAGTTAATTTAAATTACAAGTTTAGAAATAGTGTTGTTTTTTTCTTTTTAAATAATATCGAGAAGTAAAATGTAAAAAAAACGAATGTAGAAATCACCTTAAAAGGTATTAGTAATGTAAGTAAAATTAAAGAGTATTTACACGGAGAAAACAATTCCGGTGACATTTTAGAAGTTCGTTTTCTAACAAAAGCAAGTCTCATTGACTAACAAACAGAGATAATTAGCCAATAGAAATACCTTTTTAGACGGAGTGATAACGGTATATATCAAGAAGTTTTTCTTATTGAAAGCGTTATTAGACCGGATAGAATATGTAAACAACGAAAGCGATTGGAATTTCATCTTCTAGGTAAATAACACTGGCAGATAGTCGTCAAACATGACTAGGTAATCATAATTTAACATCGATGTGGTCAATCCATTGCTATTTAGGTTTACAGGATAATTTTATATGATATATATATATATATATATATATATATATATATATATATATATATATATATATATATAACGGTTGTAATGATTGAGTTTCTTTCATATTCGCTTTCTTATTTCTGTTATTATCCATTTTGTCCTATTTGTTTTCTTTTTTCTTTCTACAGTAATGTTAAGGTTGCTTTAGCTTTTCGTCTTTTTTTCTTCTTCTGTAATGTCGAGATCTCGTGGAGGTTGCCCTCTCCTTCCTACAGCCACTTTTTCACAGAAAGGAGGTTGCTGGCCTTTCTCTACTCTATCGTTAATCTAATGATAAATGCTCGACTGAACTCCATCTATGGTCCCTTCGCCTTTAAAACATTCACAACTAAAACTCGTCAAGCTACAACCGTTGTAAATAATTTATCTTTTTCCTCTGTGTATTTAAAACAAAATGAAGCTAACATGAGCAAAGTTTCTTTCCAATAGCTGCCCATTTGGAGAACAATACCACGGGGATGCTTCGCAATTGACTACAACATGGTCGTTTTGTGAGCCGTTCTCTTAAATAATTAAATTCTGACTAGTTTCAACCATCGTTACCAATCCTCAAGGTGTTGTTTCACCGTTCACCTGACACACTCATTGACCCTTTTCCTCGAGTGGCCTTTGGACTTTGCTAAGCGATGAAACATTAGTACATTAAATTTAAAAAAAGTTTCTTTCCTTTTGCTTTCTGTTTTTGTACCGTACGATCCAAGTTTTTTTTAGTTTTTTTTAATTTCTTTTTTTTTCTGCTACGGTAACTATTCTTTCTTACTTTCTTTTTTCTGCAACGATAACTATTCTTGCTTTTTATCTTTTTTTCTTCAGTAAGGATCAACTTTCTTCTTCTTTTGCCTTTTTCTCCCCCCTCCGTAATGTTCAAGTGTTGGATAATGGCCCTATGGGAATGGACGTATCTGTTGGAAATCGTTGGTTTGACTTGCGCGAGTTAACGCGGTGCAGTCGAGTACAGAATAGGGCTTGTTCTCACAGTCAGAGCTAACAGACGTGACAAGGTTACCGTGTGAGGAGACCCCAGATCTAGGGTCAGTCTGCACCTGCGAGAGGCTCTGTGACGTCACTCGTTCTCGTGAGAAGCGAGTTTTCGTCAGTCTGATTCGGAAGGCGAACCGAGCAGGACGTGCGATTCACGATGTAAAAATAAGAGAAATATTTTCCTTAAGGAAATACAGGCGAGAGAAATCCTTTCCCCCCTCTCTATGAATGGTTAAGAAAACATTGTTAACTAACTACGATAAAGTAGTGATTTGCTCTCTCCCTCTCTCTCGACTTAGTGAATGACCCCCAGTTGAAATAACAACGCTTGTAATAACATGAATTACATTTAAAATAAGTGTTTGTCTTCGGAGTGCGTCATGAGGCTTTTGTTGCAGATACGGACGGCGTGGTTCACGACAGGAAGGAAAGAACAAAGAATTCATCCACTAGACGACACAAACATCCTCTACAAGCGAGGGAGAAATCTAAGGTATTGTGAGGAATTTAATCCTCACACAATTTAGAACTCAGCAGAGTGCAAGAAAAAGGCGATGGAAAAAGCAAACCTACCTTGAGATGAATTTCAGTCTTCTCAGTCAGGGGGAATTGCGAAAAATATGCCGACTACTCGCGACTCTGGAAGAGTCTGTTATTAGTTTAAAATGGCTTCTCTTATGAGAAGCCTGTGAAATAAAACAGAAACCATTTACTTATAGAATCTGTTAGGGTAGACTATTCAGGTCTAAAAGTTATCGTTTTTTAAAAAACGTAAAAGGAGGAAATTCTCCAAAGTGTTCGTGGCTGTCTTTTTGTTAGACAGTCAAAAAAAGCACATGTTCTCCCTTCCAGGGGTTTTGCCGAAGAGACAGCTTCCGGTTTTAGATTTCGCTGCGGGGTAGATAGCCAGAGCCCCGGCGAGGGCAACCAATCAGAGGGCTGAAAAGAGCAAACATGAAAACCCAACTCAACCAATAAGATTCGCCCCCACCATGCACAATTTCCAACACACTGCCAAGGGAAGAAAGAAAAAGGAATAGGTATCTATTACTTTTTTCTGATACTAATTATAATTTATGTATGTCACTTAATGGACATTTAAAACTCAATTACAAGGACCTAACTAATCGTTATAGACTTATCATTTTTAATTAAGGTAACTATAACTTATCTGTACATAACGTGTTAGTTTGTAAATAATTTGCTTTCTCTAGGTTGCCAGTTAAATTTTCTTTTTTTTTAAGAATTATGGATTATGCAGGTTTAATGGCAACCACTAAAGTTAAGGAAAGAGAAGGTTACATTTTTAGTTCTCCGAACAATTTGGACAACTCCATTCCCCTAAAGTATCCTGTTGGCTCACCCCAACACAGTCGAAGTGATACCAACCGTCACAGACATCACAGCACACCATAGGATCTGATCCATCATATGCGACGGAACAGGCCGGACAGAAGAAAGGGCCCCCCTCCTCCATGAATTCATTAGAAGATGGCACCGAAGCGGCCTTTATTTCTAGGGGAAACAGGTGTTTTAAGGAGTGAATCTGTTCGCAACAGTCTCTCAGCACACAGGCAGAACGAACTCTACCATCGGTTCCATTGATGAGTCTGAGCACCTTGCCCATACTCCAAAAGGGTCTGGATTTATTTGGAGCCTTAATCAGAACGATTTCTTCCACTGACACCTTCAGAGGTTTATCGGTCCCCATATTGGCATCAACCACTCGCAGGGACAACAAATAGTCGTTCTGCCACATCTTCCTGAACCTTTCAACATACTTATGTCTCAATTTTAGAGACTGCAGAAGTTTCGCCCGACTGGGGGGATCAGTACACAACTCATCCGATCCATGACTATTTATTAACAAACGAGGATTATACCCAGTTTGTAAAAAATGATTGGGTGTTAAAATATCGAGGCTTCCTTCAGAAGCTTCTATATAGGTGAGTGGTCGATCGTTGATCGCCTTTTCCACATCGGAAATAATTGTCAAAAATTCGAAATAGCAGGCCTTCTTTCGGCCTAATAACTTCTTCAAACATTGTTTGAATGTCTTAATCATTCTCTCCCATGCACCCCCATGCCAAGCTGAATAAAGAGGGATGGTGAGATGATCAACGCTAGTTGATCTGAAGTTCTCCTTGAATTCATCAGAGACAAACATGTCAGATAACAAGATACCGGACGCCAAAAAGGTCTTCGCATTGTCCGAGTAGACATGCGTAGGAACACCGAACTGGTTGGTGAACCTGACAAATGCCAATATGAAGGAGGTGGTGCTCATGTCTGGCAAAAGCTCCAGATGCACAGCACGCAAGCTCATACAGGTGAATAATAAGACGTACATTTTCACGTCTTCGTCATTCTGTTTTACAAAAAAATGACCGGTAAAATCAACACCCACCTGTTGAAAAGGATGAATAAAATTAGCCCGATGATTGGGAAGCTGAGAACCCGAGGGAGTTTTGAAGGGCATCGAATTGATTTTTTTGCAAATAATGCAGTTGCGAAGAATCTTCTTCACCGATTGTCTCCCCTGCGGGATCCAAAATCCTGATAATCTCAACTTGGCAAGAGTTGAGTTGGTTCCTAGATGGCAACAATTTAAGTGTGCTTCCCTGATGACCAACTCGGTCAAATGATGATTTTTCCCTAGAAGTATAGGGAATTTGACATCAAAGGGGTGAATGTCAGTATTCTGAATGCGACCTTTCGTTCGCATCAGACCGTCCTTATCCAGGAATAAGCCAAGCGCAGATACTCTTGGAGGAACAACTTTATTAGAGGGCTGGCGCAAGTATTCTAACTCAAAAGGATATTCTTCCTTCTGCATATAAGAAAAGAGCAATAGCTTAGCTCTATGATTGGTGTCAGTGTCTCGGCGCTTCAGCTTATCGCAGAACCTCAACACCTTTTCCAGAACATTAATTGTTTTCGTTAATGACGAATAATTGTTAATATAAATGGGGAAGTAGTTCTCACCTGCACTGGGACCATCAGAGAACATACAAGAAATTACCCTTTTGTTTGCATCGTTGAGGCAAGGTAAAGGAGACACTGGCCAGTCAATTACCGGTTGATTCAACCAGTTGGGGCCGTGTACCCAGAATTTAAATAATTGTTCGAGCTTAGAAGAAGTAATCCCCCTAGTTAATAAGTCCGCCGGGTTTTCGGATGAAGGAACGTATTTGAACCGAGGGAGAACCTGGAACTTTTCATTAAATTCGTCTAGCATTTTTCCTATGTCCCTCACACGGTTTTCTACAAAAATGTTGGTTTTAGTTCCTTTCCCATTCAAGACCCAAGATAAGGCTACTTCAGCATCCGATACCAGAAAAAGGGAATCAACATTGATAGTCCCCAATGCTTTCAGTACATTAGGCACTACCTTAAGGGCTAAATAAATGGCCAAAAGTTCCAAGGTAGGAAGGGTCTTCTTTTTAAGAGGAGCCACTTTCGCCTTGGCAAATAACAGGGAACATTGTGACCCTTGTTTTACATAGAGAGAAAACCCGTAAGCGAGCCTAGATGCATCACAAAAACATATAAGCTGCACTGGGGAGTCATCCACTAACACGCGTCGGGGAAACTCAAAAACACCTAGCCTGTCCAATTCCTTGGCTAGGGCTTGCCAAGAGGCAGTGAAAATCTCAGGGATTTTTTGATCCCAGGAAAGTTTGTCCTTCCATAGTTGACTAACAAGTACTTTGCCTTGTATAGTAACTGGAAGCAGTAATGACAAGGGATCATAAAGGCCAGAAATTTGGGAAAGAATCCCACGCTTTGTGTTGGCTGTGGTATCTACCACAACAGGGCTCAATCTGACAGTGTCTAGGGCAGGGGAATAACGGTACCCCAGGACCTTTTCAAAGGAAGGAAAAGGGGAAGCAATAGAGTTATCCTCTAACATTTGTTTCTGCAACTCAGTGCAGTTAGAATTACAGGACTGAAGATCGAATCCCGCCTCCTTTAATCTTTCGCGCACAGTACTATACACTTCAAGGAGGGATTCATAATTTCGTCCAGTGGTGATCAAATTGTCAACATAAAAGTTGGAAGTCATTACAGAAGAAAACTCATCAGGGTTATATCTTTCAGCGTGAAGCTTGAGAATGTAACTCAAGATGAAAGGGCTGGCATTGAAGCCGAAAATAATGGAATTGTACCTATATGTACACAATTTCTCCTTAATTTTAAGGAAAAAACAAAATCTGTTTTTGTCCTGCTCAGTGCGCAGGCGAATTTGCAAAAAGGCTTTTCGGAGGTCTCCCAAGAGGACGCAATTGTTTTTCCTAAAAGCTAATAATAAGTCGAGCAGCTGCGCTGTTAAATTCACACCAGCATAAGCTGCATCGTTAATAGAAACCCCCCCTTTCCTTTTCAAGGAACAATTGAAGACGGGGCGGATTTTAGTGGTTACTCCAAGGCCCTCTTTAAATACGGGTCTGTGGGGAATCCAACAATATTTGGTATACTCCCCAGGAGTAACAGAAAAGGGTTCAACAATGCCCAAGGTTTCGTAGTCATCGAACACTTGTAGATATTTATCATACAATCCCTGCCTCTCCAGGGAGACAGCAACTCTCTGCATAATTCTCAGAGAAGGTACATAATTGGAGTCTACCTGAGCCAACTTATCGTAGTCCCATGGTAGATCGACATAATAATTGCCATCCTTTAGCACCACTGTTCTCTTGAAATCCTCTATTTTGGTTTCATCGTATGAAGAAAGTTTAGCCTTCTCATCGATGCCAACAGAATCCAGTGAAAGGAAGTGTTCAATACCGCGCTCCACAGAAGATTCTTCAAAAAAAGGACCCAAGGAGTCCGAGTACGACTTGATAGGGTTCATTGCTCTATCCACCAAATAAGTAGAACAAGCGGGTAAGGAAGCACAAACTTGATCAAAGGGAGGCAACTCCCTGTGAGTTTTAATTTTTTCGGGCTTCAAAAAATTACGCCCATCTCCAAAGGGAATAATCCTATTGGACATCTTCCATGCGGTACCTTTTAAGCATTCTACCACACAGAATTTTTTTATGTGCTGAATCAGATCCAATCCGACAAGGCCATGGAGATCCTTCCCATTTAGATCCTTGTATCCATGGCAGAGACGAAAGCCAGCTTCCGCTATATTGGAAGTGATCTCGTCAAACCTTTCTGCTTGAAATCTCAAGTTAAGGCAGTCCGAAAACAGGGCAGCAAACGGAAAAGGTTTTTGGTTATCTAATTTAATGGAGACATCGAGCTCATGAAGGTCCATAGTTCTCGCACCAATAATAGTGTTTACAGGCATAGTAACTGGCCTAGGTACTAATTCTTCCCTAGTTCTCAGTTCCTGTAAAATAGATTGAGAAAAGAAAGATTTTTGGCTCCCAGTGTCCAAAATACAATAAAAACCCACTGGGACGCCCTTAGCCTTCAAGGACACTCTAATCACCGGGAATAGACAGTTGTCGCCATCCGTGCAAGTCTTTCCGACAAATGATTTAGAAGCTTGGGGGCACATACTAGAAAAGTGATTCTTTAATCCGCAAGTAGTACAGGGGTAAGGGAATCCTTTCCTCCCAGGACATCCCTGCTCCCCATGACCCCCCAGACATCTTATACATAGTTGAAGCTCTTTGGCTCGTGAAACCCTCGAATCGTAAGAGGAATACCTTGGGCAGTCCTTTACGGCATGGTCTGCTAGTTTGCATAATTTGCAAAACTTTTGCGGGGAACCATCATTATTAGGTTTTGGGGCATTCGAACCCCTTTTTGATTTGGCCATTCTTTCATGGTAATTTGTCGCCATGTTGGGTTTGATGTCAAGTGAAGAAGCAGGTGGCGTATTGGGTGCAAAATATTCCCGCTTTTTCACGTTCAAAGGCGCTGCCTGTAAAAAATCTATGATGTCAAAGAAGTTTGTCATAATAGATAGGAACGTAGGAAAACGTTCCTTCGTTCTGGACATCAGTTCCCTCCTGACGCTAACAGGGAACTTACGAAATAATAGATGGGCGAAGATAATGCCCGAAGTGGAACTCTCAGAGAAGAAGTTTATTCCAAAGGACCTATCTAATTCCGACAAGTCCATTTTGACCTGTTCAACGTAGGTCCTGAGGTCCTCTAAATTTGATATGGGTACCGTCGGAGGCATTATCTCCTCCAATATACGGTCCTTGATGAGAGACGGGTTTAAATATTTTTCCCGCAAACAATTCAAGGCCACGATATAATTGCTGGAAGTGACGTCAAAACTGGCTATCAAATCATAAGCCTTCCCCCTCAATTTGGACTTTAGTAGAAGCAGTTTGTCCGCTTCCCCCACGTTGGAGGTGCAGAAATCAAACCTCCGTAAAAAAGTTCTAAATTCGAACTTATCGTCCGAAGGTGCTCCACTAAAGCTGGGGCATTCCAAGTCCATCCGTAAAGGCAGATGAGTGGAGGGTTTTTTAACCTCATGACTACCCCTCAACCGAAGTAGCTCCTCTCTTATTTCATCAGAAAACTGCTCTGCCTCAAGGCAAATCTTTCTTCTCTCCTCGTGAGGGGATTTCAGAACCAGTTGGTCGATAATTTCGTCAAGTTCCGAAATCCATCTCTCCACGTCTGCCGCTCTCGACTGACTTGAAGACGGAGAGGATTTCTCTTTCAACCATTCCACCGTGTTCAATATCCGACACTTCTTAGCTTCAACCCTAGCCAATAGATCCTTACCGGCGCTCATATTGAAAAAGGCGCGCTAACACTAAAAACTATGGAGTCGCAAGGAACGGATATAGTTAACCGTAAAAAAGGGGAGAATACAAAAAGTTTTTGAAATTAATCACTTCAAGACAGCTAAATAAATTTGTTTTGTTTTTCTTTTTTAAAATATCGCTTACGTGCGACATTAAAGACGAAAAACAATAGTTGTATTCGAATTAAAACTCATGAAGGACAGCAAAAACAAATTATTTTATTTATTTATTTTTAAATAATTTTTTCCTTAAAACATCGTTTACATACGATGTGTAAACGAGAATAATAACAAGAGAATAATAAGCGATAGTTTAAATTAAAGCCCTTTGAGATTAATCGCTTCAAAGACCGCTAAAAAGAATTTATTTATTTATTTTTATTAATTAATTGTATTCGTTTTACCAAGGAACAATGCGTGCCCTTAACGAAATATGGTAAGGTTTTCTGCCGTGAAGCCTAATTGAAAATAAGCTCCATCCCAAAACCACGTGGATATCCATTGTCTTAAATTTATTAAGAAAAATAGTCAATGAGATAAATTTTACGATTAAATTTGTCAGAATTATTATTTATTTTATTTTATAGTACTGACGTATCTCATTTGAAGAAAAAAAAAAAAAATTAAATAGCCTCGTAATTTTAAATCCTCAAAGGGAGCCGGAAGCCCTTAAATTGTCAAATAGCTATGGCTCTCAAGCCAATTTTATAATAAGGGATTTATTTTATTCCCTTCTAATATATATTTTTTTTCAACACGTTAACTTAAAACGTCAATGTAAACCACGATAATGTAAAACGTTAATTTAGTTATGATACATTTAGTAGCAGTATTAAGCGCTAAACAATTTATGTTATGTATATAACTCCAACGTCATGATAATTTCAAACGGCCTACGAAATTAATATAAGGCACGAGTTAAATACTAGCAATAGACCCTTTTTCCAAATAAACGAGAAAGGTATAAAACTAGGATTTTTCGCAAAATAAACTATGTGAGGAATTTAATCCTCACACAATTTAGAACTCAGCAGAGTGCAAGAAAAAGGCGATGGAAAAAGCAAACCTACCTTGAGATGAATTTCAGTCTTCTCAGTCAGGGGGAATTGCGAAAAATATGCCGACTTCTCGCGACTCTGGAAGAGTCGGTTATTAGTTTAAAATGGCTTCTCTTATGAGAAGCCTGTGAAATAAAACAGAAACCATTTACTTATAGAATCTGTTAGGGTAGACTATTCAGGTCTAAAAGTTATCGTTTTTTAAAAAACGTAAAAGGAGGAAATTCTCCAAAGTGTTCGTGGCTGTCTTTTTGTTAGACAGTCAAAAAAAGCACATGTTCTCCCCTCCAGGGGTTTTGCCGAAGAGACAGCTTCCGGTTTTAGATTTCGCTGCGGGGTAGATAGCCAGAGCCCCGGCGAGGGCAACCAATCAGAGGGCTGAAAAGAGCAAACATGAAAACCCAACTCAACCAATAAGATTCGCCCCCACCATGCACAATTTCCAACAGTATTCAACACAAGTTGGTTTAGTTTTACATTCGTTCTTACGTAATGTTCACATTTC
This sequence comes from Sepiola atlantica, assembly GCA_963556195.1. Lineage (NCBI taxonomy): Eukaryota > Metazoa > Mollusca > Cephalopoda > Sepiida > Sepiolidae > Sepiola > Sepiola atlantica. Next base: position 207,951,284 of record OY744515.1, on the reverse strand, counting down.
AGTTTTTATTTTCCTTTTTCTTCTGTAATCATTAACTTTGTTTAGTTTTTTTATTGTATATTATGTAATAATCATTTTAACCCTTTTTAATAATATTAAAGTTTCTATAGGTTTTCTTTCTGACTAGTAATGACCAAGTTTCTTTCATTTTCTGTGTACATTCTTCTGTAATTACCAAATTTTACCTTTCTTTCTTCTTTTAAATAAGGACTGGTAATACCTTATTTGGTATTAGCCCTGAGCCGACTATACCGATTTCCTCCGAGGGAGAAAGTTTACAGGGAATATCAAATTTACAAGCGGTCCCCAGCCGCATGTATGCCTCGATCGTGAGAAGATGACATACAGCGCCTAGCATTCTCAAACAGTCACCCATCTTGTACTGGGCAGGCACCACATCGCTTAACTTCGTGGGAAGATGACATGCAGCGCCTAGCATTCTCAAACAGTCACCCATCTCGTACTGGAAAGGCACCACATCGCTTAACTTCGTGGGAAGATGACATACAGCGCCTAGCATTCTCAAACAGTCACTCATCTTGTACTGGGCAGGCACCACAACGCTTAACTTCGTGGGAAGATGACATACAGCGCCTAGCATTCTCAAACAGTCACTCATCTTGTACTGGGCAGGCACCACATCGCTTAACTTCGTGGGAAGATGACATACAGCGCCTAGCATTCTCAAAGTCACCCATCTTGTACTGGGCAGGCACCACATCGCTTAACTTCGTGGAAAAATGACGTACAGCGCCTAGCATTCTCAAACTGTCACCCATCTGGTACTGGGCAGGCACCACATCGCTTAACTTCGATTATCTAATGAGAACCGGTGTTTTAACGCGATTATACTGCAGTTTTTTCTTTTACAGTTATTTTGCTTTCTTCTTTCTTTATCCTTCTGTAATGATCAGGTGTCTTTCTTTTAATATTCTAATTTCCACCGTTTATTATTATTTTAATTTCATTAATGAAATTTTGTTTCTTTTATCTTTTATTTGTTCTTCAGTAATGATCATTTTTTTCTATTTTTCTTTCTTTGATTTTTTCTTTATTTCTTCTTTTATGATGAAATATATTTATTAATTCTTTCATTGCTTGTTTCTGTATTCTATAATGTTAAAGATTCGTTAGCTTTCCTTTGTTTCTTCATTCTATAATGATCGAATTTCTTTAGTTTTTCTTCATTTCGTCCGTAATGATGAAGTTACTTTTTCTATATCTTCATCTGTAATGATCGAGTTTCTTTAATTGTTCTTTCTTCTATAATAATCATTTTTTTCTCTTTCTATCTCTACTGTCATGTTAAAAATCTTTCTTTTCTTCCCACTTTTTTTCTTCTTTCCTCGGTAATATTCACGTTACTTTCTTTCATTTTTCTTTCTTTTCTTCTTCATATTTGTCTTTCTTTGTTATGTAATGATCATTTTTTAAAAACTTTTTATCGTTAGTCTTTGTTTCTAATATAATGTGAAAGCTATTTTGATTTTAATTCTTTTTCTTATATTTTATTTACTTCTTCTCTATTGTCCATCTAGATACAGTTTTTCGCGTGTTTATTCTTTTATAATACAAGATTCACCCTTGTCCACACAAAAAAATCCACCTATTGAATCAATAATAAAATCCACAACCATATTTGGTACAAATAAACTTCAGTTTATAACTGACTTGTCCAACGGAACAGAATCTAGTGGCAAAGAGAACCCCAAACCAACTGAGGCTGCCCACAGCTGCAGGAGATTTCTGGAATTTCAGTTCATCGAGGGATCGCCTATCGTGCTCCGGCAAGCCCGTCGATAAATTTATGGAGTAAATCGCCGATGACCACACAAGCTCTCTTATTTTATAAGGTCTTGTTTCGTATCCTGCTGAAAGGGACCGCCTTCTCACCGGTCAAGCCTGTTTAGAGAACCGGTTTAGCAGCCAATAAACCGCATCACAAGTATTTTTTAAAAGGAAAAATCTAATTGTTTCTATTACAGAGGTCTAAGTAACCTATTATGATGCACATCCACCCAGATCTTAATACTAGACAAGTATAATAATACCGGATGATCACCCTCCCCCCAAATGCCACCCATGGAATCGTTAATAAAATTCACAATCCTTTCTGAAATCTAACCATATTTCGTACAAGCAAATATTTAGTACAAATAAATACTAATCTATGCGCGTCTTGTCCACCAAGTTTAAGTTATGAATGTCCAACATGCTTTATTTTATTACCGTTTGATAATATCCACGCCTGTACGAAAGTGTGAAACACTTTTCTTTTGACACTATCCTGATTTGGGCTACAGTTCAAAAATAGTCTGGGAATTGGCTTGAGACGACCACATAGATATCAAATTTGAAAAGAGGTAGGTCCGATTAGTGTGAATCCCATTCAGGATCGGAATTCCTACTAATTAGACGATAACCAAAATGGTCCTTTATATTATTAAAAGGCGATAAAACAAAGACTTAGATATTCATAAGTGAAAGTGAGTGGACAACTCGCATATTGGCTGAAGGTTATTTGTACCAAATATGGTTGGATTGCAGGGAAGATTTTCAATTTTAATTACGATTACATAGGTGAGTGGCACATTGTATTATAGTGTTTCTCTTTCCTTTTTTTCTTTTATTCAGTAGTGTTCACGGTTTCTTTCGTTGTTTTTGTTCCTTCATTTGTAATGATCAATTATCTTCCTCTTGCTCTAGTGTACAGTATTGTTCTTTTTTCTCTTTTCTTTCTGAATTTCAAGTTTTCATCTTTTGTGTCTTCCTTTCGCATCTTTGATGCAAAAGTCACCCCAAATAATAGACTAGACAATGTTCACTTTTGATTTAAAACCGGTTTTCTTACTTCCGGTTTCATGTATAAAAACGAACCTGTTATTTAAAAATCAAAACCAATAGAACCTGTTACGTTATCAGAAGATAATTAATAATACTTAAACGGTCACCATACAAATATAAACGGGTTTATTATGGTAAGGTTGGATAACTGGCTTTTAATGTATAAGGGGAACGGCCTTGTTGTATTGGTACCATGCCACGCAAAAATAAAGATTAACATTAAAAACTAATGCTATAGTTATTGTCGATACCAGTCCTGGGACGGGTATTTTTCTAATATATATATATATATATATATATATATATGTCAATATCTGTGTGCGTGTTCCTTAAAGCAAGAAAGGTTAGATAATCTACATAAAAATAAAAGTGTATTTATATTTAAATCTTCCGGGAAAGACAATGGAAGTGGTCCCGAATCTCTAAGTGCACCTCTAAAGGGGCTATGAGAAAATACCCCTTTTAAAACTTTAAATATATCCTATGTTGATGAAAGTTAAATCATATCTCTAAAATTTTACGGGGAGACAATGGAAGTGGTCCCGAATCTCTACGTGTATCTCTGAGCCGAATATCTATGTGCCCCCTAAAGGAGCTATGGAGGCAGTACGCCTTCAAAATTAAAAATACGTACATCCGATTTTAATGAAATTCAAACCATATGTCTAAGATCGTAATTCAGAGATTTTGCAAGAATATGGGTTTATTCCGACTTTATTAGGGTCGAAACGGAGCGGAAACGTAGTTTTAAAAAGTAATATTGTGTTATGAACATAGTAAGAAATGACGTAGTAATGTTCCTCATTCAATCCCGAGCAACGTCGGTTTTTCCTGCTAGTATTTTCTAACTTAAATTATAACTAACCAATTTTCATTAGTTTTTGTTGGGCCATGTGACTGCCACTAAACTAACCAACTTTGCTACAATTTATTAAAAAAAAACTTAATCTGGTTCGGCAGTTTTCTAATATAGAGATATTCTTAAATAAACACCTAAAAGAAAAATCAACTCAGGGAAATAACTCCTATCCTTTTAGTAAGACCTACGGTTCTTCATTTACCTTTTTGTTTAGATACTGAACCTAAAGAAGGACATGGTTATAGAACATAGAAATATGTACGAAAATATTTTAACGTAATGGATCTCGGGCAACGCTGGGTCGCATAGGTAGTTTTTATTTTTTTAATATTGTAGTTGAAGTTGAAAATCTCCGTAAACCATAAAAATACTATTCGTTTTGTTTACAAAATAAACCGGTTTGTTTGTTTTTTTATCATTCAGCCGAAAATAACATAAAAATAGGTGTCTAAGCAAAGCGTAAAATTTGTGGGTGTCTTTCGTATTAAAGATTCTTTTCTTTTCTTCTTTAATGATCAAATGTCCTTCTTTTTGCTTTGATTCTTTATTGCTTTCGTTTGTAAACATTCTTTCATTTATTCTTTGTGTTTGGCTGCTGTAATGTTCACATTAGTTTCATGTATTTTTTTCTTTTTTCTGTAATATTAAAATTTCTTTTTTTCTTTTTCTGTAACGTACACCTGTTTTCTTTCTTTTTGCCTTTCTTTCCTTTGTAACATTCGCGTTTCTGTTTTCGTTCTTTCTTTATTTTGTCTTTCTTTCATCATACTCTCTTTCTTCAGTAACATTATACTTTATTCTTCTGTAACGTTCCAGTTTCTTTTTTCGTTAAGTCTTCATGTTGTCTCTCATTCGTTTGTTTTTTTCTGTCATATTATATTATCTTTTCTTCTCCCGTAAAATTCGTGTTCATTTTTTATCTTTTGTATTTTTTTCTTTTGTCGCTAACGTTTATGTTTCTTTTTTCGTTCTTTCATTATTTCGTCTTTCTTTTTTTCATCTTTAACATATTTTTCTTTAATATTGTATACTTTTTCCTCTTCGATAAACTTCGTGTTGCTTTTTTAGTTTCGTCTTTTTTTCTTTCGTCTGTAACGTTCGTGTTTCTTTTTTGTTCTTTCTTCATTTTGTCTTTCTTTCGTTCGTCTTTAATATCTTTCTTCTGTAATATTATACACGTTGTACTTCTTCTGTATGGTTCATGTTTCTTTTTCATTTTTGTCTTTCTTTCTTCATTTCGTTTGTAACGTTCGTATTTGTTTTTTGTTTTTCTTAATTTTCTCTTTCTTTCGTTCGTTTTTAACCTTTACTTCTAGAATATTACATAGTTTTTCTTTTTCTGTAAAGTTCGTTTTTCTTTTACTTATCTTTCTTCCTTTCGTCTGTAACGTCCATGTTTCTTTTTTCGTTCTTTTATTCATTTTTTTCGTTCTTTCGTTCCTCTTTTACGGCTTTTTTTCTGTAATATTATATACTTTATTTTTCCTCTGTAGAATTAATTTTTCATTTTTTTTTTATTTTTGTCTTTCCTTCTTTTCTTCATTTCTTTCTTTCTTTCGTCTCTAACGTTCGTGTTTCTTTTTTCGTTCGTTCTTCATTTTGTCTTTCTGTCGTTCGTCTTTAACGTTTTTTTATGTAAAATTTAATATTTTTTTCTTCCTCTGTAAAGTTCGTGTTTCTTTTTTAAATTTTTGTCTTTCTTTCTTTCGTCTGTAACCTTTGTGTTTCTTTATTCGTTCTTACTTCATTTTGTCTTTCCTTCTTTCGTCTTAAACGTTATTTTCTGTTATATTATATACTTGTTTTATTCTTCTGTAAAGTTCGTGTTTCTTATTAAATTTTTGTCTTTCTTTATTACTCCATTCCGTCTGTAATGTTCGTGCTTGTTTTTTGTTCTGTCTTTATTTCGTCTCTCTTTTTTCGTCTTTAACGTCTTTTTGATGTGATATATATTTTTTACTTCTTCTGTAAAGTTCGTGTTTCTTTTTTCTTTCTTTCGTCTGTAACGTTCGTGTTTATTTTTTCCTTTATTTATATATTTTTTATGTTGTACGTCTTTAACACTAACTTTACAGTTTCTTTTCTTTTTCTGTAAAGTTCATGTTTCTTTTTTCTTTTTTTCTTTCTTTCTTTCGTCTGTAACGTTACTGTTTATTTTTTTGTTCGTTTTTATTTTGTTTTTATTTTGTCCGTCTTTGACACTAACTTTTAGAATATTACTGAGTTTTTTCTTCTTCTGTAAAGTTCGTGTTTCTTTTTAATTTTTGTCTTTCTTTCTTTCGTCTGTAACGTTTGTGTTTAGTTTTTCGTTTATTTATATATTTTTGATTTTGTACGTCTTTAACACTAACTTCTAGAATATTACTTAGTTTTTTTTCTTTTTCTGTAAAGTTCGTGTTTTTTTTGTCTTTTTTCTTCTTCTGTAACGTCCGTGTTTCTTTTTTTCGTTCTTTCTTCATTTTGCCTTTCTTTCGTTCGTCTTTAACGTGTTTTTCATGTAATATTAGATACTTTTTGTTCCTCTGTAAATTTCGTGTTTCTTTAGTCATTGTTGTCTTTCTTTCTTTCGTCTGTAACGTTCGTGTTTCTTTTCCCGTTCTTTCTTCATTTTGTCGTTTTTTTTTGTTCGTCTTTAATGCCTTTCTTTTGTAAAATAACATATTTTTTCTTCTTCTGTAAAGTTGTGTTTCTTTTATCATTTTGGTTTTTCTTTCTTTCGTCTGTAACGTTCGTGTTACTTTTTCATTCTTTCTTCAGTTTGTCTTTCGTTCGTTCGTCTTTAACGTCATTCTCCTGTAATAATATACTTTTTTGCTGAAAAGTTAATATTTCATTTTTTAATTTGTGTCTTTCTTTTATTAATCTGTAATTTTTGTTTTTCTCATTTCATTATTTCTTTTTTATCTTTCTTTCTTTCGTTTTCAACGCCCTTCTTCTGTAATATTATACTGTCTTCTTCCGTAAAGTTGTGTTTACTTTTGATTTTTGTTTTTATTTCTTTTGTCTGTAAAGTTCGTGTTTCTTTTTTCGTGCTTTCTCTTGTATTTTTCATGCGCGTTTTCTTTATCTTTCTTTCTTCTTATGTTCCAAAATGTTTTAAATAAGGATGCATTATTTTGGATTATTTATATTGCTGTACTATTCTCACAACGTTTCGGCCGATGCGTCTGTTCGAGCTCGAGAATCTTCATGTCAAACTCGGGAATCTGTACGGAATTTCGAACGGAACGCTTTATTTAGGGGATAGCTCGTTCTTATTCCGTCAGTCATGACCGCGTAGAAGTCTTAAGTAATTCTTAATTGTATTCTTAGTATCGCCCGTATTGAGGATTGAACCTTCCACATCTATAATACTGTCACTTAAAACTGATTATTACTCAGCACTTTTATCCGTTTCGCCACCGGTTCATGTGGATAATTCTAGTAGGGCAATACTAAGAACACAAGTAAGAATAACTTAAGACATTCTACCCGGTTATTGCTGACGGGAGAAAAGCAAGCTACGCCATGGATTAAGTATAGGGTTAAGTACGAAATTCTGTACAGATTCTCGAATTCAACATTACGATTCCTGAGTTCGCCAAGCACATCCGAAGAAGGTCGGACGTTACATCGGCCGAAATCTTGTAAGATGAGAACAGCAGTTCGAATAATACAAATGATACAAATTGTCAATTCTAATTTTAAAAATATCGAAACATAATCCTTCTGTAATGCTATACTTTTTCATTTCTTTCTTTTTTCTTTCTTTCTTTTTTTTCTTTCTTTCTTTTTTCTTTCTTTCTTTTCTTTCTTTCTTCTGTAATGTTTATATCTTTATCTTTCTTTCTTTTTCTTTCTTTCTTTTTTTCTTTCTTTCTTTCTTTCTTTCTTTTCTTTCTTCGGTAATGTTTATGTCTTTATCTTTCTTTCTTTATCTTTCTTTCTTTTTCTTTCTTTCTTTTTTTCTTTCTTTCTTTTCTTTCTTTCTTTTTTCTTTCTTTCTTTTCTTTCTTTCTTCTGTAATGTTTATATCTTTATCTTTCTTTTTCTTTCTTTCTTTTTTTTCTTTCTTTTTTCTTTCTTTCTTTTCTTTCTTTCTTCTGTAATGTTTATATCTTTATCTTTCTTTCTTTATCTTTCTTTCTTTTTCTTTCTTTCTTTCTTTTTCTTTCTTTTCTTTCTTTCTTTTTTTCTTTCTTTCTTTTCTTTCTTTCTTCTGTAATGTTTATATCTTTATCTTTCTTTCTTTTTCTTTCTTTCTTTTTTTCTTTATTTGTTCTTTCTTTCTTTTCTTTCTTTCTTTTTCTTTCTTTTCTTTCTTTCTTTTTTTCTTTCTTTCTTTTCTTTCTTTCTTCTGTAATGTTTATATCTTTTTCTTTCTTTTTTTTCTTTCTTTCTTTCTTCGGTAATGTTTATGTCTTTATCTTTCTTTCTTCTATGGTGTTCAATTTTTCCCCTTCTTTCTCCTCTAACGTCCAAGTTTTTTTTTACTTTTCCGACTTTTCTTATGTAACCATTACATTTTGAAAAATCTTTCTTTCTTCTCTACTGATCAAGTTTCTTTCTGTATTATTCTAACTTCCTTCTTTTATTCGTTAATTCCTTCAAGTATGTTAAATATATTTTCTAATCTATAGCATTTTCGGTCAGATTTTCAAAGTGAGACCCTAATAGCATTTAAGCTGACAAAAAAAACTTCGTTTCTGACTAGCCAAGTTTCATTTGTTATTGTTGGCCTGTGTTATTGACATAATACCGTACTTAGCTACAATTTATTTACAAAATTACTTAGTCCAGACTAGACGACAGCTTATACGAAACATTTTTAAATAATCATCTCCAAATCAAAATCAGCACGAAGGATTTCATTTTATATTGAAAAATATAAAATATAAACTAAAAATGGCGTCAGTACATCTTGGGCAACACCGAGTCGGAAGAGTTAGTTTTAATGGTTGTGTCTGTGATGTCAAAGCTTAGTTCTTTCTTTCTCTTTCTGCTATAATATTCTATTAGTTTCTTTTTGCTCTCTTTTTTCTTCCTTACTTCGGAAACGCACAAGATTCTTTTTAGTTTCATTATTACTTCTGTAATCGTAAAGTTTCTACTTGTTCTTCTTCTGTAATATCGAAGTTTCTTTTCTTTTTTATTTTAAACTTACTTCAGCCCCAAAAAGGCAAATTGCCACTGTAGACGTAAAGTATTACAGAGAATTAGGGTGAAAGTTTAGACGGTCATTCTGAATTGGAAGCTGTGTTGCAAGAAACTTGTTCACATTAGTTTAACATTTCTTAATTATGTAATGATAAAGTGTCTTTCTTTAATTCTTTTACAACAAATTTTATTTTTATTTCTTGATTTATTTCTTATGTAATGATAAAGTTTCGTTCTTTTATTATTTTATAACAAATTTAATTTTTATTTCTTAATTTATTTCTTATGTAATGATAAAGTTTCTTTCTTTTATTCTTTTATAACAAATTTAATTTTCATTTCTTAATTATTTCTTATGTAATTATAAAGTTTCTTTCTTTTATTCTTTTATAACAAATTTAATTTTTATTTCTTAATTTATTTCTCATGTAATGATAAGTTTTCTTTATTTTATTCTTTTATAACAAATTTAATTTTTATTTCTAAATTTATTTCTCATGTAATGGTAAATGTTCTTTATTTTATTCTTTTATAACAAATTTAATTTTTATTTCTCGATTGCTTTCTTATGTAATGATTAAGTTTCTTTCTTTTATTCTATCATAACAAATTAAATCATTATTTCTCGATTTCTTTCTTATGTAATGATAAAGTTTCTTTCTTTTATTCTTTCATGACAAATTGAATTTTTATTTCGAAATTTATTTCTTATGTAATTATGAAGTTTTTTTCTTTTATTCTTTCATAACAAATTTAATTATTATTTTTCGATTTCTTTCTTATGTAATGATAAAGTTTCTTTCTTTTATTCTTTCATGACAAATTGAATTTTTATTTCTTGATTTCTCTCTAATGTAATGATAAAGATTCTCACTTTTATTCTTTTACAACAAATTTCATTCTTATTTCTTAATTTATTTCGTATGTAATGATTATGTTTCTTTCTTTTATTCTATCATAACAAATTTCATTTTTATTTCTCGATTTCTGTCTAATGTAATGATAACGTTTCTTTCTTTCATTTTTTATAACAAATTTAATTTTTATTTCTTAATTTATTTCTTATGTAATGATGAAGTTTCTTTCTTTTATTCTATCATAACAAATTTCATTTTTATTTCTCGATTTCTTTCTTATGTAATGATAAAGTTTCTTTCTTTTATTCTATCACAACCAATTTTATTTTTATTTCTCGATTTCTTTCTGATGTAATGATAAAGTTTCTTTCTTTTATTTTTTTATAACAAATTTAATTTTTATTTCTTAATTTATTTCTTATGTAAGGATGAAGTTTTTTTTTTATTCTATCATAACAAATTTCATTTTTAATTCTTGATTTATTTCTTATGTAATGATAATGTTTCTTTCTTTTCTTCTATCATAACAAATTCAATTTTTATTTCTTAATTTGTTTCTTATGTAATGATAAAGTTTCTCTCTTTTATTCTTTTATAACAACTTTAATTTGTATTTCCCTATTTCTTTCTCATGTAATGATGAAGTTTCATTCTTATATTCTTTTATAACAAATTTAATTTTCATTGCTTAATTTCTGTCATATGAAATGATAAAGTTTTTTGTTTTTTTTTCATAATAAATTTAATTTTTCTTTTTTTCTTTCTTTCTGATGTAATGATAAAGTTTCATTCTTTTATTCTTTCATAAAAAATTAAATTTTTATTTCTTAATTTCCTTATTATGTAATGATAAAGTTACTTTCTGTTATTCTTTTATAACAAATTTAATTTTTATTTCTTTATTTCTTTCTTATGTAATTTCTTTCTTTTATTCTTTTATAACAAATTTAATTTTTATTTCTTAATTTCCTTCTTACGAAATGATAAATTTTCTTCCTTTTATTTTTAATAACAAATTAAATTTTTACTTCTTGATGTCATTCTTATTTGATGATAAAGTTTCTTTCATTTAATCTTTTATAACAACTTTAATTTTTATTTCTTAATTTATTTCTTATGTAATGATGAAGCTTCTTTCTTTCATTCTTTTTTAACAAATTTAATTTTTAATTCTTGATTTATTTCTTATGTAATGATAAAGTTTCTTTCTTTTATTCTATCATAACAAATTCAATTTTTATTTCTTAATTTGTTTCTTATGTAATGATAAAGTTTCTTTCTTATATTCTTTTATAACAACTTTAATTTTTATTTCATTATTTCTTTCTTATGTAATGATAAATTTTCTTTATTTTATTCTTTTATAACAAATTTAATTTTCATTGCTAAATTTCTGTCATATGAAATGATAAAGTTTATTTCTTTTATATTTTCATAATAAATTTAATTTTACTTTTTTTCTTTCTTTCTGATGTAATGATAAAGTTTCATTCTTTTATTCTTTCATAAAAAATTTAATTTTTATTTCTTAATTTCCTTATTTTGTAATAAAGTTTCTTTCTGTTATGCTTTTATAATAAATTTAATTTTTATTTCTTTATTTCTTTCTCATGTTATGATAAAGTTTCATACTTTTATTCTTTTATAATAAATTTAATTTTTATTTCTTTATTTCTTTCTTATGTAATGATAAATTTACTTTCTTTTATTTTTTTATAACAAATTTCATTTTTATATCTTAATTTCCTTCTTACGAAATGATAAATTTTCTTCCTTTTATTTTTAATAACAAATGAAATTTTTATTTCTTAATGTCATTCTTATTTGATGATGAAGTTTGTTTCTTTTAACAAATTTAAGAAATAAAAATTCAATTTGTTATAAAAATAACAAATTAAATTTTGATTTCTTAATTTCTTTCTTACGAAATGATAAATCTTCTTGCTTTTATTTTTTTATAACAAATTAAATTTTTATTTCTTAATGTCATTCTTATGTGATGATAAAGTTTCTTTCTTTTAATCTTTTATAACAACTTTAATTTTTATTTCCTTATTTCTAACTTATGTAATGATAAAGTTTCTTTATTTTATTCTTTTATAACAAATTACATTTTTATTGTTTAATTTCTGTCATATGAAATGATAAAGTTTATTTCTTTTATTTTTTTCATAATAAATTTAATTTTTCTTTTTTTCTTTCTTTCTTATGTAATGATAAAGTTTCATTCTTTTATTCTTTCATAACAAATTTAATTTTTATTTCTTAATTTCCTTATCATGTAATGATAAAGTTTCTTCCTGTTATTCTTTTATAATAAATTTAAACTTTATCATTACATAAGAAAGAAATAAAGTTCTTTCTTATGTAATGATAAAGTTTCTTTCTTTTATTCTTTTATAACAAATTTAATTTTAATTTCTTAATTTTCTTCTTACGAAATGATAAATTTTTTCCTTTTATTTTTTCATGACAAATTAAATTTTTATTTCTTAATATTTCTTTTGTGATGATAAAGTTTCTTTCTTTTAATCTTTTATAACAAATTTAATTTTTATTTCCTTATTTCTTTCTTATGTAATTGTTGTGGACTTAGGTAAGGCCGAATGAATGACACAGGAACACATGGTTTAAATGAACAAAGGTATATATTATATAATAGAAAGAAAGAGATACAAGGAGATGGTGCTCTCAACCGCCATAGCCGGGTTGCCGGGAAAGAAGAGATCAAGTGTCACGTGCTTCCCGTATTTATAAGGTGAACGAGTCCATTAGTTCTCCGTAGGTAGGTACGGCACCATAACAGTAATGATAAAGTTTCTTTCTGTTATTCTTTTATAACAAATTTAATTTTTATTTCTTTATTTCTTTATTTCTTTTTTATGTAATGATAAAGTTTCTTTCTTTTATTCTTTTATAACAAATTTAATTTTTATTTCTTAATTTCCTTCTTACGAAATGATAAATTTTCTTCCTTTTATTTTTAATACCGAATTAAATTTTTATTTCTTAATGTCATTCTTATTTGATGATAAAGTTTGTTTCTTTTAACAAATTTAAGAAATAAAAATGTTATTTGTTATAAAAATAACAAATTAAATTTTTATTTCTTAATTTCTTTCTTACGAAATGATAAATTTTTTTGCTTTTATTTTTTATAAAAAATTAAATTTTTATTTCTTAATGTCATTCTGATGTGATGATAAAGTTTTTTTCTTTGATTCTTTCATAACAAATTTAATTTTTGTTTGTTAATTTCTTTTTATGTAATGATAAAGTTTCTTTCTTTTATTCTTTTTTAACAAATAGTATTTTTATTTCTTAATTTTTTTCTGATGTAATGATAAAGTTTTTTATTTTTATTTGTTTATAACAAATTTAATTTTGATTTTGTTTATTTTGGTCTCATGTAAATATACATCTCTTTCTTGTATTCTTTTATAACAAATGTAATTTTTATTTCTTAATTTATTTCTTATGACCAAGTTTCGTTCCTTTGTTTCTATAATGTTCGAATGACTTTTTGCTTACTTTCTGTCTTTGTTTCTTTCCGCCTATTGTATATGCATGCCTTTAATTTTTTCCTGGATATAATGTTCAACTTTGATCCTTTCTTAAGTAATATTAAACCATTTTTATCTTCTACAATCTTCAAGTTTCATTCTTTCTGATTTCTTTTATTCGCTGCTTCTTTCTTTTCAGCAATGTTTAACTTTATTATTGTTACGAAATTCTTTTGATGAGGATTGATAATTTGCATAATTTGGATTATGCGGACGACTATTCTAATCGTGGCTGATATTTTCACAATGTTTCGGCCGATATAATCCTCGATCTTCTTTAGATGCATCTTTCCGAACTTGGAAATGTTAATGCCAAACTCGTTCACCTATACGGAATTTCGAACAGAACCCTTTATTAATCCATGTGGGTAGATTGTTCTCGTTCGGTCAGCAATGACTTAGCAGAAGCTTTAATTAATTCATATTTAATTTTTAGTAGTTATCGCCTGTAGTGTGGATTGAACCTTCAACCCCCAAAAGTCTGTCACTTAGAACAAACTAGATGAGAATGGTAGTTCGAATAATGCACTTCTTTTCTTTGTAATAATCAATTTCTGTTCTTTTTATCTTCATTTCTTGCTTTCTTTTTTTCTTCCCTAATGGAAAAGTTCGTTTTCCTTTCTTTTTCTTTCAATTATCTTTAATGTTCAAGTTTATTTTAATTTTATTTTCGTTCTTTTTTCTTTAGTAATAGTTAAGTTCCTTTTTCTTTTCTTCCTTAATTTGGAACTTAAAAAAAAAAATTTCCTCTGCCATTCCTTTATTTCTTTATTACGTTTTGCTTTCTTTTCTCTTTTTTTCCTCTTTTCTCTCTTTTCTTTGAGAACTTTAATTTTCTCTGTACTTCCTTCCCATCTTTCATTCTTTCCTATTTCTTTCGTTCACGTTTATTTATTTCATCTTCTCTTTCTTTCTTTGAGAACTTTAATTTTCTCTGTACTTCCTTCCCATCTTTCGTTCTTTCCTATTTCTTTCGTTCTCGTTTATTTATTTCATCTTCTCTTTCTTTCTTTCTTTGAGAACTTTAATTTTCTCTGTAATTCCTTCCCATCTTTTGTTCTTTCCTATTTCTTTCGTTCTCTTTTATTTCTTTCCTCTTCTCTTTCTTTCTTTGAGAGCTTTTATTTTTTCTGTAATTCTTTTTCCCTTCCTTATTTATTTCTTCCTTTTTTCTTTTCTTTCTTTATTTTATCTTTTCTGTCCTTTTTTATTTGAATACTTTACGTTTCTCGATAATACCTGTCATTCTTTATTTTCTTTTTTCTTTTTCATTTTTTTCTTTTTCTTTTTTCGTTTTTCTTTCTTGGTTCATTTCTTCCTATCTTCCTTTTTTCTTTCCACCTACCGTCCTTTCCTTCTTTTTTCTTTTCTGTCTGTCTTCTTTGAGAATGTCAATTTTTTTCTATAATTTCTTATTTTCTTGCATATTTCCTTCTTTTTCTTTTCTTTCTTTCTCATTTTCTTTCTTTCTTTCTTTTCCTTCTTTGAGAACTTTTATTTTCTCTGTAAATCCTTTTCCTTTCGTTTTTCTTTCTTTTCTGTTCTTTCTTGTCATATTTCTTTTTTTCCTTTGAAAACTTTAATTTTCTTTGTAATACATTTCCATGTTCCTTATTGGGCGGTGACGATGGTTAAGTGGATATCAACACAGACTGAAGACCTGGGTTTTCCAAGTTCGAATCCAGTCAGTTCCACAGTACCACTTTCACTTAGGGATGTTGGCAACCTTCTCGTGGTCCTTCCCGTAAGTACCCGAAAAATTTCTAACTAGAAAAACATCGGGGAAACTAATGCCAACACTAGAATCAACGGATTCACACGAAAGAAGAATAAGATCTTCCTTATTCCTCTTTTCCCTTATTTCTTCCCCCTTTGTTTTTTCTCTCTAATTACTGTTCTTTCTTTTATTTTTATCTTCCGTCTCTCTACTTTGAAAATGTCATTTTCTTTCTCTCTTTCTTTCTTACTTTCTTTCTTTCTTTCTTTCTGAAATACCCATTCACCGTCTACTATTTTCTTCTTTCTATTATTTATTATTTTCTAAACATTTTACATTTGATTCTGTTCTCCACTATAACACCTTTTAGAAGCAAAGGATATTTGGCGACAAAAAAAGGAAAAGAGATAAAAAGATATTTCTCCTTAAATATTCCCTACTTTCTCTTTCTATGTCAATAGATACCCAGAAAATACAACAACAAAAAACTCCCTTATCCGTCGTCTCCCACTTTCCTTGCCTGGATGTGTGACTGCAGCTCTACTCACACTCATTCATCATTCGGAAACTCCACGTTTAGTGTGTGTGTGTGTCCGTGTATCTGATCCGATTGTGTCTCCGATGATTCGTTCGTTCCTTCCAAAATCGACTCTACCACCAGAAACGGCACAAAACTTACCGACAGCGGCAACAGCAGCAGCTATGACGGCAATGGCTCGCTAGTCGGTCGCTTGGTCAATTTTTTTTCAGACTCACATCGAAAGAATAAACGACCAGTGATTTCTTCTTGACCAGTGACTAAATGCAATTGATGCCTACACACTTATAGACTTGCACAACGCACATGTAATGTGAGAGCGTGTTGTACGCACTTTATTTATGTGCCGTTCTCTGCGAGGTACACTCGGGTACGACTTAATTAATTTGGGAGAGGGACAGCGTAGACGAGTAACAAGTGTTTCTCTCTATCAGTAAAAAGAAAGACAAGTTGACAAAGGAACATTACCATCATTTATTACCGTTGTCCCTCTTCTTCTTCTTCTTCTCCTCCTCCTTTTTCTTCTATGTCTTCTTCTTCTACTACTTCTTTCCGTTGTTATTGTTATTACCATTTCTGTTACCGGGAGGGCTAATGGCTGGCAAATCAAGGGGAAAAAAGGCTACCTCTTTCTGACCATCGCTGGACTCTACGGAACAACCTTCTTTATATCAGTTCTCTCTAAATTCTTCAGGTAAGATTTCTGATGTAACAACTTTCTTTTCGATCTTTCTGTTTTCTTCTTCTTTTTAGGTGTCTTTGCTCTCTCAATTCTTCCCTCTATCCCTGGAGTGTGACTTCTACTTTTATTATCAAGTATTTCCCATGAAATTAAAAGAATAACAATTTTCTTTTTATAATAATAAAAAAAAAGAATTGAACTATTTCATTTAACAAAATTATCAAAAAAAATTCAAAGATTTTAAAATCAGAATCACCGAATTAAAAAAAAAAAACAAATAAATAAATTATACGACTAAACAGTTACATCAATAAAAAATAAATTTGTCATAAATAATTTAACATAATCTAAAATTAAAGCTATGGCTATTTATACAAATTCCTGCTTAGAGAATAGAACCCAAAATAAAAATCCCAAAATAAGACATTTAAGACAATCTAAATATTATTATTATTATTATTATTATTATTATTATTATTATTATTATTATTGCTTTATAAAAATCAGTTTAAATTGCAAAAGAATATATTTTGCCATTTCAAGGATAGAAAATGTGTTGTGTGATTAAAATTCTACGATTCAAGAATTTTGGGAGAGGATTTTGATTAACTTTTTGTTATTGTATGATTTCCGTGGAAGAAATAGCAGATTTATTCAGAAAGAATTTATTTTAAAAAAACACATCAAGATATACACTTGCATGTATTCATAAATTTATATCTCTTGCTGATATAAGTTCCTCTGTCTGTCTGTCTGTATGTCTGTCTGTCTGTCTGTCTCTCTCTCTCTCTCTCTCTCCCTCTCCCTCTCTCTCTCTCTCTCTCTCTCTCTCTCTATATATATATATATATATATATATATATATATATATATATGTATAGGTTTTAAATCAGCAGAATTAGATGTCTAACTCCTCTTCCCTCTTTCTGTGTCTCTCTTTCTATATCTCGATATATATATATATATATATATATATATATATATATAGATTTGTGTGTATGACACTGCTTGTGCTTGTATCGATAGAGTGACAAATATATATATATATACACAAAGAAGAGAAATACATTTTATTTTTATGTAGAGTATATATACATATATGTATGTATATATATGTATGAATGCTAGCGAATATATACGTAAATGTAAATATTTCATATAAATGTGTATGTATATATTTGCTTGTATATATATATATATATATATATATATATATATATATATATATATATATATATATATGTGTGTGTGTGTGTGTGTGTGTGTGTGTGTGTGTGCATGTATATATAAATGTGTATGTATACTTAAGAAAAAGAAAATTCATAAAATAATGTGTACATATTAATATATACATAGCTATTGGTAAAAGATAGAGCACTATCAGCAGCTGATAATCTGTATATAAGCATCAAGATTTTCCTTTCTTTCGTAGCTTCTGCTGATGGTATAGCTGGTGAGAAGTCCGACCGCTGACAAAACGATCGGGTTTCAGGCTCAGCTTGAATCACTTACTCGTTTCGACTTGTGATCCAGCAAAACAGTCTATGTGTGGATGACTAAACATACACACACACATATGTATATATATATATATATATATATATATATATATATATATATATATATATGTATATATATGTGTGTGTGTGTGTGTGTAAGTGTATCTAACTGTCTATGCTTACTTTTGACAATATATATTTATATATTAATATATATATTAATATATATATATATATATATATATATATATATATATATAGAGAGAGAGAGAGAGAGAGATACACACTGATGCACGTACATACAACTAAATAAATACCCCATAGCACATATATATATATAGTTTAAATTTTTATCCATACTGAATTGGCTACATATCTGCATACATGTTCCAGCTGTAACTTTATTCAAAGTTCACCTTCCTCAGACCACAGCAAATATACTTATATTTACTGTGACCTAAAGGAGCTAGACTTTGAATAGTCGCAGTTGAAACATGTATGCACATATGTAGCCAAAAAATATTTGTGTTAATAAAAATTTATACTAAAGTGCAGTGTCATTGAATAAACATTGATGAACTAACAATCATATAAGTACTATATATATATATATATATATATATATATATATATATATAATTATGAATATTTGTTTTTATCTACAGACGTATACGTGTCATCCTTACGGGAATCGTCAGTATAGATAAGAATTATTCACACAGGTCACCGGACTCGAACCCGGGAACACAAGTTATATTTCAAACTCAAATGGCAACATCTTTGTCCACTCGGTAAATCAGGGAGAGATTAATCCTATTTAAAGTCAGCTATCATAAAGTATTCTACTATTGAAAGAGACTTTACATTGAAGCCACGATGACTACTGGGGTAATACTACTCACTACAGAGCCCAGCCTATATTTGAGGGCGACAAATAATATATATATATATATATATATATATATATATATATGTATATATATATATATATATATATATATATATATATTAATAAAAATGTATTTCTACATTATCAATGTTGTTATAAATCTCTATCACATTAATACAGATCACTGTATTTGCAAACACTCAACATCTTATAGATATATAGATATATATATATATAAAGTGGAGAAATAAAAGCGAACTTTTAGGAAAGGTATTGAGCTATATATATATATATATATATATATATATATATATAAGTCAGGTTCATATTATATTCCAATAACCATGTTTTTATTTTATTATTTTTATTTTTTCACATTTCCAAAAAAAATAACATTTCTGTGAGATATATTTTTTACGGTCCGTTTCATTTGTCTTGTGCCAAACAACATTTTTATTTTAATATCGTCTCTGCAACATAACAAAATCATCAGAAAAAAATCACAAAAAGTAAAAAGCTCTTGGATTAAAGTGTCTTGAAAAATCCTACACTATACAGTGGTTCATTTTTGGGTGAAACCAAACAAAAAACAAAGAAAAGAGCAAACTCACACGTGGGGAAACCCACTAATACGCCATTTTGAATTTTTCCATATATATATTGTGTAGTGGTTATAAGAGTGGCTTTTTTGGCCTGGTGTGCATGGTTCTAGTTTAGTCGGATGTACTGCATCACATTCACTAAGGTATAAACCCATATATTCCCTCAGCCAGCTATGTACTGAATAGTAGACTATACTGGATTCTTAAACCTTAGCTGTGCGAATAGTCTAGAAAAAGGAAAACTCCAGAATAACACCAGTGTTTGTCCCAGAATTGTTTTCATGGACTACTCATTGCTATTGGACTTAAGCAAGAGAGGTGCAGTTAGAGATTGCACAATACTTGTTTCACTGTAGACTCACCACACAGGCATTTTCACAGGGGATATCCATTGTCTCTTGAGTCAAAACATTTCAAATTCAAGAAATTAGATCTTGAACACAGAAAAAGGCTCGAGTTTCTTTCAAAAAAATCTTTATAAAGAATAATGATTAAGTAATTCATTAAACTGTTAAGATAAGTCCCTTTTCATTATTATTGTTATATGTCTAACCTATGATACACACAGTTATGCCTAGAATGTCTGGTAATTTTTTTATAAATAGATATCTGTGAATGCAGACCCCACTTTATTATTGTAAAAAGCTAGTGAATATATATATGTATGGCACATGTTATGAATAGAATCTCTGTTACGAATTCAGGAATAATGAGTCCAGTGATTTTTTAGTTCACTTACTAGAAGAATACCTGTCCCAGTATAAGTAAAATTAATTCCCCGCACAGAAACGTTTTGAAACACTTTTATGTCCACTTACGAAAATTGGAATCAAGATATAATGATAGTAAGCTTATTCTAATTTTGATGAAAACTCATGATGATTTTGATTCTAGAAAATTCTTCAAATTTAAGGCATAAGCTTAAAGGGTCTTAAGAAGTAATTCAAATTCAGGGAATCTTGCTTCATTAGTGTCTAATCACTATCGATCAAATTCAATGCATATCTGATATATTTAAATTCTCAAATGGGATGTTGCACCCTTTAAAATATTCCAAAGAAACTTAAATTTAGGGAATATTTATTAATTGATAACTAATACCTTTTAATAAAATTTCACAAAAATCGAAATTCTCTGAATGTTTACAAAAGGGATTTCACCACCTCCTTTACCTAGTTTGCATGAAACTAAATTAAATATAGTCCACATTATCCAACTTTATGCCTAACAACTGTGTTCTTAATTTAACAATGATCTGTTAATTAGTTTAAGAGTGAATTCTGTACATACAAATATATGAACATACACGCATACCTAAGTTTATATAGATAGAGATATGTGTACTTGTTCTTGCATGTGTATGTTGGGTGTATAAATGTGGGTCGTTTTGTGTGTACATTTTGTTTTCATTTTATTTCTGTAAGTTTTCAAAAATCAAGTGGCCACTTTCTGTTGCTAACACTTGATTTCTATATGAGATACATAGATATTTGAGTGTTTGATCAATATTCTCCTCTACCTCTCAAACGTTGAGTAAGTAAGAACATTCATTTTCCTCTTCCCAATGTGCCAATTGAGTATGTTATAGTTTGTCTTTATTGTGCTCTTTCCTGAATTATGCTAGATTCCAGGACAAGAATTCATCTGGTTTGGTAGAGTATGCATCTAAGTACTGTTACTTGACGTGACATCACTAGAAGAAGGTGCACCATTCTTCGTATGAGCCAGTGTATAGCCGTCTCAAGGGGATCTTATTTGGGCTTCGAATACTATGTTATTCTGAATAGTTGGTCATGGTTTACTTGTAAGGTGAAGTATCTTCATGTAAGGTTGTCCTGAAAAATCCTTGTACAGAGCAACCGAAGACATTCGAGAATGGTGTCTAGTAGGTAATTCAAACTCCCCTATGTACATATGTGTATACGTATTTCTGTGAGAAATCTATTTATACATTGTGTGTGTATTTAACGTTTGTTTCCCTAAGATCTTTTTTCTTATGTGTTTTAAATACACAAAATACATGCTAAAATATTCGTCAGTTCTTGGATAGAGTTAAGTTTGTGAAGACTTCCACACACTTTCTTTTAATTAGCAGTGATTTGCACATAACTAATCACATGACCCATCTCTTACTAACTTTCTACCTATCACTATCACCCTCTTTCAATAAATGTGGTTTACCATTCTTGCCCGAATCTCTCTCTCTCTCTCTATCTCTTCCTCTCTCTCAGTCTCGCTACTTACAAACAGTCAAAGATAATAAAGAAAGGAAATAATAAAAGGGAATATCATAACAGGCAATAATACTATTTAACCCACAGTTGAAGAGAAACAAAAAGAAAGACACAGAGAGAACTATATAACGAGCAGAAAGAAGCTAATTTTGGATGTTGTCTTTTTATTTATTTATATTTAACTGGCTTTGCAAACTCACTTTTCCTGATTCAAACTATTTAACCCAAACTCAGTAGGTTACCTAACAGTCACATTTTTTTTACTTAACTTATATATTTTTATGTGCCTGTATGATTAATGTATTTGGCAATGGTTAATCATACTATTCATTTTAAGGTCCGGTTTACATGCTTCCATGTGTTGGATGGCTGTAGAAATTGACTTCCAAACTAACTTATCTCTGGGCAGGTCTTTATTTAACCCTTTTATTTCAAGTCAATCCTTATTACTTCCTCCCATGTTTTCCCTGGTTTTCCCCTGTGACATAACTCGTCTACCACAACGGTTCTACATGTACTAACACAATAAATTTTATCCCATCTTGCAATGTGGCCACAACATCGAAGTCTAGTCTTCAGAACACACCTCCCTATATTGTCATGATTTAATCTTCCTCTGAGGTCATCAGATCTAGGCCTGTCTTTAAGACTCATATTACATATCAATCGTATCATTCTCATATCGTTTCTCTCCATGCAATGGATGTCCTCAATAGATCTTTGTCCACGTTTCACTTCCATACACTGTATACACATGCCTAGTGATGTAGATGTAAACCTACTTGCAATCGTTAAAAGAAAAGATTGACCGGTGCCACAAACACATCGAATTAATGTAATAAGACGAAGAAAAGAAGACATTCTTTAAGGTTAGAGAAACAAACAACTAAAATGAAAGTGAAATGTAAAATGTGTTCGTTTGTTATCTTTTTTAATAGACCCAATATATATATATATATATATATATATATATATATATATGAAGAATTCGAATGCAAAACGCGATAAATCCAATTTGCTTAAATTGAGACCGTAAACAAGAAAAACACGAATATATTAAATCTAGACTTCAAATGAAAGCTGATTTTTATTTAAATCATAAGCAAATTATTTCGGTATCATATTATGTAACACATAGTTTTAGGGTGTCGTTGAGTGTTGAAATACAACACTTTTTGTAGAGACAATTTCGTGATTTTCCAAATGGCGTTTATCGCGTTTTGCATTCGAACTCTTGATATATATATATATACAAATTATTTATTTAAAACCTATACATTACATATTCCAGAGATGTACCATGGTTTCATTGACACGGGTAGACCTTTAGTGTTTAGAAAAGATCCTTAAAATCCATATCAAACCTTTGGCAACTCAGAATGAAGAGTTTGAAAAAAAAGTTCTGTTAGTCGCCGAGGGTTTGATATGGGTTTGAAATAAATAATTTGTATTTTAGCTCTCGCATTTTTACCATCGAGCACTTTATTGATTTATTTTCCACATACCCTGATGCACTACACACACATATATAGCACTTATGATCTTAAAAAAATGTCTGGGCAGCCCCGTCGGCATTCCTCGGTAGGGGCGCCTCAGGCGATTAGCAATAGACTAACCCCCTTCTCAAAAGGTGAGAAGTCAAATCCAGGGAGGGTGAACCTCCTAGAACTGCACAGGACAAACCCACAGACCGGCGGAATCAAGACCCCAGGCCAAGACGATACCGGTCTATAGGGTGTATTATCCAGCGGAACAGATACTACATTTTGGTCTTAGCCAAATCGATATATATATATATATATATATATATATATATATATATATATATACTATAAGCGGAAGTGGTTTATAAGATGAGAATAGACAATGGTATGTACATGTAAAATATGGGAACAGACTGTGGGCTTGGTTTGTGTCATTAGACACCAATTATGCAAGACTCCCTAAATTTCAATGTCGTTTTAATACCCCTTAAGCTTAAGCCTTATATTTTAGACAATTTCTAGAATGAAAATCCTATAATGGATTTCGATCAAAATTAGAATAATGATTCTAGACATAAGATTTAGTAGCATTGTATTTGTATGTTGATTGTAATCTTCATAAGAGGACATAAAACTGTTGTAAAACTGCTCTGTTCGAGATTTAATTTAATCGTCATGGGATAAGTAATCTTCTAGTATATATATATATATATATATATATATATATATATATATATATGCACACACACATATTTTTGTTTTCATTGTACTTCAGTAAGTAAGTTCTCAAAAATCAAGGGACTAACACTTGATCTCTATCTCGACCCGACCTTGGGTCACATCTTACTTGTGGGAGTAAGGTAAAAACTGGCCTTGTGCCTAACTTCTGGAGAGGAGTAAATCAATACATAGATATCTGAGTGTTCAACTAAAGTTCTTCTTTACCTGTAAAACGTTGAGTTAGCAAAGAAGTGAAATACATTATTTTTCCTCTACCCAATTGACCAGTTAATTTTGTTATAATATATCTTTCTTGTGATCTCTTTATCTTACCGGATTCAAGAACAAAAACATCACCTAGTCTGGTGGAGTACACAGCTAAGTGATATTACTTGATGTAAGCCGTGCGAGGGGATCTTATTTGGGCTTTGAATACTTTACTTTGAATATTTTGTTAGTGTTTACTTGTATGGTAAAGTATCCTCGTGTCACGTTGTCCTGACCAACCCTTGTACAGAGAGCCCGAAGACACTCTAGTGTGGTGTCTAGTAGGTAATTCAAACTCTCCTTGTATATAGATATATATATATATATATATATTGTTTTCATTTTACTTCAGTTAGTAAGTTATCAGAAAACAAGGGGCCTCTTTCTCGGGCTTACACTTGATTTCTATACGAGATACATAGATATATGTGTGTGCAATCAAGATTCTCCTTTACCTCTCAAACGTTGAGTTAGTAAAGAAGTGAAGAACATTAATTTAACTCTCCTTAAATGACCAGTTAACTATGTTTCAGTATATCTTTCTTTTTGTCTGTTGGTCTTAACGAATTCCAGGACCAGAATATCCAGCTAAGTTCTGTTACATCACTAAGAGTGCATATATATAAAGATTTTATATTCATTTATTTATTTTTTATGAACCGATCATTATGAATTTTGGAATATATATTCTCGGCAACCCGCTTAGTAATATGGGTACAATATTTTTTTGTAAACTTTACCATTTAGGAGTGTGTCCACCCAAACTCGCATCCGCTCTCAAAAAACTTTAAAAATAAGTTAGATACAAAGAGTTTAACAGAGAAAAGAATTGCTCTACATCAATGTTTGACCTACTACATTTTTAAAAGAATCAGTGCACACGCACGTGAGCATCAATAATATGCATGTAAAATCATAAACTATTGAACTATGTTTATGAATCATGAAATATACATTCTAGGCAACAGGATATGTAATGTAGGCACATTATTATTTTAAACTGTACTATTTAGGGTGGTGCCACTGAAACCATACTATACTCCAAAGAAAGAGAAACGTTAGTATTTAAAACTAATTATATATTTATTAGGTCGGGTATTCTACTAGTATATATATATATATATATATATATATATATATATATATATATATATATATATATATATATATATATTTGTGAGTTCTTTTAAAAATATATATTTAACTATATACTCCTTCTCGAAAATCTACAATAGTGTAGTGAATAATGGTCAATCAACGATTCTCCCACAATCAAACCTCAATGATGTCGTTTGCACAGCCACTTATAAGGCTGAACTACTTGCCCAGCGTTTCGCTTCTAACTCTACTTTAGACTCAGATAACCACTCCTTCCCTGAATTCCCTTTGCAGACCGAAGTCACACTTGGTAACCTGGTCATCACCCCATCCGAGATCAGAGACATCATAAAAAACGTTGACACCTCTAAAGCTTGTGGGCCTGATCTTATACCTGTAATAGTAATAAAGAAATGTTCTGCTGAACTGGCCCCTGTCCTCTCCAAACTCTACAATAAATGCCTAGCTGAATCTTGCTTCCCCGATAGCTGGAAAATTGCCTCTGTGGTACCAGTCTACAAGAGTTCTGAGAATAGAACCGACCTTCAGAACTACCGCCCTATCAGTCTACTGCCGATCTTTGCTAAAATCTTTGAATCCTTAATCAATCTAGCTATAGTACGGCACTTAGTTAATGCTAAACTTCTATCTGACTGCCAGTATGGATTTAGACAAGCACGATCTACTGCAGACATCCTAACGGTCATCTCTGAACGCATGTATCATACCCTCGACAAGGCAGAGCAGTAGCGCTTGATATATCCAAGGCTTTTGACAAAGTATGGCATAAAGGGCTTCTCCTGAAAATATGCTCTTACTGTATAACTGGGCAACTACTTAATATAATTAGATCCTTCCTAAACAAAAAGAAAATTCCAGGTTGTCCTCGATGGCCGTTCATCTAAGCAACATGACATAAATGCTGGTGTACCCCAAGGATCTATCCTTGGACCTTTGTTGTTCCTGATCTATATAAACGATCTCCCTGATGACGTAGAGTCTGAGATTGGTTTATTTGCTGACGACACCACACTTTACTCTCGCCATGTTGGCTAAACAGATGCGATCATACCCGAGGCAATGGCTGAATCTTTAGAAAATGACCTCCAGTCTATGGGTCGGTCCTGTGCAGTTCTAGGAGGTCCACCCTCCCAGGCTTTGCCTCCCCTCTTTGGGGAAGAGTAAGTTTATTGCTTACTGCTTGAGGCGCCCCTACCGGGGAATGCCGAGGGGCTGCCCAAGCAATTTTTAATGGCCAGAGTGCTCACTTTCTCGGGCGCTGGTTTTTCAAACCCCACTTTCCCGACCCGACCTTGGGTCACATCTTACTTGTGGGAGTAAGATAAAACTGGCCTTGTGCCTAACCTCCTCAGAGGAGGTAAATAAATACTCTATTTATATGAAGTTAGGCATGTGTATATGTTTATATATTTATATTAAATGAACCAATGATTATGAATTTTAGAACACAGTTTCTAAGCGTAAAGGGGCCTTAATGTAGGCTATATTTGTCTTATTACGTGTCATGCAAAATGGTAAAAAGTGGATGTAAGCAGTTTGTGAAAATACAGATACGTCCGATTTTTGTGAAAATTCGACAATAGTTATTAGACATCAATTAATAAATATTTCCCAAATTTCAGTTTCTCTGTGATATTTTAAAACGTTTTAAAGGGAATAATATGGTCACGACCTCCCATTTGAAAATTCAAATATTTCAGATTTGCATTGAATTTGATCCATAGTTATGAGACACTAATGAAGCAAGATTCCCTGAATTTCAATTTCTTCTTAGGACCCAATAAGCTTGAGACTTAATTTTGAGATTTTTCCTAGAATGAAAATCATGTAATGGAAATTTTATCAAAAATATGAATAAGAATTTTAGACATAATGTTTAGCATCAACATATCTTGATTTTAATCTTCATAAGAAGAGATAAACTGGTGCAAAACTGTTTGAGGAATTTATTTTACTTATCCTAGTTCGAGTATTCGATTACACATATATATATATATATATATATATATATATATATATATATATATATATATATATATATATGTGTGTGTGTGTGTATATGTATATATATATATTGTATAAAATTTTATTCATATAAACAATTTTAGCTACATATATGCATACATGTTTCAGCCGCGATTTTATTCCACGTCCAGCTTCTTCAAGCTGCAATAAATATACTGAGAGTACACTAACTGAGAGTATATTTACTGCAGCCTGAGGAAGCTGGACGGAATAAATCACAGTTTAAACATGTATGAACATATGTAGCCAAAAATGTTTGTATTAATAAAAATGTATACTAAAATACAGCTCTACTTGTTATTGAGCACTATCTTATAGGCACCATAGTTTTATTGGACTAGCATCTATTAACGAACAACCAAACAAAGACTATATATATATATATATATATATATATATGTGTGTGTGTGTGTGTGTGTGTGTGAATGCTATGACATAACGTGAAAATGGTATGTCTGGCAACTTGGTTATGAATACTTTGGAAACAGACACTCGTTTATCTGAAGACCTTTGGTACTAAAAATCGAATTATAAGTATGACAAAAAATGATTGATTACACAGAGTTAATGGGATAAGTAGATTTTTCTTAAGCACAACTAAGTATAGACGATTTTAAAATACAGGTTTGTTTAATTATATCAGTTTTATTAAAGTCTGCATTGCAAAGTCACAAATGAAACAAGAACTTGCAATAAGCAGTTTGCAAGATTAAAGTGATAATATAAGTATTATTGCAAATCATTCCGACAGTGATTTTGTTGCTGTCGGGCTTAGGTGTGGTCCATGAGCTCCAACCTCCAAGACTTTGCCTCCTCTTTGAGAAGAGGTAAGTTTATTGCTAATTGCCTAAGGCGCCCCTGCCGGAGAATGCTGACGTGGCTGCTCAGGCAATATTGTAGGCCAGAGTGTGGTAATCCTAGTGCACTGGCTTTTCAACTTAACACCTAACCAAGTGTCTGATCTCCTGGAGAAGTAAATCAAATAAGTATCATTGCAACAACAAAAATACATGACGCCATCAATACTATTCTGATTCAACACATTACATTCGTAAATAAATATCTAATTGAAAACTATTGAATCTTTAATATTTTCATTTGATCTGTTTACCTTGTCTGATATCCAACAGTGTTTTCTACCCAATTGCATTGTCATCGCTTTGAAAATTCAACTTCTTACACACTATGCATAATACTTCAAACAAACAACATCCTTCTAAGTATTAATTTTTGTTTAATTTTAGTTCAGTGGTTCCCATAAATCATGGAGTCCTTTCCCATGGCTAACACTTGATTTTTTTATGAGATAGATAGATATTTCACTGGTTATTTAAGGTTTTTCTCTACTTCCTAAATTTTGAGTTAGTAAAGCAGTGAAGAATATTAATTTTCCTCCTACCAATCAGCCACTTAACTTAAAGATAGTCTTTGGTCTTTTTTTTTGGCCTTGGTGGCTCCCAGGACAAGAATTCATCTGGTCTGGTGAAGTATTCATATTAGTGATGTTACTTGAGGTAGCATCACTAGGAGAAGGTGCACCATTCCTCATATGAGCCAATGTGTAGCTATGCCTAGGGGATCTTTTTTGGGCTACAAATGTTATGTTATTTTGAATATTTGGTGAAAGTTTACTTGTAGGACAAAGCATCTTCATGACAGTGTGTCTTATGAAACCCCTGTACAGAAAGACCAAAAACACTCGAGGATAATTTCTGTAGGTATTCAAACTCTCTCCAGTAAGCTTTCAAACTCTTTTCTGTAAGCATTCAAACTCTCTCTAGTATTCATTCAGACTCTTTCCTTTAGGCTTTCAAACTCTCTCCAGTAAGCATTCAAACTCTTTTCTTTCAGCATTCAAACTCCTTTCAGTAAACATTCCAACTATTTCCTCTAGGTATTCAAACTTTCTCCAGTAAGCATTGACACTCTTTTCTGTAAGAATTCAAACTCTCTCCAGTAAGCATTCAAATTCTTTCCTGTAGGCATTCAAACTCTCTCTTGAACCATGAGTAAATCATTGATGTAATTTGTATTTCTTTAATAATTTTAAACGGGTTATAAAACAGAATTTACTAATTATACTATTGTTATATATGTATATAAATATGTACATTTCAATCTACAGTGTCAATAAAATCTGGACATAGGATAATTGGATATTTGCAAGTTGTCATACCAGCCTTGGTTCGCCTTGACATTATTCTGGCAACCTAGGAGCTGATTGAACCCATCAGACCTTGTTTTGGCGAAATGAGGTATGCTTCGGTTTGGTCCCAGGAGGTATATTCTTCCAGGTATTATTTTCTCCTTCAAGAAGAGCGTTGGTTTCTTACTGATCGCCTGAGGTGTCCTTATTGGGAAATGCCAATGGGGCTGTTCTCGACTATTTTTGAACCCGACCAGAGTGGCCCTTTGTTTTTATGTTCTAGATTTCAAAAATTGTTTTATTAACGTAGTTCACCCCAAACAAGGCATGCCGCCACTGTAGACGTAAGGGGCTACTGAGAAGAAGAAAAGGGGAGAAGATTGGGGGGGGGGGGTCAACCTAAGCTGGGATCTGTGCAGCGAGATGTCTGTTTGAATTAATTTTAAATTTCTGCATGACAGTACTGACGGGGAAACAGGGGGCAGGGCGAGAGTTCCAGAGGCCAGCACGAGGAAAGAAGCTATTTGAGTAGAAAACTCTCCGGCATCTGAGGACCTCCAGAGTGAATGGATGGGATTTAGTTGATTGTCGAGTTGGTCTAGTGAATTTACGTCGAGGGGGCACTAGAGTAGTCAATTCATCAGAGCATAATCCATTGAAGTATTTGTAAAACAAACATAAGGATGCTACATTGCGGCGAAGGGACAGGGACTGGAGCTTGGTTGACAGTGAGGGATCTATTAAGTTTTCGACTCTTTTTTGGACCTTGTCAAGGAGGGAGAGACTAGTAGATGATGCACCAGCCCAGATGTGGCAACAATACTCCATGCATGGGCGGATGGTGGCTTTGTAGAGATACAGTATAATGTCAGGTGTGAGGAGTTTACTAGCATGGTAGAGGGAGCTAACCTTCTTTGCGGCAGCCTTGGCAATGTCTTCAATGTATTTGTTCCAATTCATGTTACATGTGAAGGTTAGGCCGAGGAGTTTGAATGATGAACTCTCAGGTAGGGTGTTATTTGCCATGAAAATCGGTGGTTGGAGAGGTTTCTTGTAGTTTTTTACAAAAAGGAGCTTCGTTTTTGCAGCATTAAAAGTTACCAACTATTTCTGCCCCTAATCCACTACAGCCTGGAGGTCATTTTCTAAAGATTCAGCCATTGCCTTGGATATGATCGCGTCTGTTTTGCCAACATGGCGAGAGTAAAGCGTGGTGTCGTCAGCAAATAAACCAATCTCAGACTCTATGTCATCAGGGAGATCGTTTATATAGATCAGGAACAACAAAGGTCCAAGGATAGATCCTTGGCGTACACCAGCAGTTATGTCATGTTGCTTAGATGAACGGCCATCGAGGACAACCTGGATTCTTTTTTTGGTTAGGAAGGATCTAATTATATTAAGTAGTTGCCCAGTTATACCGTAAGAGCATATTTTCAGAAGCCCTTTATGCCATACCTTATCAAAGGCCTTGGATATGTCAAGCGTAACTGCCCTAGCTTCACCTGCCTTGTTGAGTGTATGATACATGCGTTCTGAGATGACCGTTAGGATGTCTGCAGTAGATCGTGCTTGTCTAAATCCATACTAGCGGTCAGAAAGAAGCTTAGCATTAACTAAGTGCCAAACTATAGCTAGATTGATTAAGGATTCAAAGATTTTAGCAAAGATCGGCAGTAGGCTGATTGGGCGGTAGTTCTGGGGATCGGTTCTATTCCATGAATTCTTGTTGACTGGTACCACAGAGGCAATTTTCCAGCTATCGGAGAAGCAAGATTCAGCTAGTCATTTATTGTAGAGTTTGGAGAGGACAGGGGCCAGTTCAGCAGAGCATTTCTTTATTACTATTACAGGTATAAGATCAGACCCACAAACTTGAGAGGTGTCAAGGTTTTTATGATGTCTCTGACCTGGGATGGGGTGATGACCAGGTTATCAAGTGTGGCTTCAGTCCGCAATAGGAATTTGGGGAAGGGGTGGTTTTCTGAGTCCAAGGTGGAGTTTTGTTCCACATCTTACTGTGGCGGAAAACAAGTAAATCCCAACTGATTTATTTTTTTACCAGCGTGTCCATACTTCACAGCGATATCAGTATGTTGATCTATCTATTTTTCTGATACACATGTATATACGTTTCGTCTTTACCAAGACTAATTAGTGTGGCTAAATATAACTGTTTCGTTATTTGCACGATTCAAACCTCGAACTAAAGTTACCTTAGACTTCAATCCAAGGCCCTTATCGTCACAGCTGTCATAACAGCTATATAGAAACAGAAGAGAAATAAATCTTATTATATTTTTTTTGGAAAATATACTAAACTGCTGAGGTTGGATAGATAGCAAAAAATATATATGAATTGATAGATAAACTGATAGATAAAGAAAATAATATAAAGTGATATATAGATAAACATTACGATATGAAGTGATAAAGTGATGGCTATGTTTACTTAGCTAAACTTAGTAAATCTCTCTCTCTAAATATATAAATATATATATATATATATATATATGTATATATATATATATATATATATATATATATATATATATATATATGATAATTTTATTTACACAGACATGTACAAAATCTGCGACACTGGCATGTCGATGTTATCGATCAACAGTTACTATAAACTGAGATCTCATCAGGCAGAGTTAGAATCCGATCTTAACCTCAGATCATATTACATGCCAGTGTCGCAGATTTTGTACATGTCTGTGTAAATAAAATTATCATATATAAAGCTCTATTTTGATATTGAGCACTTTTTATAAACCCGGTTAAAATTCTCTGGATTACCACCCTGTGGATATTTTTCACCGGGATTATTACCATTATTATATATATATATATATATGGGAAAGGAAGGATGAAGGTAATCCGACGTAATGGGAAATGAAAAAGGAAAAACCAAAAAGGGATGTTTTTTTATGTGTTCATCAACGCTTCGTCTTTATTTGTAAGACTTCTTCAGGATGATAATATTAAAAAAAATGTCATGCAAGTACATGAACATATGGGGTTGACATGATGGGTTGATGAGAAGATGTAGTAGCCACTACTGGAAACAGTAGGACCAACGTCCGGGCGTGGTGATGTCAGTCGCATGGAGTGAAATGAATGTTGATTGTTTTGAGTGAAAAAAGTGGAAAGGTGGGGGTGAGCAAGGATAATGTGGATGGTTGTAAGTGAAAAAGGTGGAGGGGTGGGGGTGAGCGGGAATAATGTGGATGGCAGTGAGTGAAGAAGTGGAGAGGTGGGGAAAGAGGAGGGGGGAATGTTTGACCAGGTGGCTGCTTCAAGAATGTGAGGGATGAGTAGGTTGGAAGGTTTGGGTTTGTGGTGAATGAAGATGTGTGTGGGGGTGTATGCAGAGAAGTGGAAGGTGGGGGAAAAAGAGGAGAGGGGAGGCCCTGTGATTTTGGTGGGTGGGTAACGTCACGAGAAGATTTGAAAAAATGAGGTGGTTTAAGGGTGGGAGGTCCGACAAAAACACATACACTAAAACTGACCAAAAAACTATAAATAAAAACATAGAACATTTCAACAAATCTTTCAAACACCTAATTAAGAACAACAAAAAATGGACATCATATATTGAGTATCACCCCATCATTTCCACACTATACGGGCTCCCCAAAACCCACAAACCGGACATCCCCATGTGCCCCATTATATCGAGCATAGGTAGCACCACACATAAAATCGCACGGGC
Organism: Sepiola atlantica; assembly: GCA_963556195.1. Classification (NCBI taxonomy): domain Eukaryota; kingdom Metazoa; phylum Mollusca; class Cephalopoda; order Sepiida; family Sepiolidae; genus Sepiola; species Sepiola atlantica. Next base: position 207,918,382 of record OY744515.1, on the reverse strand, counting down.
CATAGCTAACATTCTCACCCCACTAATGGGCATCATCAGTCCTTCTCACATCAAAAACTCAGGCGACCTTCTTAGCAAAATAAAAAACACTAACGTAGAAAAGAAAAACATACATAGCCTAGATGTAACATCGCTTTACACTAATGTGCCAGTTAAAAATGCTTAAACTTACTTCACACACATCTAAAGAAAATAAAAACCGACTTACCTTTCCCCCCCCCCCCCAACATTTTAATAGAAATAATTAGACTCATCACTGACGTAACATATTTCCAATTTAACGAAGAATTCTACAAACAAAAATTTGGACTCCCCATGGGCAACCCCCTAAGCGGTGTATTAGCCTGCCTCTTTTTAGAATTCTTAGAATCCGTCCCTCTCAAATATAGACTACCCCCTAACATCGAATACTTTAGATACATTGATGATATTCTAATTTCCCCCCGCCCATAGATATACAAATCAATAATCTTAAAGACAAACTTAACACAGTAGAACCCTTAATAAAATTCACCCATGAGACTGAAATAGACAGCTCGATACCTTTCCTAGATACTCTTATAATTAAGTCCAACAGTAAACTAGAATTTAAGGTACACCGCAAAAACATTCACAAAAATGACTACATACACTTTTACTCACACCACAATAGCAAGATAAAAACAGGTATAATTATAGGCTTCTTCCTACGTGCCCTTAGAATCTGTAGCCCCCAATACATAGATGAAGAAATAAAATACATTTTCAATTCCTTAAAAACATTGCAATACACACCACATTTTATATTAAATGCCAAGAAGAAAGCCTTTCAAATATTCTCCAGAAACAACACACAAAGAAATCAAACTCCAAACACCTCTCTCATAGACAGACCCCTTCTCTTACCCACGCATTCCAATAACACATCCATATGCCACATGCTTAACAAACTATGCATTCCAACAGTACAAATCACATCACAATCCATAAAACAAACATTAAACACATCAAGACACTTCCAAAAAAAACCCACATCCCATGCCGGCTTATACACTGTCCCATGCAACAACTGCCATCAAATTTACGTGGGAGAAACACAACATGAATTGAAGAAAAGATTGAGTGAACACAAAAGGGACATAAAAAACAATAACTCTCTCAGTGCACTTTTCTCCCATGCACTAGAGCACGGTCATGCCTTCAAATTTGAACAAGCCAAAATCACCAAATACATCCACAACAAAGCTCGGCAAAGACTACTGGAAACTGCACTAATCACTGCCTCCAACACCATCAAGCAACGAAGTGGCTTCTATAACCTATCGCCCTTAATAAGCAAAATCATCCTTACCGAACAAAAACTCATCCAAGATCATAGATAACATCCATTTTTCTCTCAGATCTCAATTATATTCACCCACATATCTCCGCATACAACCTCCCCACACACACACACATCTTCATTCACCATGCCGAACTTTCTAACTTACTCTTCCCTCACATTCTTAACATAGCAAGCCGGTCAAACATTCCCACTTTTCAAAATATTTCAAATATTTCACACCTAATCACAACAAATCGCCCCTTTCCCCCTCACCCATTTCACCATTCCGATCACTTCTCTCGCACCATTACCCACCAATACCTCCCACCCTTGAACTACCTCATTTTTTCAAATCTTCTCGTAACGTTACCCACCCACCAAAAGCACAGGGCCTCCCCCTCCTCTTTTTCGCCCACCTTCCACTTCTCTGCATACACCCAACACAGATCTTCATTCACCACGAACCCAAACCTTCCAACCTACTCATCCCTCACATTCTTGAAGCAGCCACCTGGTCAAACATTCCCCCTCCTCTTTCCCCACCTCTTCACTTCTTCACTCACTGCCATTTACATTATTCCCGCTCACCCCCACCTTTCCACTTTTTTCACTCAAAACCATCAACATTCATTTCACTCTACGCGACTGACATCACCACGCCCGGACGTTGGTCCTAATGCTTCCAGTAGTGGCTACTACATCTTCTCATCAACCCATCATGTCAACCCAATATGTTCATGTACTTGCATGACATTTTTCTTAATATTATCATCCTGAAGAAGTCTTACAAATAAAGACGAAACGTTGATGAACACATAAAAAAACATCCCTTTTTGGTTTTTCCTTTTTCATTTCCCATATATATATATATATATATACATATATATGTATTCAATTTTATTTATATCTATCTATTTATCAGTTTATCTTATACCTATATGCACATATATCTTCCTATCAACTGACCAGATAAAGTTCATATGTGTGTATATATCTTTTATTTTCATTTTACTTCAGTGTAAAATCTCAGAAATAAAGGGGGCCTACCTGGGTCTAACAGTTGATCGCTATATGAGATAGATAAATATCGAATGTTCAACTAAAGTTCTCTTTTACTCTTCAAACGTTGAGTTAGTAAAGAAGTGAAGAACATTAATTTTCCTCTCCCCAATTGATGTTATAGTATATTTTTCTTATGGTCTATTGGTTTTACCGAATTCCAGGACAAGAATTCATCTAGTCTGGTGGAGTATCCAGTTAATAGCTGTTACTTAAGGTAACATCACTAGTAGAAGATGCACTACTCCTTGTATGAGCCAGCATATAGCTTTGTCGAGGGGGATCTTTTTTGGCTTCGAATACTGCTATTTTGAATATTTTGTCAGGGTTTATTTGTAGGGTAAAGTATACTCATGTCAGGTTGTTCTGACAAACCTTTATACAGAGAGACCAAAGACACTCGAGGATGGTCTCTAGTAGGTAATTCAAACTCTCTCTCTCTATCTCTCTCTCTCTCTCTCTCTCTCTCTCTCTCTATATATATATATATATATATATATATATATATATATATATATATATATATGCGCGGGTGTGTGTATATATGTGCTGAAATGTAGCAGTACTTTAGTTTGTAAACGAGGGCATAGTGAGTTCATCGTGAGTGATAGTCGCTGTGAAGGTATCCACCTTGGGGAAAGTTAACTGTGCAGGATGACCCTACAAAAATGCCACCTAGTGAATCGTTAATTAAATTCACAATCTTTTCTGCAATCCAATCATATTTGGTACAAATAAACTTCAATCTATGCTTGACTTATCCACCAAGTTTCAGTCATAAATATCTAACACTCTTTGCTTCATCACCGTTCAATGATATAGGGAGACACTTTGGTGATGGTTTCATCACTAGTATGTTTGATCCTGAACAAGCTTCACACTCACCGGACTTTAACTCCTCAAGATTTTTATCTGTGGAGTTATCTCAAAGATAATAATAATTAACACAACCTCCATATTATTCCTGAACTGAAAAGGACCATCACATCCTAAATCAGATGTGCTAGCAAAGCAAAGGTCCACATGTTGAGCATATCATTGAACAACGATAAAACAAAGACTGGTGGACATTTATAACCGAAACTTCGTGAACAAGTCAGTCAGAGACTGAAGTTTATTTGTAAATATGGTTTGATTGCTGAAAGGACTGAATTTTATGAACGATTTCTTGGGCAGGTGGCTTTAATTAAATTTGCGTCACTCTGTACTTGATGAAATGCAGAAGCACTCTCGTTGGTAAGCAAGGGCAAAGTAAGCCAACTCGGATTCCTGGTCTTTGTCAACGTGTGGTACTATTAGTTGCTAGGGAGAGTCTGCACTGTGGAGATGTCTGTAGAAGAGCTCTTATAATCCTGGTCATGGCACCATTGTGGCAATATCGTTTGCTACTCGGGGAGCTGGATATCGTGCCAGGACGAAAAGAGCATTTCCAGAAAAGTCCTCAGGGTGTGAACCACCTAGTTCATACTGCTTTGGCAAAAAGTTGGCTCCATTATATAAACCGCACTGCTCTACTTAGGCAGATAACTCAAACTTTGTGGTTGTTTCTGAGTATTGTTTGTGACAGTCGTTATGGAGTTAAAAACTATGCACTGGCCTTGTTGATACTTAACACTGTCTACTTGTCAACAAAAGTCATGATTGCCTAACGAGTAGACAGTCATCATCTATATATTTATCTAGCTATTCAATACTGTTCAATTTTATATATCTAACATTTATATCTTTATAACTATCTAATTCTGATCATATCTATATATCAATTTAAATATTCATAGTTATCTAACCATTCACAAATAGCTATCTAATTCTGTTCATAACTACATACATATCTATGTAGCACTATGTAGACCACAACTTTTGTATCCCAGTGTTGTCTAGAATACATGTAGCAGCAGTTCGTTTTGTATCCTCTTCATTTTCATTTTTGTTCCGCTGTGATGCATGTTGATTAATAACGTAAGTAATGACAGGATTTTTTATTTTAGTTTTATAGTATGCAGTATACATACTTAATACACTCAACCATCCCCCATAGAGGGGAGGGAGCAGCTCCTTACATCGAGTGGCTTCATGCCTTGTTTTGAACGATTTCCATTAAAAAAATTAAATGTAATATGAACAAACATCTTACTGAACAACTCCCCATTAAGGTTACCACCCCCAAAATCTGATTCCTATCACAGTAGCTCCTTATGGTTGAGTGATAATATTTGTTGTTTGGGGGTAAATTACATTAAAAAAAAATCCCCAAAAAACAAATAACTGTGGGGGTTTTCATTAGTTATGTGTGTCCTTTCTGAATACTCCTGTCATGATGCAGATAGACGTTCTTGCCATACGCTTATTAACATTTTATACTGTTGAACTACTTATTATTTAGAAACATGCCGTACATGTGGTTAGAATTAAAATTAATTTTAATGTGTGATAAAAAATAACGAAATAAAAAAGAGTGCTATATATTTTTACATATAGAAATAAGAGGAAGATTTTTTCAGCTTATCTGGTAGGTATCTCTGGTAGCTTCCTGTCTATGATGTAATATTTTCACATGCAGTTGCTTACTCTAGTTCTCGCTGATTAACATTTTAATTTTATTACTCTTGCACTTCCCATTATTTAGAACTATGCCATACATGTGGTTGTAATAACGAACAAACCAGTAATACTTGGTGTGGTATTAGCCCTAGGATGAACTTTATAGGGAATATCAAATTCACAAGCGGTCCCCAGCCGCATGTATATCCCGGTCATGGAAAGATGACATACAGCGCGTACTATTCCTAACTTGTCACCCATCTGATACTGGCCAAGCTTTACATCACTTAACGTTGGTGATCTTACAAGAAAAAAAAGAGAAAGATTTTCTCAGTTTACTTGCTATGTATCTCTGGCAACTTCCTGTCTATGATGTAATATTCTCACATGTAGTTCTAACTCTGATTTTAACTTATAATGGAATTTCCCACTAATTAGCTTACCTTAAACTTATGTAGAAAATACCGTTTTTAACATTATTTTTACCCAACCGCATTAATCTTGTTACATTCATAACTATCTTTCTAAATGTCTTCATATTTTTCTATCAATCTCATTCAGTTGATATCTGTCTCTTCAATATCTGTATATGTCTTTACTCTATTGTATTCTATTCACATCCGTCACATGTGTCTATTTATCTAATTATGTTCATATCTATGTAGATAAACAGATAAAATGTGAGTGATGGCATTATTACGCTATATTAAGTTAAAACTAGTGATCTAACGAATCAAAATGTTTCCCCGTTTCCAATACAATTACTGATTCTGTTTTAAACTCCCGATTCTGATACAATTACTGATTCCGATTCCGATTCTAAAATCACTTAATCTCCTAAAAAAGTAGAATTTAATTTTTTAATTTTTTCTTTTTTTTTTAAAAAAAGACTCTTCATCTATTTTTAATATTTTTATAACATCAAGTGTGCACGGGAGCAAACAAGCAACATAACAAACAAAAAAAAAGTTTTAGTTGTATATATATATATATATATTAAAGTGTTTTATACCTACAGACGAGGTCGTTTTAGGTTTTTAACCGTCATCAGTGCAGGAGTGGCGGTTGCAAGCTGTCACATTGGCTCGAACACAGTTTGTAGATTCAACCTAGAATCACAAGCCTAACGCCCATATATATATATATATATATATATATATATATATATATATATATATATATATATATATATAATAATCCAGGTAAAACATCCACAGGGTAGTAATCCAAAGAATTGTAACCGGGTTTATAAAAAGTGCTCAATATCAAATAGAGCTTTTATATATGATTATTTTTATTTACACAGACATGTACAAATATGTTCTAGGGTTAAGATCGGCTTCTAACTCTGCCTGTAAGATCTCAGTTTGTAATAGCTGTTGATCGATAACATCGACATGCCAGTCTCGCAGATTTTGTACATGTCTGTGTAAATAAAAATGATCATATATATATATATATATATATATATATATATATATATATATATATATATATATATATATATATATATTAGTGATGGGACGATTCCTATATTTTTCCTGATTCCAGTACAATTAGTGATTCTGTTTTAATTTTCCGATTCTGATACACTTACCGATTCCGATTCTGATTCTAAAATCGCTTAAACGTAGAATTTTATTTTTTTTTAATTCAACAAACATTTCATGTTTTCCCTTTATGTATTGTATCCAATATAATGATAAACTCTTCATGAGATTTTCATCTATATTTTTCACTTGTGCTATTTTTTCTTATTAATCCACTTATGAAATTTTTACCGGTGCCATTTTTAGCAGGCCATTTTTTTCGGTATCATTGTTACCTAAATTTGTTATTATCATCTATAGATTTGGTTTTATTTGTAGTTTAAGATCAATAAGTATTCATTATTTTATCATTAGTACCAGCAATAGAAAATTAAGTTTCAAACAAAAATAATTAAAAGAATCCTTTTGGGAATCAGAAATTAACCTCTAATTTTTCCAATTCCGATTCTGATACACCAAAAAGTTAAGATTCTGATTACCAACACTAATTTAAACCGAAATGATAAAAATGATAAAGAGAGAATTTTCTCAATCCAGAAATGCGAAGGTTATCAATGCTTTCAAACGTGTTATTTGGTGTAAAGTAGGGATTTTTGTCACCTTAGCTTGAATACAAACTACCGGTATCAATCAGGGAATATTAAAATGCTATATTTTATGAAGCATACCTCACATACACACATGCAGAATTGATGCGTTCGCTATGTCTAGCCACACTGATGAGTCAGGAAATTACGAAACAGTTATCTGTTGATGACATCAAGAATATTTCATGCTAGATTTGGTGGAATTTATACCAATAATTTTTTAATCAAAAGTGCTCACCATTATCTGTAGTTCAGTATTAGTATTCTTAGTATTCTTAGTATTCTTAGTAGTAGTAGTAGTAGTAGTAGTGGTAGTAGTATGAGGAAGAAGAAGAAGAAGAAGAAGAAGAAGAAGAAGAAGAAGAAGAAGAAGAAGAAGAAGGAAAAAGAGGAGAGATATTAGCATTTTACTCATTCGTCTATAACACAGCAATCATGCCAAGGGTGCTTCATGCCAAATTTTTCTGGAGGGTTCCTATTTACTTTCCCTCCCCCACGATGGCAGGGTTAGACATAATGTCGGTTTTTAATGTAGGGAAAATTCAGCTTCCCAAAAATGGACAAAAACTGTAATGGCTTAAGTGGGGTTTATTTAATGCCAACAACACAATACCTATAAGAAATGATTATCTGAACACAGGTTACTATTTTCCCATTTCTGATGTGATATGTTCCAACCATTCCAAATTATATTACAATGTAAGTAGATGTGATAAATCTGATAATCTATGGAGATATCCTTTACATCACTCGTGATACTGCTTCCCCCCTCACAACAGGTAAGATTCTTTGATCATCAAATTTCTATCCTGTTGATCTACTAATTATTTCTGATTTAATACTCAAAGTATATGTCTTGCAGCATAGATAAGGTCATCTTTCTTAATTATAACAAATCCTATAGAAATCCCTTTGTGCTTCAAAGACCCACAATGGAGCAGTCAATAAAACAGGCTAATGTAACATTGGTGAATGGAATCAGATTCAACACTCGTTCAGACTAAATAGTCGCTCACTCTGAAATTCTTTTAGAATTACTTTTTGTATTCATATGGTGCGCATATTTCAAACCCGTGCGCCACTGTATTGAGATGGTGAGCAAGACCAAGCCGGTTCTCTACCTGATCCAGAGATCTGTTCACAAACTAACAGCAGACACTTTCTGTCCATTATACATAACTCTGGTATGAGCCATTCTTGAGTATGCTATCACAGCAACAAATCCTTATCGACAAAAGGATTTCGTACACCTGCAGTGTGTTCAATGGTTGGTAACCATGATGGCAATAGGACCTTTCACACGTACCTACAAAGAGCGGCTTCAAAAACTTAATCTATTCTCACTTTAGCAGTGGAGGATGCAAGGAGACTTTATTTTCGTGTACAATATCATCACCAGGAATGTAAATCTGCCTTTCGAGGAGTTTTTCATTCCAGAGCCAAGTCATGGTCTCCGTGGACACCAATGTTACTGTCGGTTAAATAGAAGAAAGGCAGCATGTCTGTGTTTCTGCTCTGAGGAAGAACCTGCCATAGGAGGTCATGACTATGACTAACATATCCAGGTTTAAAGCAGCTTTAGACAAATATCCAGACTGTATATGGGTTTAAATTACTTCCACCTGTCTTATTTCATGGCTTGTTGCACTTTGCTATTTTTTAGCAAATAGATTAACTTTAATTTAATTTGCTCTTAAGCATCAAAAGAACAATTTATGAGACAAGTAGAATACTTACCCGGCATTGCCCGCTAATGAATGAGGAAGCCTGTGTACTCCAGATCTCAAACCCCAGTTTTATAATGTTCTGTAATGTACAAGTAATAGAGTATAGTGAACCCGTCCTGTCAAAAAAATGATGTGGAAAGATATTACATTTTTCTGTAATGCCCATCATATATTTAAAGAAATAAGCAGTTACGAAAAAAATAAACACACAGTTTTACCTTTTCAAACACTCCTCTTTTTCACCCCTTATTTCCTCTTACTCTGGTACTCACTTTTTTTCTTTTCTTCTTTATTCATGTCATTTATTTATTTACGTTGTCTCGTTAAGCTGCTGCTGTCACCACTATTAGTTTAGATTTTCCCATTTCTTCTTGTTTTACATAATCTATTTATTTATGTCATCCTCTTCCTTCTCTTATGCTGCCACACACTGTATTCTCACCACTTTCTTCCGCCTCCTATTCTCCTCCTCCCACTACTTGTCGTTTCATAATTTAACCCTCCCACCATCTCAAGTATTCAATGTAAATAAAACAGCAAAAAAATTATCAGACGTTTAGTATTATACTAGATCCCCAGGGGCACGGGTCGTCTATATAAAGGATATCTTCCACTCGTTGTCTCTTATTTGATGGATTGCGTCTGAGTATTGTGACATCACCCACTGCGGCCAATTATCCTCTACCTGTTTTAATTAATAACCTCATCATTTAGTGATGTTATCTTTTTGTGATGTCAAACAGACAATATAATAAGATAACAAACAAAAAAGATCCACATAGTAGTATATAGAAAATACGAAATTAAAAAAACAACATATATATATCTATTCATATAAGGTTAGGTATGTGTATATATTTATATATTTATATGTATAGGATTCACTCCTAAATTTATTAATCGTTCATTATGAATTTTGGAACAGAGCTGTTAACAATAAGTGGGTATAATGTAGGCTATAATTTAATTTAATTTATGTTTATGCAAACGTGGCAAAGAGGGGGTTGAAAACCCTTCATTAAAGTTCAGGTACTCCGATTTTTGTGAAATTTCAACAATAAGTATTAGACATCAATTAATAAATATTCCTCAAATTTCAGGTTCTTTGGAGTAATTTAAAGATTCTTTAGGGTGGAATAATATGGACACTACCTTCGATTTGATAATTCAAATATTTCAGATTTGCATTAAACTTGATTCATAGTCATTAAGAACTAATTTAGCCAGATTTCCTGAATGTCAGTTTCTTCTAAAGAACCCTTATGCTTAAGCCTTAAATTTCAGACAGTATTTAGAATCAAAATCATGTACTAAATTTGGATTAAAATAGACATAGAGTTTAGGAGCAATAGATCTTGATTTTAATCTTCATAATATGGCATAAGAGTAGTACAAAATTGTTCTGTTCAGGGAATTAATTTTACCCGTCCCGAGACGGGTATTCTACTAGTATATTCTACTAGTATATATATATAGATAGACCATTATAAATATATACTGAAACTACATTATCCATGGACTTGGATAAGTATATTTCATTTTGATCAAATGGTGTACAACTTTATTGTAGGGTCTGCATTCAACTAGATATTCATAAATAAGAAAATACCATGTTTTACTTTATTTAGTACACATGGGTTCCCATTTATAAAAGAGATTAAAGATTATAAATTTACTGTAAATGTAATGTAATCGCCTCAGACAAGGCATGAAGCCACTTGATGTAAAGAGTTAAAAAAAATACTTCAATGTCAAAAACTAGCCAATGATAAGTGTTAGATGGATAGATTCCAACCCCGAACACAACAATTCTTCCCCCTTTGTCAGAAATCCCGCTCATGGAATGTGAGGACTAAAGGACAAAACAATTAATTTCAATCCTTGAACTCACCCTGATAAACTGAACATTATAAAATGTAAAAATATAAAAAAATTGGTTTAATATGGTGTTATGAGCTGGACACAAAAGAACATAGGGTTTCTCATTGAATTCTGGACAATACTGGGTCTCCCTTCTACAGGGTGTTTTTTTGTTTTTTGCACTTTTTTTTACTGATGTGTCACCGCTTATTAAGGCTCAAAGGCTACTCGGGGATAAGGGTTAATGAGATTGTCAGTTGTTGGTCAGCAATGAACAACATCTTGAGAGGATTGGAAAAGATGTGTAAAATGGTCAGAATTTGATTATTTAGGTGGAAAGCTCGACAAGAATTTGTTAACATTAGACTTGAAAACGACGATGTTAAAGTCAGCTGGGAATCAGCTCCGAGGTATTTCATTCCACAGATATGAAGTTCTTGGAAAGAAACTTTGTTCATGGAAGTTCTGTTTAGTCTGGATACATATGAAAAACCAATGAAATCCCACTGCAGTAAGATGTGACTTGTTGTGACCTTGAAGAGTCGATAATAAATAATACAACATGGAATTATATTTACACGAGTGAGAAGGTGGAGAAAACCAGCTTCTCCAATGGGGAGCACTAGTCGGATGCAAACATAGCCGAGAATGGACCTGTTGGTATTCCTTGGTGAGGGGCACCTCACGTGACCGGAAATACTCTCCCCGTTCCCAAAAGAGGAGGTAATGTCTGGTAGGGTGCACCTCCTAAGACCGTCGAACAATACTTCATTATTACAAAGTCAGCCCCTAGGTTTCCAGAATGATGCCTCGACTGGTATGACAATTAGCGAATATCCATTATCCTGTGTCCAGACTTTAAGGACACCTGATTGTATGTTGTAAAACATTAGTGATTTTCTCTAGATTTAGCCTGAGAAAACCTCAGGAATGTAAATCTTACGCAAAAGTTTATATTCAAATTAATGCAAGAAATGGGCCTTGTTTTCGCATTTATTCTTTTAGAAGACATTTTGTTGTCAATATTACAGAGAATAGAATTACCGTTGTTCAGGTGAACTTCGGCTTTTTTTCTTTCTTTGATATTTTGAAATAAGTGTTCAAAGTTTTTTTTTCTCTTGTCCAATTTGAATCCCTTTGATGTAGAACACACGATTTTCAGTTTCCTTTTCTTCATGTTCAGCATCTGAAAATATATCACGAACATACGGCTCTTGTTTTTTACTCACCGTTTCCATATATTTTGCTTATAAACGAATACGCGTACAGTCCTGATTTTTATCTTTTTCGCTTTTCGTTTGTTAGAAAGTAGGATCTATTTAGGAAACGGAATTGTTCCACTTCTTTAACAGTTTGGAGAATTCTTCAGCACAGAAGATAAAAGAAAAAGAAATCTGCCTGTAAGATCTTTGCTTTCAGCTTTGTAAATCTTGTTACTTCCTTCGTCTCTTCCTTTTCAGTTATATTAAGGAGCATTAATTTTCAAAAAGGAAGAAAAAGCAACAAAATTGTTATTAAGTTTCATCAGAACATGAAAATACATGTAAAAAACATGAAAACACATGGAAAAACATGAAAAACACAGTTCTGAGACATGATTGATAGGCTGCAATTTCATATGGGAATATTGAATAGAAGAAATCTTAATAACCAATAACAAAAAGCCATGGACATTTTTTTCCAGTTTATTCCAAAGAAAAATCATATCAACAGGATATTGGAATTAAAATATTATGGTACCGTATTAATTCTATTTCCAAAAAGACGATATTTGTCCCAAATTTAAAAAAAAAAAAATATGGAAAACGCCGATTGGATACTTTAAGGAAAATTCAAATACGTCTTAAAATGGAGTATTGCTGCCACATCTAGTGAGGGTGTCCCAATCAGAGGATGCTTTCTTGCTTGACAGAGTTCAAAATCGACTTTGCAATCTACCGAGGGATGATCTCTTAAATTCTCTAACACCCATTTATAACAACACAGATGTTGCTAGTCTTTCTCTACTCTATCGTCGTTTCCCTGGATGGTGGTCAACTGAGCCCCAATCTCTAGTTCCTCCTTGTAAAACATTAACAGTAAGAACTCGTCCGTCTATCACCACTACAATGAACTTTTATTTCTTCCTCTGTGTAACTATCTTTTCAATACCTTCCCATTTAGGGAACACGTTGCCACAGAATTGCTCCCATCAAGTCTGATGTCAATAAAGACTTTTCATAAAACGTCCTCATAAGTCATCACATTTTATTTATTCCATTCATCATTTTCAATCCTTTCACAATATTCATCATCATCCAACGATTCTTTTAATTTTTTTGTTTGTTTTTGTTTAAAACAAAATTTTCCATTACTCGTACTAATGATAGAATGATAAATAATGATTGATTTTAAGCTACCATTAAAACTAAAATCTATATGACACCCCCCTGAAGTGTATTTTTACATTTGCAAAAATATATGCACATATTACATCAGTTTTAAGGTAATCCGAAAATTAAAAATAAAACAACAACAATTCTATAGCTAAATATTAATAGATTTAAAAAGAATCGAAATCGGAATTGGTAAATGTATCAGAATTGGGAATTTAGAACAGAATCGGTAATTGTATCGGTATCGGGAAGAATATTGGAATTGTGCCATTCCTAGAATAAAGTATAAGTAAATATGATTTACTTTTGTGTTGGTTATGGTGTTCTCAGAGTCTCGGCGACTGCTACCAGAAAAAAGAGTCTATACTACTGCTACCAAGTTTTGTAAAATTAATTCTACATGCCCAGCATGTCAGACAACGTTTGCTGACTTTGAAAGCCCAGCCAAAAGGTGAATAATCTCTCATCTGAACCTCTGCACATGCATGGACAAGTTTTCTTACCTTCCGGACAGAAGAGTGCTTTTCCTTAACGTTGGCCAGAATAATTCAAGGGCGATAACTCGGAGTTCAGTCCAAGGGAGACACCTCAAATTATTGTAGGGCAATATCGGTATTCATTAAGGCAACCATACACTTTCAGAATTCTCATTTTCTAATTTATTCAGATTAAGGGTTAATCATGTTGCAACACATTGGATCCCCGAAGTTAAGCATCGTTAAAGTTAGTCAGTCTTATATGAATGACTATTTGAGTATATCAGGTGCAATAAGGTGGAAAACTATTAAGGCAATTTTTCTAATACTCTTGTGAAATCCAGAGTAGAGTAGACTTTCAAGCCCTGTTAGAGAAACTAGTCTGAGAGACAGAAAACTCTGAATTCATATATATATATATATATACACATATATATATATATATATATATATATATATATATATATATATATATATATATATATAAGGTTAGTGGGAGAGAACCCAAGCAGAGTGATTGATTATTAAGAAAAATACATAAGTAAGAGGGTAATAATACATAGAAGACAACTATAGGTCACCTTTATTTGGATTTGAAATTACGGTACCGATGATGTTCTGATCTTCTGTAATATATATATATATATATATATATATATATATATATATATATATATATATATATATATATGTAAAGGTAAAGAGATTATAATAAAATATTTTTTTCACATTAGAAGGCATTTTTAAAATGAAATACAATTTTGTTTAAGAAATCAAAAACATACCAAGATTCAAATATTCTGAACGGACAACCATTCTTTTTCAATGAAAATAAGAATCTGACATTGTTATATATTTTTTTTTAACTATTTCCCTAGCTGACCGTATGGGAGCGAACTCCCAACGGCAACGCTCTCCTTGGTGTAATGTGATGACAGTGTAGTGTCGAGATTGTCTGATATTAGTACATATAGCAGAAGGGAAAATAAGCGTCGATACGTTGATAGGTTATAATAAAATGTTTTTTTTCACATTAGAAGGTTTTTTTAAATGAAATACAATTTTATTTAAGAAATTGATAAGATACAAAAATGCTTATTTTCACTACTACTATGTGTACTGCCATTATATAAAAAACTTTATTTAAAAAGGGAGACATTCACATAAAACATCAGATCGACAGTTCACTTGTTTACTCATGAGAGAAAGAGAGAGAAATACAGAAAGGTAGATAGACGGACAGCTTGTCTCGCTACACCCGGCCACATTGTGTGTGCTGCTCTCATTGGAGACAGCACTCACATATGCCTTTTTTGCCTTAAGTCTTGCCAGCCAAACAGATTGAAAATTTTTCCATCAACTTTCGCTTTGAAGTCATCTCTGACCTTTAAGGTGTCACTAAAACCCTTCCCTTCAAACAAGGTCCTTGCTATGTAACAGATAAGGACAGGTGGAAGTTGCTTCCATTGTGAAATGCACATATGCGTGGAAATCATTGGAGAGCTCATACCAATCCTGACAATCCCTTGAAACAAGAACCAATGTTGTATTGGTAGTTAGGGATAGTCCCACAGGATTGGTTCGTTGGTTTTGTTTTATAGCATGTCAACTTCTTTGGTTATTTTATACCAAAGAAGTTTTTTTTATTCATTCGCTGTCGGATATGCTTATGATTTGTATATTATTTCACGCTTTGCTTCTATATGCAATTATATATATATATATATATATATATATATATATATATATATATATATATATATATGTAAGAGCTGAGCTCTGTTATTTGCTGAAATTACCATTTTTGCTATGGAACATCACATGGAGTTTGTGTTTTGTCAGTCTACAGATCTTTACGGTGTAATAAAAAAAATGTGACCCTTCCAAAAATACCACCCAATGAATCATTAATAAAAATTCACATCCCTTTTCTGCAATTCAACCATGTTTTGTACATATACACTTCAGTCTATACGTTACTTGACCACCAAGTTTAAGTCATGAATATCCAACAGTCTTTGTTTTATCGCAAGCACACCTGGATACAACGCAAAAATTGTCATTAACTCTGACACTTATCTATTGGCACTGAATGAATGGCCTTGTTGATTGTAGCATTCAAGTTTAAGATTGTTCCCTTAGGTCTGAATCAGGGAATTCATCTGTACATTAGTTTTGGTGTGAACGTTTTACATGCTATCATGCGTTGGACAGCTTTAAGAAATCAACTTCCAAACTAACCTAGCTTAGGTCAGGTGTTTTCCCCTCTTTTTTTCAACTTACTGATCTACGTCCACTAATTCAAGAACTCTCATCTATTCTTTAAACACGCCAATACCATAGAAGTATACTATTCTGTACATAAATCCTTATACTGTCTAGACTTAATCTTCCTCTAAGATTATCAGAACTAAGTTTGTCTTTTAAGACTCACGTTACACATCCACCGTGTCATTCTCGTATCATTTCTGTTCATGCAACTCATGTCCTCAACCCTCTCTAGCCAAGTCTCACTTCCATACATAATCAAATTTCGTACTAATGTCTGAGAACTCGTTCCTTGGTCAAACATGCAGAAGTTCCCTGAGCTTACTCCATCAATTCCCAATTCTTGCAATCACACTAGAACCTGCTCATCCTGTAATCCTATGATTTCACAAAAGTAAACAAAACTTCTCAATAACCTCACAGCTTTGTCATCCAGATATAATATGTCTACATCTGAGTCCTCATCCATTCCATTCCATTTCTTTCATATAAACTGGCTATCTTTTCGCAACCTACCATTGATTCCACTGTACTTCTTGTGTACCCAATTCTTAGAAGTACCACAAAAGACTGAATTGTACCCGACTCTTCCCAATTATATTAGTATATAGCTGACCAAAATAGATCCGATAAGATTTCAACTCGGCAGAGACAATCCCATAGTCTCCAACCATATCAATTAGGCTGTTAGCAAAACCCCGTTTTCCTAAGTTTTCTAGAAGGTATACATTATAACTTCTCGATGGTTTCATAAATTCAAACCTTCTTTCTTTTTTTATTGTGAAATAATCTCTTTTTCAAACTTCATATTTGTGGCACGATTCTGAATTCGTTCCAATGATGCATTACTTACATAGTCAACGATGGTATCCATTACATCAATCTTGAACTCCTTTATTTATTTTGTAGAATAGGGTCCTACAGAAATCTTTAAAATATTTATGCGGTTGCCATGGCAACATGTTCGCCTATAGCTTCACTAAAGTGTTTATTTCATAATTCGTTTATATTCAATAATTCGTATATATTTCATAATTCATATATATTTCATAATTCGTGTATATTCAATAATTCATGCATATTTCATAATTCGTCGATCACAATTCGTGTATAGTTCACAATTCGTGTATAGTTCATAATTCACGTACAGTTCATAATTCATATATAGTCAATAATTTGTATATATTTCATAATTTCGAGTACACTTCATAAATAGTGTATGTAACAGTGTTGTTTATTTAGAGACATGTAAAGAAATAAATAAATACATCAACTGTGTGTTAAGGGTGAACTCTCTTATTTTTCATTCATAGTATCTCTGGTTATCGGTTAAAAACCTGTTTATATAATATACATTCTGTACATTTTTATCTATTTACGAGTGTACACTCTCAATCAAAACTGACAGAAAAAAATCACACTAATATTCATATTTATACAAAATAGCGTCTGAATCGGTGAAGTTTAAAAAAACAAAAACAAATAAAGACAAAAGAAAGAAAACGTCTCAATCTTGAACGTTGGTAAAAGAAAAACTTCAAGAACCGTTATTTATTTAGTTATTTGCAAATTACGACTAGTTAAAGCAATTAAAATTGAAAGGTTTTTCCAATGTAACTCAATCCAAAAACTCAGGAATATTTTAGCATTTAGTTTGTGTGATTCAAATATATAGGTAAAAAGCCTTAGGGAAACAAACGTCGATTAACTCACCTTTATATACTAATATATTCTACTGTACTGAGCTTGATTTTAACAGAGTAACCTTTTATTATGATGTAGTGTCTGGCTATGTTAAGTTTATTTATAAAATCAACAGACGTTCTCAAATAGTTTTCAAATTTCTTTGGCTTCTTAACAGACACATCAATCTTACGAATTAATTGTCTTATTTTGTGTTTGAAATGACTTACCTATTTTCCATCAACATCGGAGGTCAGGTTTCAAATTTAGTTAAAAATGAGGATTTTGAATGAAGATTGTCAAGGTCTCCAGTTTTTCACCATCTACTACTGATGGGACGATCACCAAATGTCTCTACAGCCATTCGAACTAAACTTTTGAAATGTGTCGAGTTGTCCCATTCTGCTTACACCACTGTACATCCCCCCCACACGGCCTCTCCATCAAGCCAAAGCTATCCAAAACCTCTTAACGTCCATTAGGTAGCACACCGTATTCATCATGACTGATATTGAATGGCGATAAAACAAAGACTGTTGGATATTCTTGACTGAAACTTGGTGGGTAAGGCAAGCCTAAACTGAGGTTTATTTGTACCAAATATGGTTTGATTGCAAAAAGAATTATGAATTTTATTAACGATTCCATAGGTGGAATTTCTTTTTTTGCGGGTGGGGGGGGGGGGTCGTCACCCGATATTTTATGACACTTTTTTACCTTCATTCATTGGCCATTTTATTTTCATAAACCGTAAAAACAATGTATAGTGGCCGAAAGTAAAAACAAGCATTAAGAAAAGTAAATTCTTTATTAGTAGTAAGATCATTAAATATGAATCTACACTATTAAAAGGTGATGGTGTTTTTAGAGTGTGTCTGTCCATGCACAAATAGCTTTACGATGCCAATATTTGAGTTCGAATCTCATATAAGACTAAAGATTTATTTTAACTGGATACGTGTTTCATAAATTTAACCCTTACATGCTTTTCGTTTCAAATATGACAATTTTAATAAAATGGTTATTTAATATAATATTCAACGAAAATGTGTCAAACTGCAATTTGTTTCACATCTGCAACAAGCATGTTGGCAAATATGAGTAGGTATTAGTAGGATGGTGCATCAGCACACCCGCTAAATAGGTAATCATTATCTTCGATGTAACGGGCGAGTGCCATCGGTGTGTCATCTTCCTAATTCAAGAGTCTAAACTTTTAACTCTGGTCATTATAAGTAAATAAAAATAATCTTATGATTCTCTAGTGTATTATGATTATTTAGATGCATATATTGTAGTGTTTTGTTATACATGTAAAATTTTATGCCATTTGTTGCACATTTGCTACATCATTTATTTTTGTTCAATACATTTTTCATTCCAAAAAATTATTTATACTATTTATATTATCCCCGTGAAACGTTTTTCACTTTTTTCAAACACATAAGAAAAAAAATTTAAGGGTTAAATAAATAAACACCATAATAATATAAAAAGCATTACACAAATATTTTTGTTTTTAACTTGAGTAACATTTTGATTTTGATAATCCGCAAAAAGATAGACATAAAGGTTTATTCAAAGCGAATTATATTTGCTTAAAACATAATTTATAATGTTTTTTTGCCAATAAAGACAATGTGTAAATACAGTCATCGTAGTTACTAAATCTCTCAAACCAATACTACTTTTTCACGACATTTCATAAATAATTTTTTATAAAAGATGGAAATTCACATACCAAAGTACTGTACCAACACTGCCCAAGAGCGAGTATTAACTAGTTTCATTTAAAGACTTGAACAACGTTATTTATATTTTAGTGCAAAACATACCACTAAGGTTTAAATTGAAAGATATGTACATTTATAATTTTAGAAAAAGTAAAATCGTTAATAAATGTATAGATGTGTATCTGTCTGTTCGCTAACTACATTTAAACTATAAAACTGGAAATTTTGTAGGAATGGCCCTTTGGGTACGCATATTGTCTTAAGGTTTGTTTTATATTTATTCTAATAAAAAGTTACCCACAGCCTTAAACAACAATCGATCCAGAAAGAAGTAATTCTTCCCTCTTTGTCAGAAACATTGCTCATAGAATGTGAGTACTAAAAATCAAAATGGAGACCGAGAAATACAAGCTGACCGAAAGTAAATCCAAGATTCAATTTCTACTCTCCATTTATTCTGAAAAAATAGAAGGATATCTTCTGTAATGTCTAATGTCACATTTTCCCTATCAAACGCGACATTTTGTAGGAATGATCCTCTACAGATTGTCTTAAGGTTATTTTTATATTTATTCTGATAAGGCGTTCCCTCTAACCCTAAACTTTTATACTCGATTTACCTAAACGAATTCTCCCACTTGTAGACATTTTTACACAAGCGACCCAAGCGACCCAGATAGTAATGATAAAACACCAGCTTCTGATCTGCTGAAAAGCTATAAAATCGCACGAGATCCTAATGGCTGACAAAAATTTAGTTATATACCTTATTCCAGCAAGTAGCTCGTCCAATTAAATGCAGGCAATAACTGACCCCTTTCCATAAAATAGCGATTTTGATAATTACTGTTTCACTCTTGATCTGTTCGGAATAGATATCGTATGCAATATTAATACAGTTATCATCAATAAGTAGATTGTGAACATGGTACAAAAATAAGACAACAAAAAATATAATTATGACTCAATATTATACTTTGCTGCTCATTAGGATCATGATAAAAGCTGTGGCCAATATGGTTGGAAGTAAGAGGATGAGTAGAGAAGGGGATGTAGAGGAGGAGGGTATTAAAGAAGCAATCAATGTCTATGGAATTAACTGCTTGAGAAAGCATTCTAATTACCATAAGAGTAAAACAAAACAATTGAGATAGACTATTTAGTTGCGATGCTATTATGAAGAGCATTATTTTAGATCGTCAAATATATGCAATTAAGATAATGTTTACTCTTCCAGAAACAGAAGTATTAAGAATGTTTCAATCGTAAGTCTAATTCTAAGAAGAAAATGCTTGTAATTTCTAACATGGCTCAAAGTCTTCAGATTTCCTCATATATAGTGCTTCTATTAACATTCACTATGTGTACTTAAAAATAGTAGCTTCCCTCCTTTAAACACAAACGCTCTGATCCCCACTTTGCCCAAATTAAAATACCTGACCTTCTCTTTGATGAAGCATTCTGTTTTGATAAACTTTAATAAGGACTGACCTTCACACCTGAAATGGAAGAGATACATAAAATCTATTGCCAAGGTTGCTGAAACATGGTTGGATCATTCTATCGCTCTAGAAAGTATCTCACTTCTGACGCAATTTTCTTCCTTTATAAGAGCCAAATACGTTCGAAGATGAAGTACTGTTGCCACATCTGGGGAGGTGCCGCTCAGATTACTCTGTCCTGCCTTGACAGAATACAAAACCGAGTTCGAAATCTAGTTGATGATGTCCTCTTTCTTCTACCTACAGCCTCTTTCTCACAGAAGAGACGTTGCTAGCCCTTCTCTACTCTATCATTATTTCCATGGTAGCTCATCGACACAGCACCAATCTATGGTGCTCCCATGTAAAGCATTCACAATAAAAAAACACGTCTAGCTACAACCACTACAAATAATTTACTTTCTTTCTCTGTTTACTAAACCGAACTTCCATGAGCAAAGTTACTTTCCGAGAACTACCCTCCTGTCGAACGCAATTCTTAGCTGACTACATCATAGTCGTTTTCAAGTCCAATGTTAACACATTCTAAATGAACCGTCTTCTTAAATAATCAAATTCTGCCCAGTTTCAACAAAAGGTTACCAATTCTCACAGTTGTCTCTCACCGTTTACTTGACAAACTCAATAACCATTACCCCTGAGTGGCTTTTGGGCCTTGATAAGCAGTGACTCGTTAGTACATAAAAGAGATGCATATACGCTACTCATTAAAAGACATACCGGTGCATAATCATTATAATTATAAATTAAATTAATTGACTAGCCAAAATATCCTCCCTATTGTCGTATATTTCAGCTAGGCTGCGGTGTCTATTCCTGCTGTAGTTGAAGAGTTCTACGATCAACCGAGCGGGTTCAGTGAATTGTTTAAGTGAGTTAATTTGAAAGACTTTAATAAACTCAGTCAGTAATGACTAAGACTGCAGGCCTTAAGTTCTTGGTTTCGATTCCAAGTGAGAAAGTCAAGTTTTTTATTGTTTATTTATTTATGTAAAATAAGTTTCTTCTGTTTAGAAAAAGTTCAACTGACGGAAAGACAAACAAACAGGCAGACAAAGTCTCCGTTATATTATATGGAAAAGGATATTTTATTCAACTGGATCATACTTTGATTGTTTCACTCATTATGGCAACTACCTATTTTCATTTTCAAAACGTCACATTATGTATAAACTTACAGTTAATTATTTGTTACAAATTGTGTAACATTGATTCATTTACACTTCCATAAACCTTGGCTTTTTGGCTAAGATCAGAGTGCAGCATGTTCCGATAGATACTACACTCTGTAGACTGGTACCGTCTTGGTCTTGAGGTATTGTTTTGTGTAGATCTCGGAGGTCCACCATCCCAAGCTTGCCTTCTCATCCTTTGAGAAGGGGTTAGTCTATTGCTAATCGCCTGACGCGCCTCTACCAGGCATTTTGTAGGCTAAATCTTTATTTTGTTACTGTTTAAAATAGAATTAACGTTGATTTTTTTTACTTTTTGATGTTTTATTAAGTGTATTATCTTTTATGTTATACTTAATATTTTCCTGGTACTTTTGCAGTTTAAGGATCGTGCTGAAATAACGTTATTATTTAGAAACCCATTATAAATCAAAGAAAAAAACAATATTTTACACTGAGTTTATTATTTGTTTCTTACAAAACAAAATATACCCTCCTTTCAGAAGCACACCCCTTCAAGATACCCCCCCCCCCCAAAAAAAAAATAGAGAGAAAATATAGAATTTTTATATCGGGTACAACGTCAAAATCTGTATTATGTTACTCATCTTTCACGGAAAGAAAAACAACTATTTTAGACTGCGAAGTTAGGGATCAGTTTTGCATTTTGGTTTCTTCGGAAACAAGTCAGTCATTTAATGTTTTAATGGTTCAAAGAATTAGATGAATTACTTCGTGATCCTTAGAAATCTGAAAAGCATTTAGAAGCATTTAAACTGTCAAAGAGAAAGAACTTTAAACTTGCATGAGGGTTGCTAAGAATTTTGATTCGTAGCAAATCCTCATGTAGAAAAAGATTGTAAGTTTTGTAGGTGGAAAAATATAGTCGTAATCTTTATAAACTATTGAAATGATACTAGGGAGACATAACACATACATTTCTAAAGGAAAGTGAAAAATCTTAAATCTCTTTTCAATGTACTTCAAACGTCAATACGTATTAAAAAATAAGTAAGCTTGTATATATAAAGGAAAAAAATCAAATACCTTTCGTCAAATTGAATGTAAGGAATATTTATTTTTTTAACGAAGAAATAAATAAAATGTTTGTCATTTTACATTTACAAATATATTTTTAAAAGTGTTTTAACTGCTTACAAAAACATTTGATTAATTACTTCGAAGAGAAATAACTTTAAACTGGCATGAGGGTCTCCTAAGAATTTATAATAAACACAAGTATCTTCATTCATAACAAAACAAAATTGGTCAATTTAAATATATTACAAATTCACATTATTAACAAATTAAACATAGTAATGGCGTATCCAGTACAGAATATTGCAGACGAAATTCTCGAAATCGACAAAAAATTGGTGCTTCTTACAAAATTTGAACCAAACCAAACTGACTCAGAGTCGAATGTTTTTCTGAAGTGCTATATAGTAAGATGAACATATTAGTCCGAATAATATAAATTCGTAAGTGAATTTGAAGAATTTAAACTCCTATTTCGAAAGAAATAGGGGACCCATATCGACCCGAATGTTTCTGATTTACGGCAATTGTCTAGCTGTCGCCGAACAGTCAATTAGCTTAAAATTAGTACCGACATTACATGAGACAACTTTTTCATCTTTTCCCTATCTCTGGTGTTAAGAATGGGTTTAATCGTTTTTGGTGATCATTCTGAATGAGGTTAAATAGAAAATTCCCATTCCGTCATGGCTGCCATATCTGAAATCTGAAATTTCGACCGGTATTACCCCCCCCCCTTTTTACAAATGACAAATAAAAGTTCAATTTTTTTAAATTATTAACAATTAAAAATAAAAAAAAACATCGATTTCTTTCGTGCTAGAACCGACATGGAACTTCTCAGGAGGTTACAAAATTCCATCGTTTTCTCCTAGTCTGGGCCTCTCGTTTTTATTTATTTATCAAAAAATTGTTACAATTGTTTGATGTGGCACAAGGCCAAAAGGGGAAATGGGGGATTGGGGGTCGGGGGTCGTCCACTTGGTCTATGTCATAGAAACTAGTTTCAGTCACCACAATACCACATTCACTCTATGGACTTAAGCTACTTAAAATATCCCCAGGTGTTTGAAATTAATTTTTATTTACAGAAATATGTACATGGTGAAATACTGGGAGTGGGAGAACAAAAACTAAGCCTTAAATAATACCCCAAAAATAAATAAAAAGAAAAGTGATGATCAAAAATAAAGAACAAAATAAAATGCTAATTATGGTAAGTTAGTAGGACCCCCCCATCCTATCTAAGGTATGAGCTGCTCGCTGTCTTCCAGTGAAAGATCGAAAGCAAGAAAGTCAGCTCCTGAGTGGGAGTGGGCGTTTCTACGGGACAAAAGAAAAGGTTGGATGGTTTTTTAGGGATGTGCGGTGTCCTCCAGGATAAGAACCATTAGGGCGGGTCTGGGATGAAAAGTAAAGTTGGGAGCGGGCATCCTGGAAGAGTTCTGACACCTAAAACAAAGATAGGGACTCGGAACACATTTGTACTACTAGCTAAAAGGGAAGGATCCAACAATTTGGATGGTCATGTAGAACTGTAATTGAAGGGGGTGTTTGTCCCTTCCTTACATTTATCGCACGAAATGAATTGAACGAACAACTGAGTAACAGGCAACAAAAAAGGAGGGTTTTATTGACTCAAGGATACCTATACCGTTTGGTATAGGTAGAAGAGAGAGTTGGACGGTTTCCGGTTGAGGAAGGGGAAAAATGTAATAGTTCTCCGGGCTGTCCGTGGGATTTCTTCAAGTGAAGATGGTAGTAGTCTTCGAGTGAGGCGACGGTAGTAGAAGAAAGAGCTTTTCCAGGTTCCTCGTCAGTGTTCTCGGCGATGCGTCCCAGCTGGTGCCAAGGGGACGTCTCTGCGAGGTTGTTGAATGAAAAAAAGGGTGATTTTTCGTTTGCACCGGATTTTATACTCAGAAGGGCAGATAACTCTGGTGTCGCTTTTCAGCGCCACCTGTCGGTGAATAAGCGACACCTAACGGCCAACCGGTGCAGTTATGTGTGAAAGGAGGAGGTAACTGCTACAGAACTTTTTCAAAAAAGTACCTAAGGTCGGCGTGTGCCATACCTAGGCATGGAACACGAACTCGAATCTATTCCGCGTGAACACGCATAAACTAGCGGTGTGTATCCACCTTCTTTTAAACAGTGAGGTAGACAACCTCCTTCTATCAGATTTGATTTTGATTTCAAGCTGATGTTTGAAATACAAAATCAAATGATGATGAGAAGGCGGCGCATCTGGGCCTCTCGTTTTGCTCCGGGGAACAGGGAGCGATTGAAGAAGAGAGAGCCCCAGGACAACGCCGGGTACCCCTGATAGTTATATTATAAAGTAACAAATAATCTAACAAATAATAAATTTAAACTGTTTTAAAAAATGGATTTTTTTCTTGACAAAATTGAAATATATTTTCCTACGTATGTTCTAGTTCGGCGTTTCACCTGTACTATGTAACTTATCATTATATAAAAAAAAAACCATGCGAGCTGAGCCGACAATATTTTTCTCGACTTTAAAATAAAAATACTCTCGTACCAAACTTCGTAAATACAGACCTTATTTTAAAAATAATTGTAAATGCAAAATATTATTGTTATTTTTTTTATCTCCCTCTCACAGCGGTAAGATCTGACACAATGTCAGTAAGTGGGATTGAAAACCAGCGCCTAGAGGAATAGTACTCTGGCTTACAAAATATGCCTGGGCAGATCCGTCGACATTCCATGGTAAAGGGTGCCTCAGACGATTATCAATAAAGTAACCCCTACTCAAAGGGTGAGAAGGCAATGCCTGGGAGGGTGGACCTCTTAGGACTTCCCAGAACAATCCCTAAAATCAGCGGAATAAAGGCAGGAACGCCGAGTTGATAATATTTTGCCCGACTTAAATAAAAATAGCCTCGTTACTGATTATTTTCTAGCGAAAAAACAGTTTTATTTATTTTTCTTATACAGTTTTGTTTATTTTTTTATCTCATAATAAATTGTTTGAACGCCAATCTGTAGTTCAAGTTAAATATATATAAAAAAATGAGTTTAAAAAAAAACAAAAAAAAACGCCGTCTGCGTATGTTTGTTCAACAGACAGAGAGAGAGAGGGAAAAGGCGAGGGAGAGAGAGACCAAAGCTTCGTTCCCAATTTTTCACTCAGGAAAAGAAATGAGTACATTAATTGGTAAGCTTTCTTACAACTAATATCCATAGCTCAATTTCCGGTTTCGTTACCTAAATTAATTTATTGTTTATTTATGTATTATTTAGTGGTTAAGATGTGCCCTAATGTATTTCTTACGTTTACAAACATTATCTTCCACGGACAGACAGAAATCGTAACATCCTGACACCGTGACAAAGAATGTCCTTCTTATCTTATAGGTAGATAAATAGAAAAACTTTATTAAAAGATTACGATGGAAAGTATTCTTTCTACTCCCGGTCTAACGATCATGAAAACAAGAAAAATACGAAAACACATAACAATGAAATATCCACCAAAAATGAACGAATTAGTAGATTTCGAAAACGAATTAAAAATATAGTAAGTATTTGAGAATTTGGAAAATACATAACCCTGTCTCAAACAAAATTAAGCACATAAGGCTGTTCAATAAGTCTTCAAAAATATTGGTAAGGACAGATGATTCTAGGAAGATTTACAAAGTTAATAATAATACGTGGTTAAAGAGAATAAGTCTACTTGGTGAAAACTTCCGGTTTTTAAATCAGAAATTGACAAGCGGCGTTTTTCAAAAAGCAGTACCCATTATTTTTTTAGGTCGAATGTTTTTTTGGAGCAGACAATTTATAATTAGTTTTTACCGGTTGTATTAATTATTAACACATAAGAAATTCAAACTGGCTTTTATAATTGAACATTTTTATATCTTTTTTATTACAAATAATCAAATCAAGATTTTTGTTGGGGATCTAGTTTTAAGGCGATTACGTGTGATTTTAGAACCTTGCCACTCGGACTTAGTGTTAGTTGTAAAAGAAATGTGGTTAACTCTCTTAACGAATTCTTTACAAACAAGTAACATTTAAAATTTTGCCAAAATCTAAGCGTTATAAAATTATGAGAGACTGTTTTTTTTTATATAAACACCGCTTGTTATTTTTGAATTTCAAAACTGAAAGCCGTCACAATATAAATTTTTCTCTTTAATCTAATATGATTTCTTTTACTTAGTTCACTCTAAACAAGGAAAGATGTTGACGCAATGGACTACAGAGAATTAGGGTGAAAGTTTAGGGAGTAATCCTTAATTGGGATCTGTGCAGCGAGATGCTTGTTCACATTAGTTTTAAATTTCTGCATGTCGGTACTGTCGGTGAAACATGGAGCAGGGAGGTAGTTCCAAATGCTGGCAGCTCGAGGAAAGAAGCTATTAGATTGGAAGGCTTTTCAGCATCTGCAGACCTCCACAGTGAATGTATGGGATTTGGCTGATTGTCGGGTCGGTCGAGTGTATTTACGTCAAGGGGGCACCAAAGCAGCAAGTTCATCGGAGCACATTCCATTGAAGTACTTATAAAACAAACACAGGGATGCAACATTGTGACGATGTGACAGGGGCTGGAGCTTGGTGGATAGTAAGGGACCTATTAGATTAGATACTCTTTTTTGGCGTTGTCTAAGAGGGGGAGACTGGTTGATGGTGCAACAACCCAGATGTGACAACAATACCCCATGCACGGGCGGATGGTGTCTTTGTAGGGATATAGGATACTGTAAGGTGTGAGAAGTTTTCTAGCACGGTAGAGGGAGCCTACTTTCTTTGCAGCAGGTCTATTGGTGCTATTATTCCTTTGCTATGTTGCTGGGCAACAATTTCGACGTATTTAACACAGTTAAGGGGGGGGGGGTATTGTTGGCACAGAATAGATATTGATTTCCGCACCCAAAGCTTGCAAAGCTGAAAGATTTACTGCAGAAAATTCAGGGATATTTTCTCATTTTCTTAAATGTAGCAGAAATTCGTACAGCGCTAATACTAGAAAGCGAAAATTATTTGCAGTGAAGCACCCCTCTGAAACTTATCACTCACTGCCTCGAATATCTTTCAAATTCATCATTTGATCTGCCTCTTCACAATAATTGTTTGATGTCCTTCTACATTTCTATTTTGTGCAAATATTTACCTAAACTACACATCACTGTAATAAGTTTTAACCATGATCGGGCAGTGGAAGTGGCTCTGACTCGCGTTATCCCTGTCATAAAAGGATCCGCCTTTGCCTGGCGTATAGTGTGAGAATTAATAAAATATCGAAATCATAGGTTACTAGAGACGATCGAAACGGCGATCTAGGAGAAGCAGAACGATTGGTTATTCTACTGCAATAAGCAAATTCACCTCAATAAGCAAAAAGTGAGCCGACGAATTATCTGTAATCTCAGTTAATACTTTTTAACCAATAAGAATACAGATAACATTATTTACTACTTAATCAATATTTACAAAGGTTGATACAATTATATTTATTATTCTTCTCTATGTCCTCATTTTCCAAAATGTAGCAGAAATTCTTTACAGCGCTCATACTAGAAAACAAAATTTATTTGTAATGAGCAACCCCTTTATTAAAACATCTGATTCCATATTTAAACTAATGCAAATACCTAAAAACTTAAAAACCACATACATGAATCTTAAATACTCACAAACTTTAATTCGAGTCCCTAAACAATACTTTAATAGAACTGAAATACATACTAACAAAAAATATGTAATTATTTCATAGCATCCCAATTAAAATCGATTAAATGTGGTTCACAGCATCTTATCATAATATAATATATAATAATATGGATCCAGTTTTTCCCGTATCTTTGTAATTAATAGTTTTTCACTGCAAGGTACATAATTAAATTTCTTCCGTCAGTCATATCTGGAAAATATTGGTCTGTGTTATAAAAATTAAAATTTTATTCCTGATCGATTTTAATATTTTAATATTTAATCCTAATCAATATTTTATTCTTAATTAGCCACGGATGGATAGAAGACAGGGAGCATTTACCCTCACACTCAGAAGTCCTCCAACTGTTATTTATAACACTGGGAACACATTTAATAACAATGAATTATTTTGTGATTCACCGGGAGTAAAACATTTTTATAGCGTTTTAATTGGCATTGCTCAATTTATTTGGCCTTTTGGCTAAGATCAAAGTGTAGTATCTGTTCCGATGGATACTGCACCCCATACTGGTATTGTCTTGTCCTTCAGGGCTTGACTTACGACGGTCAATGGGTCTGTCCTGTGCAGTTCTAGGAGGTTCACCCTCCCATGGTTTGCCTCCCCTCTTTGGGGAGGAGTAAGTTTATTGCTTACTGTCTGAGGCGCCCCTACCGGGGAATGCCGACGGGGCTGCCCAGGCAATTTTTAAACCCCACTTTCCCGATCCGACCTTGGGTCACATCTTACTTGTGGGAGTAAGATAAAAACTGGCCTTGTGCCTAACTCCTGGAGAGGAGTAAATCAATACTCCCTTTTTGATAAGCGGCACATACGCATTCGACGAGAAAGAGAGAGTGGAAAAGGTTAGCGCGCCATGCTAACAAACATAGGTTCTGAGCTCGAACCTAACCAGGCGTAGAAGTTTTCTCTGATTTTGTCATTAAATAAACTTAAACATTTACAATTACAATATTAAACAGATGTTTTAGTTTTAATTTTATTATTTTTGTATCTACGTTATTTACGAATATTAGGATCCAGAGCAACGCCGATTAGCCATGCTTGTTTTTCATAAAATTCAAACTTACCTTTTCGATCAACTGACCATTTTGCTGTGTAGGAAGCTTATCAAAATAAAGACGAGTTTCAACACGTGATTAATAATTAAATATCAGCATATTAGAGTTTCAATTAAATTACTTTATATATGACAAATCGAAGCTTGTCAAAAATACAAAAGCGTAGATAGAAGTCGGTAATGTTGAACTATGGCTGTCATCTGTTTTCAATATTTTGATTGTCATATATTCGATTTTTCATATTTAAATGTATTATTATTTGGCATTGTGCTTTAAAGCAACAAAACAATACATACATAGCAAATCTGCATTTATATATGTACTGCAAACAACTGAGTTATGCACATTTGATATTTTTGTGTAATAATATATTACGGTTTCCTCATTTATATGTGCACATATTCAGTGATGTGTAGTGGCTCTCATACTATCATTTTCACGCGATAACATTTATTAAACAAAAATTGAAAAAAATAACATAAATAGGCAAAATGTCTAACGTTAATACCATTTCAGGAATGTAACAATAAATAATAATTAATTAATAAATTCTGCCTCAAGGTTTTGTGTGTCCCTTGCTGATAACAGAATATATATATATATATACATATATATATATATATATATATATTCTGTTATCAGAAAAAGACACATACAAAACCTCGACCTTAATATTGAATTTTAATTAACCAACGGCTATTTCAACTAGAGGTTTTCTTCCATGATGAATTAATATTCTTTATAATCATTTTAAAATGTAGCTCTCTGTTATGATTTCAAAATGGCGGTCTGATTGTAATTCTTTCATCATATTCGCGAGGGTACCCATTGTAAGTGTTATCTGCTTGATGTTGTTCGTTTTTTTATTGTTTTTTTTTCTCCACGAACACTTTGCTTGATGTGACTCTTTATATATGCCTTTAATTTAAGTACAATTGTAAGACCACCACCAATTCTGCGATGGAAAAATAAAAATTTAAATAAAAATAACTGATTTGATTAAAGACCGAATTTTTTGGTCATTGAAATATAAACAATCATTATATATATATATATGTGATGTTGCTTATCCCAGTTTTTTTTATAAATACTATCATGGCATGTGTTCTTCATATATATATATATATATATATATATATATATATATATATATATATATATATGAAGAACACATGCCATGATAGTATTTATAAAAAAACTGGGATAAGCAACATCACGTCTGTGAGAGAAGGGGTGTAGAGAAGAAGAAAGGGTAGGGTCAATCAAATTACAGATACGTTTCTGCACCTCATCAAGAACCCTCAAATGGGACAAAGATTCACCAGCCCAAATATGATAACAGTACTCCATACATAGTCTGATTGTGGATTTGTAGCCTCAGGTGTGAGAAAGTGTTTGGAGCGATAGTGAGAACCGCATTTACGAGAAGCAGAAACAGCAATGAATCTAATGTATGAACTCCAATAAATATTTGATGAGAAAGAAAGACCAAGAAGTTTCATAGTCGATTTCCCCTCAAAAGACAATCGCTATATATATATATATATATATATATATATATATATATATATATATATATATATATATATATATATATATATATATATATATATATACCCCTTCTCTCACAGACGTGATGTTGCTTATCCCAGTCTTTTTTATAAATACTATCATGGCATGTGTTCTTCAGAATTATGTGATCTATTACCCGCTTCTTTTGTTCCGGCCTATTTGACTTGTTGGTTTAGTTGCCTCCCTTAATTCGCTGTTTAGATATCCAATTCTAATATAGCTTCCTATAATAGTAACTTCTTTCCAAGAACCGCAGGCTTGTGGAACTCTCTTCATGTTGACTGATTTACTCTTACCTATAATCATGGTCATTTCAAGACTAAGGTCAATAGGCATTTCCTGTCTTTGCAACAATCATATTTGTTCTTGTTAACTCCTTACATCAAGTTGCTTCATGCCTTGTCTGGAGCAATTACAATAAAAAGAATTATCACAGATGTACACAAAGTAAATGAGCCGTTTTCTTTTAGTCGGGGCACTATTTAATATCTAATTTGCTTAATTTTATCATAAAAATAAGCTTTAAAAATTTAGTATAGTTAAAATAAAACCAAAGAAAATTTAAGCATTACTGTTTGCAAACCAATTGAACATGTTTTTTTGTGTTAATAAAAACGAGGAGAAATAATTTTTAGTTAATTTATGTTATGACAACGCATTATGCGTCCTGAAGGAGGAAACACGTCAGGAAAATAATAACAATTAAAAATGTATAAACCGAAGAATCAGGAAAACGAAATATATTAAATAAATTATTATTGAACAAATAAAATACGAACAAATGCGTAATTTCTGAACGTAAAGTACGCTAAGGCATTCTCAGATATGTGAATAAATTGTGTATTTGTAGAAGAGTAATTGTGATTTAAAGACACAGGATAGAGAATAGAATATTAAGAAAGTACATGTTTGGCATTGAAGGCTGCTTGTAACTAAGGCAACATTGTAATTAGGTTTTAAAAACCTAATTACAAGCTATTAAAAATATAGAGTAATATTGAACTTACACATATAATTGTTTATCGAATAGCTGAAATAGACAGAGTAATGTTAGATTTTTATTTATTAATGTCGTAAAGTGATTGCGTTTTAGGTAATTATTTAACAATGTCTTTATAATACAAATCATTCTGATTAAGTAGATAAATTGAAGCTAAGTCATTTTCCAAACGGATATGATACAACAATAATAAATAAAACATGCCTAGTCAGAATAAAATATTGATTTGTCAGTTACATTGCTATATAGGTGTCACTTCGATAATTCTCTCTTTCTCTTTCTTTCTGACCAGTTACAACTGTCGTTTTTCATCGTCTTTCATCGTCTACCTGTCAAACTTCATAACTCTTGTCTTCTAATGGCATGTGGTCCTTGGTAAACGGTGTCTCGATTATATATATATATATATATATATATATATATATATATATATATATATTAAGAAGAAAAATAGGGCGGCTAACAATAATAAATTAATACAATGTTCTTTTACTCAGCGACGCCAGAGTGGCATCACAGAATAAAATAATACTACGCTAAGCATTTTAAAATGTGTCTACTGTTTTGATACGTGATGATATTAATTGTGATATATATATATATATATATATATATATATATACATATATATATACATATATATATACATATATATATACATATATATATGTGTATATATATATATATACATATATATATATACATATATATATGTGTATATATATACATATATATATATATACATATATATATATGTGTATATATATACATATATATATATACATATATATATATACATATATATATATGTGTATATATATATATACATATATATATATACATATATATATATATATGTGTATATATATATACATATATATATACATATATATATATATATATATATATATATATATATATATATATATATATATATATATATGTATTAAGTTAGGTATGTGTACATGTTTATATAATTGTATCTACATTATTCGCTACAAAAATGATAACCATATTTCAATTTATTTGGAGTATTTTAAAGGATTTTAAGGAGCATAGTATGCGCACAACCTTCCATTTTAAAATTCAAATGTTTTATATTTGCATTTAATTAGATCTATTATAATTAAACACAAAGTAAGCAAGATTATCTGAATTTTAAATTTTAGCTATTTTCTCGAACCAAAATTATGTAATGGATTTTGATCATGATTGGAATAAGGATTCTAGAGATAGGGTTTAGTATAATTATATCTTGATGTGTATCTTCTCGTAAAAGGGCATTGAAGTGGTGCAACATTGCTTTGTCTTGAGAATTTTACCATCTTGTGACGAGTATTATTTCAGTTCTAGTTCTTAAAAAAACATGTTTATTTTAAAACATAGAATAAGGCTGACGAAGAAAGTCTTTTTTATAGCTTTCTTTTTGCGCATATTGATTTACGGAAATCTCAGTTGATGTTTCCATAGTTTTATTGTTAGTTTATTCCGGGCTTTGACATATTTTAGTTATATTCGAAATCACATGAACACATGTAATACATCGCACTCTCAACAAAATTAGTCTAACAAGACTGCCCGTGAGGTCAGTGTTGGTGTGAGCGGGTGTTATACGAATTCTGGCGAAAAGTGTTGGAATTTGATGAAAGAATGCAGTGATGAAATGTAAACATGTGAGGTTTGAAAAATAAATAAAAGTGATTTGGAGGCTTGTTAATAATGTAGATAAACACAAACAATTGAATAGATAGAAAATAGAAAAACGTGAGAGCGAGTTTCGGGACTGGGCAACGAAAACACGTATTCGACACGACTCTCACTAAAGGGTTCGCTCGGAATCTCCCAAAGCACTTTTTAAAAGTACGAGAAGACTTTATACCATCGAAAATCAAGTAGACGATAAAACTCCCTTTTGTGGTATTTGAAGTCTTCAATGGTAAACCAACCTACGAGGGGAAATCCTACAAAGAAATATGGGGAGAATTCTCCTACGGGATAACAAGTAAGTATTTCCCTATTTCGTCTCATATAACGTGGCCGTTAGCAACAAAATGGGGTTAACCATGGTACATTAGGCGAATATCTTCAAATAACACAAAAGTAGACGAAAATATAGTTGTAAACAAATGTTCAAAGCTTTTGACGTTTCCTTGAAAAAATTAGAATCACCTGTTATCAAAGAATAGTTTTCACATGCAATCATAGTGTTATCAAAGAATAGTTTTCACATGCAATCATAGTGTTATCAAAGAATAGTTTTCACATGCAATCATAGTGTTATCAAAGAATAGTTTTCACATGCAATCATAGTGTTATCAAAGAATAGTTTTCACATGCAATCATAGTGTTATCAAAGAATAGTTTTCACATGCAATCATAGTGTTATCAAAGAATAGTTTTCACATGCAATCATAGTGTTATCAAAGAATAGTTTTCACATGCAATCATAGTGTTATCAAAAAATAGTTTTCACATGCAATCATAGTGTTATCAAAGAATAGTTTTCACATGCAATCATAGTGTTATCAAAGAATAGTTTTCACATGCAATCATAGTGTTATCAAAGAATAGTTTTCACATGCAATCATAGTGTTATCAAAGAATAGTTTTCACATGCAATCATAGTGTTATCAAAGAATAGTTTTCACATGCAATCATAGTGTTATCAAAGAATAGTTTTCACATGCAATCATAGTGTTATCAAAGAATAGTTTTCACATGCAATCATAGTGTTATCAAAGAATAGTTTTCACATGCAATCATAGTGTTATCAAAGAATAGTTTTCACATGCAATCATAGTGTTATCAAAGAATAGTTTTCACATGCAATCATAGTGTTATCAAAAAATAGTTTTCACATGCAATCATAGTGTTATCAAAGAATAGTTTTCACATGCAATCATAGTGTTATCAAAGAATAGTTTTCACATGCAATCATAGTGTTATCAAAGAATAGTTTTCACATGCAATCATAGTGTTATCAAAGAATAGTTTTCACATGCAATCATAGTGTTATCAAAGAATAGTTTTCACATGCAATCATAGTGTTATCAAAGAATAGTTTTCACATGCAATCATAGTGTTATCAAAGAATAGTTTTCACATGCAATCATAGTGTTATCAAAGAATAGTTTTCACATGCAATCATAGTGTCTTGGTCGTATTTGAAAACCCATTTTCTCCAAAAAATCATTGCATAACGTTGTTATGATTAATGTAATCATTGCAAGTATTAATCCTGTAATTATTACTATAACTCCTAGGAAATCGTTAAAATATTGCTGGGGCAAACGAAACTACAACTATTAAAATATCAACTGTGAAGTTTCTTTATTCTATCGGAAAAGGGACAATCAATTTTCGTGAGGGAACAAGTAAAATTCCGGAAAAAAAACTAAGGAGTTCCTCGTTGGTCTTATTTAACGAAACACATACGCGCGCATGAATGCCTACGGGAGAGGACTTGAATGTCTACTATACACTACCTTCGGGTATTGATTTATTCCTCTCCAGGAGTTAGGCACAAGGCCAGTTTTTATCTTACTCCGACAAGTAAGATGTGACCCAAGGTCGGGTCGGGAAAGTGGGGTTTAAAAATTGCCTGGGCAGCTCCGTCGGCACTCCCCGGTAGGGGCGCCTCAGGCAATAAGCAATAAACTTACTCCTCCCCAAAGAGGGGAGGCGAAGCCTGGGAGGGTGGACCTCCTAGAACTGCACAGGACAGACCCATAGACCGTCGTAAATCAAGCCCCGAAGGCCAAGACAATAATAGTCTATGGGGTGAAGTATCCATCTGAACAGATACTACACTTTGATCTTAGCCAAAAGGTACCTTCGGGTATCTTTGCTCTCTCTCTCTCTTTCTCTCTTTCTCTCTCTCTCTCTCTCTCTCTCTCTCTCTCTCTCTGTACAAGGGTTTGTAAGAAACCCTTACATGAGGATACTTCCCATTTTAAGTAAACCCTGACTAAACTTTTTTTTAAAGAGCGTGCTGTCTCCCCAAACCATCAAACACGCCTCGGGTTACAGACGGGCGCACCTCCTCTATTGATATAAGGGCAGCGTTGAGTAACAAATATAAAGCCGTTGACAATGAGGAACTGATAAACAATATGAATAACAAAAAGAATAAATACTAGCAAGTCGGCACCCAAGATAAAAAGGGCTCATCAACCCGTTTACATACTAGGCTGGAATAGGAAAGCAAAAGTTTAAACTTTCCTGCTTCTGGAAGTTGCAATCCAGCCATGACAGAGGCCAACCAGGGTCAGCCATCAGACCTTGATAAAAAAAGGTCCTGACCCCTATCTCCACCGTATGTAGCAACTAAAAAAAGAAAAACAAGAGGCTTAAAAGACCAGCCATGGTCTGTCGCACAAAAGTAGGTGCTATTGTTTTGCTACCACTACTCAAAGTTTGAAAAGTGGAACAAGACATCAAACGACATCCTGGCCGAGAAGATAAAAGAACCTGCTCTCTCTGAAGATAATATATATATATATATATATATATATATATATATATATATATATATATATATATATATATGTTTTCTAATTCAACATTCAAAGTTCTTCAAATGTAGTATTATTTTATAACATAAAGTCAGCTATAGCTCTATAATGCGTGACTAGATCTATTTTACAAAGTTTTAACTATTTTACTCTAAAAAATGATTATGAAGGTTAGATGTACACAGGAAAAAAACGTTTTTAATCAAGGCAAACAATTGCTTCGGCTAAAACCAAGGATATCGTTTTCAAGAATTTTAAAGTATTTCAAAATATTTGCAATACGTTTTTGAATAAATAAAAATACGTTTCAAAATACGTTTACAAACGCATTCAAAACCCCTCAGTTTGGCCACAGTCCTTACCAAGTTATATATATATATATATATATATATATATATATATATATATATATATATATATATATTAGAAAAATTAACCAAAATGTTCACCCTAAAAGCTTGATGCGTGTTAACATTTAACAACAGAGTATAAATAAGTGAACACTGATATGTTAAATTCAAATGACAAAGACTTTATTCATTTTTTTCTTGCCGAAATTTTTAAATAATTAAATCTAACTTGACAATTGTTTCGCGCGCTAATAAATAACCTAGAATAAACATATAATTACCAGGATCTTTCGTTTATGCAGCTTACCAGAAGGTCTGTGAATGGAATTCTTGGTTCTTTTAAGGAACTGATTTTAATGGGAAATGTATGTAATGTTTTTTTTGTTTTTTTTTGCTGTAAGATTTTCTTCCGAAAGTGACTTGTTGGTCTTCTATTTGTATGTAACCTTCAATATCGCCTGTTGTCGTCTGTTGTATTCATCTATAGAGTTAGATAGACTTTTTTTTATCTCTCGTAACTTTAATTATAATAAAGAACCTGTACTATTCACCAATCCTTCCGTAATAAAATCTTTAATAAAAATAGTTGACTCATAAAATAACCCGAAAAGGGTTGAGACGCCGTAAAACAAAACTACCAAATAACCATTGTTATGGAAGACACAAACTAAAGCAATGATAACCATCTTTAAGTTAGGAATAGAAAGAAGAGTTGTTTAGTGCATGTTGGTAGGATGTCGTGTCACTACATTTCTATCGAAAATAAATCGATGTCACTCAGGTTTACGCAAAATTCAAGTGTTTCATTAAATTCATTTTCTGTTTGTATCAGGTTATTTCTGTCACTTGTCTTTCCCATTTCTCTCTCTCTCCGACTCTTTTGTTTGTCCATAACCCCAGACGCAAACACCCACGCGCTAATAATAACTGACGAACGAGAGAATAAAGAAGAAGAAGAAGAAAGCTGGATAAGCAAATATGAAGTCGGCTGAAATATTCTACCGCAGTTTCTGTCTTTATATTTTGCACTTTGCTGATTTGCTGATTTGCTGATTTGCTTTCAAATAATTTCCTTCTCTTTTTCCTCTGCTCGTCTACATTTTAGTACTCTCCGTTCGTTGTCTTCGAGCCACGGCGAATCGATACGAACATATAATTGTTCTACAATTCATTTACATGTATATATTGCACATCTATCTATATATAAAGCAAAGTTGTCTGCATGTGTGTACACATGCGTGTCGCGGCATCACAATTAAACTAAACGAACCGTAGATTTGGAATTAGCACCTTCAATCCGATGTCCTAATCGATTTCAGAAGTTCTTTAACCTTTTTATAAAACTCACTATTCTAAATTAAAAATACGTAAAAATAACATTAGAAACAAATGTTCCGATATTTTTAGCGTTCTCTTTCGAGTGTAATATTTTCTATTATTAACCGACCAAACAAAATACTTATAATAATGTGAACCTTTTCACTACTAGTAACAAAAATAGATAAATAAAAATATAAAATAAGCCAAGATTGTTTTAGTTAAATTATCGTGCGCATTTTACCTTTTTTGTTTTATTTAAAATGAACATTTATTTTTATATTTTTATTTATTATAGACAATCGAACGATTTTAGATCTATGCGGCGAGGTCAAACATGTTTTTAATTTTGTTTTCCTACGCCGAACTCACAAACAGTTTAAGTAGGTTAAAAAGGCAAAACATTTTCGTTTGATCGGTGGCTGTGTGGATAAAACGTTCACTTTCAGTTTCAATATTTTATGCCATCTTTCAGGTTCCAGTCTTAGACTAGAGAATGTTGTTTTGCTATAGCGTTCCAGTATTTCCTAGCTGATACCGTTAATCGTTTGTATTCTGATGATTTAAACGTTTTTCTATATTTTATTGCGATTTTGAATTAACAAAAAAATATTTTTTTTATTATCATGTGAACTGTTGTGCAGAAGAGAAAGGTTTGGCAATTCCAGTGTCGTCGGGTACTTCAACTATTCCGTTATATAGTCAGGTTGCCGGAAAGAAAGAACAAGACATTTAACACAGCTTTATGAAAGATGTAAGAGTTTGTATATTCATTATCAGACAAGTCCCGTAATAAAAATACACCTTTCTCCTTGGTAAGTTGTTTGGAAAGTATTTACTCAGCGCATCTCAAACAGGGTACTGAGAGGTTTCTCAGGGGAGGGGGCGATTCTCTCAACGTAATATCAGTTTGATAAGCTTCGTGTTTACTATGCGTCTTTCCTCTTTACTTTTGTTAGTGTTCCTGAATCCCAATCAATATACCATGTCTCATGCTACATTTTCTCACACCTGCAGAGGTACCTTCGCCGTTGACTTTCTGTTTGACACCGAGCATCGATCCTCCGGAAACTCTAATCTCCTAGGGCAATGTATTATTTGGTCTGTCCTTAAATTTCACAAATGGCTACTAAAATATTCCCCCCAAAAAATGAAAACTAGTTGACATAATCGGCATCCTATATATTACTTACGTGCTTTAGATAATCTGCATAATATCAATACTCTGATAATCTTACTTCCATGATTGTTTGCGATACATTAGATAGGAAGAGGAGCGGATGAAACTAAATGCGGTAGGAAGAGGAGGGTTCTTTAACAAAAGAGTCTCATAATATAAAGGTTGTGAGTTCAATCCATGTACAGGGTAGTATATTTTCTTTTTTGTCTCTAATTTTCGTTCTCGACTTTTTAAATAAATTTCCTCAGTGCCCCTTGGGTGAGCTGGGTTTTCTCATACGTTAAACTGACTTCATATCCAATCATGTTGTAGTGGAAACCGGGTAAATACACCTGGCACAGATTTGATTCCAGCCGAATCAAAGTGTAGTACCTACTCTGGTCGTTTTAACGAGACCATCTTCCCATACATTATCTGTCGCTTTGGGAAGTCGATTGGTTTATTGTCAATCGCCTGAAGCGCTTTTATCGGGAACTTACGACGGGGCCGCTCATGTAAAAATGTGTACCCGTACATATTGCTTCCTTAAGGGGGGGGGTCTGAA
Organism: Sepiola atlantica; assembly: GCA_963556195.1. NCBI lineage: Eukaryota > Metazoa > Mollusca > Cephalopoda > Sepiida > Sepiolidae > Sepiola > Sepiola atlantica. The sequence goes on along the minus strand of OY744515.1, from coordinate 207,878,258 downwards.
TTCACTATTATTAACTGACATTGTGCCTAACTTTGCTGCAGTGAGAGGCAGGTAAGCAAACATTAGCGTTCAATCGGACAACATATGTCGCAAGGAAATTATTAATATGAAATATATCGATAATACTTTGTCTTGTTGGTCGCTGCATTCGTGACTGTTTTTTTTTTTAAATAAGGTTTCTTGTAAGTAAAAATAGGTACTGCCAATGAATGGATGTCTAGAGGATTTTAGTACTTTAACGGCAAATCTTGAGTCAGTCCCAGAAAATAAGGAAGCCGTTTGAAATTTGAAAGCAACCTTTTCTCTTTTTCTGTTTTTTTGAGAAAGTTTTTCAACTTAATTCTTTATTTGAACGGCTGAAATCTTGTCAAACTTTAAAACCTTTTCTTTTTCTTGAGTCATCTGACACCAATAAATGTAGGTGAATCGTTGACAAATTCCGAGCTCCAGAGCTGTTGATCGGCCATTGGTGACAGCAAATCGGTCCCTCACAGACCAGTTTACCCCTCGATGATCGCCTTCACTGTGACATACGGACGATCAGCTTTTCTCTTTGCATCCGGAGACCAGAGTAAAAGTCTTCCTGCAGGTTTGTTGTGACGAGTGACATGTCCTGCAACAGCTAGTTGTCTCCTCCTCACAACCGCTGACACACGAGCCAAGGATCCAGTGATTTTTTATTGAAATGTATTTTCCAAGAGATGTAAGAAGCTGCTCGTAGGTTTCTAGTATATGTACCATCGCGCTGTTTTCTACGCGCCACGCTCAATGTCTACTCTAACGTAATCCTAACCCTTACTTAACCGCAATCTGTCGTCTACCTTATTACATTTTTTTGCGGCTTTCAAATCGTTAGCTGCTTCGGCCACTTCCGAAACTGAGTCGGGATTCTCCGTCAAAGTACTGAAATTCTCTGGATACCCATTCATTAAAAGTACTGAAGAAGAGAATAAAAAGAATAGATGAGTGAGAGGAAGAGAAATAGTGGTATATGTCCATTTGGCTTATTGATTGGTTCTACATTATGAAAATCACGGATTACGGTTATAAGCACGATCACCTCAGATTCGATGTCGCTCTGCCCACAGGTTCAAGAGTGTGTTGCACCCATAGGTGAATCTGTGATCAGCTGGTCAGCGTATATGGACTCTACACCCTTTCATGTAGAAGGAGCGCCGGCAGATTCCCTTGATACATGACTCTCAACAATATCGTTTGACGAGCCCGAGTCATCGCTGGCTTCCCGTCGAACCAGTTAGCCTCGACAGGGGTGATGGAAAACGGCCTGATGGACTGACGGTTTTTCCTTTTGCAAACGGCAAGTTGTTTATATGGGATGCGACTTGTGGCGACATTGTTGCGCCTTGTCAGTAACAAAATCGGCGACAAATCCTGGACATGTAGCAGCGTCAGTAGAGGACCGCAAGAGATTAAAATACGCCGGTCTTATCAACAGATTTGTGTTCAAGCCGATCGCTGTGGAGAAGAGTGGAGCGATAAGCCCCGTAACGCGGGACATCCCCAACGGCCTTGGTCTATTAATGATGTACCGCACTAGGGATCATCGTGAATTGGTTTGGCTTTACGAGCGCCTTTTCATCGCCACTATTCGAGGAAACGCCTTGAGCCCGCTGCAACCAGCAGAACATCCCATAAAACAAAAACGACATTTTATTAATTAATTAATATTTAAAATAATGAAACCCAAATATTTATACCGCAACAGTTCTTTCCATCAAACGGACTACTATCTACGAGAGGATATCATGTCTCCAACAAGAAGGATTAAAAAGAGAGTAAAAACGTTTATATTTAAAGACATATTTACGTCGTCTTCTTTCGTGTGAATCAAATGATTCTGGTGTTGGCATTAGTTTCCTCGATATTTTTCGAGTTAGAAATCTTTCTGGAAAGACATCGGGTACTTACTGGAAAGACCACGAAAAGATTGCCAACTTCCCTAAGTTAAAGTGATACTGTGGAACCGACTGGATTCGAACTTTGAACACCCAGATCTTCAGTCCGTGTCGTTATCCACTTAACCACAATCACCTCCAATATTTACGTCGAAAGTTTATATGTCTTTAAGATAAATGAATAATTTATTTTAAAAAATCAACATTGTAATATGGCTTCTATAAATTTTTAATTTGTTATTCTAACTATTACTTGTTGTTGAATACATTTTATTTATTAAGTTGAAAAAAAAAAAATTTTCAAGATCAATCTTTTAGTTCCATAATGTAAACTGTCATAAAAGATAAAATGAATTAGGTAACCTTTTTGCAGATGTTTGTAACATCGATAACCATAGGAGGTGAATCAAAGGTCTTATATACACTATTTATGTCTCGTATGGGTGACAGGGTTTAATGTTGAAAAACTAAAACCCTCCATGACCCCATACATATAACGTCACCGACCTCATCATCCCCCCCCCTCACTACATAAAGCAGATACACTTTAAGACTAGCAAAATAATTTTTACTGTGGAAGGGTAAGTGGATAACTGTGATTGTCCCTTGTGTGAGATCGAAATAGCAGATAAGTAAAAATCGATATTGTTTTGCTGACCGGTTGAGTTGCCATGAGTTACCGTGTCAGATAGATCAAACACGACCAAATGATTTTGACTCGTTTTTCAACAGATGTGACAATACGATGTGCAACATTTGCCTATCCCAAATCCATAATCAAACATCAACACACACACACACACACACACACACACACACACACACACACACACATATATATATATATATATATATATATATATATATATATATAATTGATTATCCAGTGTAGTATCAAGTCCTGGGAACATATAACAGAAAGAACTGTTTGAAATAAGTCATACACCATCCATTAGGACGATGCAATTCATACAGCTACATACCTAGACAAATGAGCTGATAAAGCTGACATAGTGATATGAGACAAGAGGGAGAAAGTAGCAACCTTAGTTGGAGTCAGTGTCCCTCTTGATGCTGCCTTAAATACAGCTGAGAGGGTGAAAATAACGAAATACCAAGGTCTAATGTACGACATGAAAAGAAACTGAAATCTTAGGAAGATCTCTATCATTCCAGTAATTATAGGAGCAACCGGGCTTATAAAAATAGTTTTAAAAACTACCTGGTGGATATTTCAGGTGAACCAAGTGCAAGAGAGATACAAACAATTGCGCTTAAAGTGACGGTTAGAATCTTTAAAAGATCTCTTAGTTAGAGTCTCTGAAATAGCATGTGCATGTCTGGCATCCGGTAGGATACCACATCCCCATAAAAAATGAAAATGATACGAAAATTATATGATTACTTTTATTTACACAAACATACGTTTGTATAAATAAACATAATAATTATAAAATCTATAAATATCATGCGGCTCTATTTATTATTGAGCACTATTATAGAAATATTGTAGGGTTCAGTAGATGGATTGTGCCACGTCACTGCGCAAAACTGCACCTGGGATATCTATCTATATACTACTAAAACTTTGTGGATATTGTTATTTGTTTGTTATATTGTTCGTTTATTCTCGTACTAACTTGAGGGGGTCAGAAAAGAGATGATGTCATGAAAAATGACGTAACTAAATGATGAGGTCATCCATTAAAACTAAGATGGAAAATAACCATGCACGGTGGAGGACATCACAAAATGATGACGTCATCTATCAAATAAGAGAAAGAGAGAGAGAGAGAGAGAGAGAGAGAGAGAGAGAGAGAGAGGGGGATCCTTTATAAAACACCCGTGAAACTTCCGTCTGGATCCATGGAAGTCTGGTATACTATTAAGACCGTACAAAATATATCTCACAAAAATGTTATGTTTTTAAAAATGTGAAAAAATAAAAAATAAAAATAATAAAATAAAAACATGGTTATTGGAATATAATATGAGCCTAATTGATATGTTTAATTATACTTATTTTATTTTTTAAATTTTATCTGATGATATTTTTTTGTATTAAAATAAAAAAAAAACAAATAAATGTCTCATAGGTTTCACGAACATTTCGATACTTCGTCGAATCAACATCAGATATCAAAAGCAAATGAACAAAAAAACTGGAGAAAGATGATTTTTTAAAAAGAGCGGAGAAACGCACAGAGAACGATTTTCGCATTGTTCCAGGAAAGTCGTTGACGATTTAAATTCAGCGACGCTAAGGTAGCATCACAGAATAAAATCACATTACATTAAACTTTTTAAAATGTTACCACTGGTTTCATACGTGATGTTATTAATTTTAGGTTGTTGTGTTTTTATGTAAATTAATAACATCATGTATGAAATGAGTATGAATACATTTCAATTTCTGGGCATCCGGTATATAAACATCAATGGTAAAACAGGGTTCCCTATGATAACGTCCAGCATGTGTAAAAGTTTTGTACCATTTTGGATTTATTAATGGACATTTTAAACCTTTTACCCCCTAGAAATTGAAATCGTCAAAATCATAGTTTGAATATGACAAATGATTGCATTGCCTCTTCCGGCACGATGAGGATATTAACCCCAGTAACATAGGATATAAGCTTCTTATCATCCCATTACCGAACCGGTTGATTGAAATCATTCAGAAGGATTATTGAGAAATGCCCTTTAGCATTAGTCAATCCGTAAATAGACTTCTTGGCTGCAAGGAATTTTTAAAATCCTTAAGACTAATTAACTGCTTCTATCTGATATTAAGTAGAACGAAATATAACTCAGTGTGTAATGTTACAACACTTATAAACCTTCTGTAAGGTTAGATGAGGAATTATTTTGACCCCAATCGATTCACCGGTGGGGTCTTATTGACACGTTGTAGGTAATCCGCTTTAGTTGGAATTGTGGTCGTAGTGCACAAAAAGTAGGTTTCCTCTACCGGGCTAGAAAATTTCTCACACCTGCCAGTATCCTATATCTCTACAAAAGCCACCATTCGCCTGTGCATAGAGTACTGTTACCACATCTGGGCTGGTGCAGAAACTATTAGCCTCTCCCCTTGAATAGGGTTCAAAAATTAACTTTTAACCATTATAAATCCCGTACTGTCTGCCAACCTTCAGCTTCTGTCGTTATGCCACAAAGTTGCATCCCTGTGCTTGTTTTATAAGTACTTCCACAGACTGTGCCCCGACAAACTTATTGCGCTTGCACCCCTAAACGATAATAATCTCGACCAACCGACTGGTTGACAAATCTCACCCTGTCGCTGTAGAGGTTCATAAATGCTGGAAGATTTTCTATTCATCTTGCTGCCTAACATCTAACATATTGCTGCCTAACTCCCTAGCCAGATTTCTCTCTTATAAATATAGTAGCCCTTATATATATATATATATATATATATATATATATATATATATATATATGGGAAAATGAAAAAGGAAAACCCAAAAATGGATGTTTTTTTATGTGTACATCAACGTTACGTCTTTATTTATAAGACTTCATCAGGACGATAATATAAAGAAAAATGTCATGCAAGTACAAACACATATAGGGTTGACATTTTTCATTTTCCCATTACGTCGGATTACTTTCATCCTTCTCTTCCCATATATATATATATATATATATATATATATATATATATATATATATATATATATGATTAAAATTATGGAAATAATATTCCAATGTAATGGAAAATAGAAAAGGGAAAGCCAACATTTCATCTTTTTAAAGACTTTCTCAATATGATTGATTTGAAGAAATAACATACAGATACAATATTTGCTAATAAGTGGTGATTTTGTGACGTGAAGAAAAATGTTTATTTTTCAAACGAAAGATAGCTGTTAGAATTTTTAAAATGTCTTGCGATTATGACGTAAAAAGAATATTCGTATTCTTTTTTTCGAACGAACAATAGCGTTAGAATTCAATATGTTTGATGCGTTTATGAAATGGAATGACTGTTTTGTAAAGTTATTTTTTAATATTGATGTTATGGACAACGTTTTGTTGGGAATGCGGGGTAATATAGCTAGCCTGTATCTACATTCAAGTTATGTTTGGTTAGTATTAATTATAATAATAAGAAAGGCTTGGTGAACATAAAAGAGATATACAAAAATACTAATTCCCTAAATGCACTATTCTCCCACGCATTACAACATGATCATTCTTTTAACTTCAAACAAGCTATACTCATTACATTCATTTTAAAAAATCTCGGCGGAGACTTTTTGAATCAGCACTTATTATAAACTATATATATATATATATATATATATATATATATATATATATGTCTTTATCTACATACGTATACGTTTCAAATTAAAATTCCGACGTTTTAGCCCACATGGATACTATCAACAACCCGATAAATCAGAAAGAGATTAAACCTATTAAAGGCAGCTGTCGCCAGATTGTCTGACTGCTGAAGGAACATGCATTTCGCATATATAGGAAATTTCAATTTATTGCCTTTTCTTGTATTTCATCGATTCTTAACATATGAAATACCACTGGCCACGACCTCGGGTGCCATTCTACCAGGGGACAGCAACAAACGTGGCTTTGAATAATTAACGACGAGGGTGATACACATGAAGATGAATGTCGTGTGCTCCTTTCTGTAACGTCTATAGCTAATAACGACGAATTGTTAACTAATTGAAGTAGCTCACCGCACACCTGTTCGTGAGCTTATTGAAAGGTTGTGCCCAAGGACCGCCTCAAGTAACGGGGAAAATAATCGGTTTCAAGTGTTGTCAACGCTTCTTTTCAAAATTAAAAAAGGACTTATTTCTCGATCGAATTGTCTCAAGCGACGAAAAGTGAATCTTTTATAATAATCGGTGCCGATCAGCTTCGTGGTTAGATTAGAGCGAAGCGCTGAAACAGTTACCCAAACTGCAGACGCATCAAACGAATGTGATAGTATCTCTTTGGCTACACACGGTAGGATTAATACATTGTTTTTATTCATTTGTTTACATGATTAGTTTCCGGAAGTGCCCGAAACAAATGTCAGTAAATGCTACTGATCACAGTATATTTTGAAGTCAAAATTATTTTTAAGCACGGCTTATGGTCAGTTTAATAATTATCGCTGATGTTATGAAACACATATGTAAAATAATCCATTGTACTATTTCTGCAACGGTAACAGAGCCATTAAGAGCTATTAGAGAGTGGTTGGATAAACATAAAGTGAGAGTGGACGAAATAAATAAATACATAGTTAAGAGAGAGAGACATGTGACTTGTTCAGTTTATTAGAATTGAACGCAAATTAAAAGAATTAAAATATTAATTTTTCAAACATAACTCAATCCCAGAACTAAAGACTATCCCTACCACCTTATCCTGATTGATCAATCAGATCCTCTGATACTTACGAGCCGCTTCATTATCTGACACGTGAAATTGAACCGAATTATTTGATTTTGTATGGAATATTTTATTTATAACATCTCCGGTTTGATTTCATCATAAAATATCAATGATTGAGCGATTCCAATAACCACATCTTTGACAATTTAAAATGTAAATCCCTGCTTGTCGGCGCATAAAATTAAAAATGGCAAACCATTATCAGTTGTTAAGACAATGATCACATAAATCCTTCATCGTGAAGCGAAATATAATTTTAAATTACAAGTGATTTTTGTTGGACTTTACTTTTTAGAATTTTCTCGATATTAGCTTGTAGTAATTACTTTAGAATTCTTAATATCCGGATTATTGATTTTATATTTTCAGGTGATAACTTATTTACTATATCATGTCTTACTCATAGGATCCTGTGGAGAATTCACGGTTGCATTCTTCATCTCTCTGTGTAATTTACTGTCAATGATATTCTTTTGAAATAATAAATGGCTGCCAGGGTTAATAATATAAGAAAATGTCTCTTTCTTCTTCTGTAAAAATACTTATCTTTATCAACAAAATATTGCTTAAATAAAACGGATATGTCTTTTATTTATTTTTTCATTGAAATGTTTAACAATTTAAATCTTGAAAAAAATAACTAGCAGAATACTCGTTGTAGGACGGGTATAAACAATAACTTTTCTATAAATGCTGGTGTTCCTCAGGGCTTTATTCTAGGCCTAACACTGTTTCTTCTCTATATAAATGATCTTCCAGAGAATATTGTTCAGAAAATTAACATCTATGCTGATGATATCACTCTCTATTCTAGTGTTTCTTCTCACCCATCTCCCTCGGATCAATTGAAATATGCAGCTGATCTAGAAGTTGACCTCTGTTCAGTTGTGGATTGGGGTACGGAATGGCTTGTTTCGTTCAATCCTGTTAAGACTCAGCTCGTGTATTTCAATGGTAGGCGTGTCCCTTTTCTTCCTGAGATTCTCATGGATGGCGCTGCTCTTGAGGAGAAATAGACTCTGAAACTTCTTGGTCTTTCTCTCTCATCAAATCTTACTTGGAGTTAATATATTAAGTCCATTGCTCTTCCTGCTTCTTGTAAAGTCGGTACTCTCTATTGCTCCAAACCTTTCACACCTGAGGCTATTCTCTATCTCTACAAATCCACAATCAGACTATGTATGGAGTAGTGTTGTCATATTTGGGCTGGGGAATCTCTGCTCCATTTGTGGGTACTTGATGAGGTGCAGAAACGTATCTGTAATTTGATTGGCCTTACCCTTTTCTTCTTCTCTACACCCCTTCTCTCACAGACGTGATGTTGCTTATCCCAGTCTTTTCTATGAATACTATCATGGCATGTGTTCTTCAGAATTATGTGATCTATTACCCCCTTCTTTTGTTCCATCTCGTTTGACTTGTTGGTCTAGTGATCTCCATCAATTCGCTATTTTGATACCTCATTGTAATACAGCTTCCTATTCCAGTAACTTATTTCCAAGAACAGCAGGCTTGTGGAACTCTCTTCCTGCTGACTGTTTTCCTCTTACCTATAACCTTGATCTTTTCAAAACTAAGGCCAATAGGTGTCTCCTGTCTTTGCGATAACCATATTTATTCTTGTTAGCTCCTTACACCAAGTGGATTCATGCATTGTCTGGAGCGATTTCCATTATATATATATATATATATATATATATATATATATATATATATATATATAATTGGTTTTAAATGTTAATGTTTTTTTTACTTTTGAGAGGTATGGTATAGTTTTGGTGGCATTCCCTAAATATAAAAGTATACAAAAATATAATAATGTAGCCACGTTATTAACCTTGTTGCCTAGAATACATATTCTGTAATTCATAATGATAAGTTCGATAGTTTCGGATGTTACCAAGCACATACATATAATTGATGCTCACGCGCGGGAACTGATCCTTAAAAGTTTAGTGTCGAGCAATTATTTGTATCAAACTTTTTATAAGATTTGTGGTGGCTCGGGTGCGAGTTTGGGTGGCGCACCCTATAAATAGTAAATTTTACAAAATATAATGTGCTCATGTTACTCACCGGGTTGCTGAGAATCTATTTTCTCAAAATTTATAATGATCGGTTAATAAAAAATGTTACTCACCGTGTTGCCTAGAATATATATTCTAAAGATTCATTAGTCTAAGAGAGTACTATATATATATATATATATATATATAAAGAGAGAGAGAGAGAGAGAGAGAGAGAGAGAAGGAGAGAGATATTTAATAATAAATACTTGATTATTGTCCAAATATCTATACTTTCATCTTTGCAAATCTACAGTGTGAAGATAACTGTTCAAACAGGTCCCAGTACGATTCGAAACCCGGAACATGAGTCACCTTTAACTCAAATCCGAGCTAAATAACCGATGTGGCTTATTTCAACCTTTATAGTCAGCCGTTTTAACAGTGTTCAACAAATCACGTATTGAGTTTAGATTAGACTGCTTGTATTATTTTTCTTAAGGAAGCTATAAATAATAATGCCTAATTATTATTCACATACGCATACGTTTCATCTCTGCGGAATCTTCAGTGTAGAGATAACTGTTCCAACCAGTCAAACACTTTTATCTTAAATCTGAATATATATATATATATATATATATATATATATATATATATATATATATATATATATTAATTTTAAGTAAACATTCAATTATTTTTACGGCGTTTCAAGCTTTCGCTTTCATCAGTGTAGGGAATGATAATATCAGACGGTCACAAGATTCCGCAAGCAAGCGTCATAACAAAACGGCCATCAGTTTAGGAGATTATGATTTCAGACGGTCGCAAGATTCGAACCCAATTACAGAATCACCCTAGATATCGCAAGCAAGTATTCTAACCACACGCCACGAAAAATTACCATTACCACATAAAGAAAGCAGGCACAGGCAGTAGACTTATCGATAGTTTTCAACGAACATTCTCGGAACATGTCATATATGTATATATTTTTTTAAAGTTTAAAGAGACCAATCCAATGCAGATTTAAAAAAATAGTATTTACTTAAAATTCAAATTTTCGATTTGCATTCAAACAGTGGAAATATTATACTCATAACTTACACGTGTGTACCAAAGCACACATATGTGACATTACATACTATACTCCAATAAGAACAGAAGTTCAAGACGAAGTGAAAACATGTCGCCTAAAAAAAGAAACTAAAGATATTGTTTGAATTATCCTGATGAAGGTTTTTTATGATTCGAAAATTTGAAATTTGAAATTTGAAAATTTGACGCAGAGATTCTTGCTGAGATACCTGCAAAGACACCTGCAGCGATACCGAAAGAAATACATCTCTTCGTTTAGGTTGAGAATGCGTGGATGTCCTAACATTTTATATTGGGTCGACAGAAATCGGCTGGCTAGTAAATTCCAGATATCAACTCCCGTCAACTCTCGTGCGCACTCCACCACTTCATGACATATTGACTCCACCCAGAACAAATTCTAACAATACACCACTATATTATTATAAATAAGGTTTAGAGGTCTTACTTTCAAGCGCAATATCAATGTACAAAGCTTGCAGAGTGACAATCTAAATGTTTTACTTCTCTAATATTATAAAAGCATTATTTCAGATATTTTATGATTCTTAGTTTTTTTATGATTGAAAATCTTCAGGTAAATTATTTTGAGAATTTTCGAATTTTCGATGTACTCCTCTTTTTTATCGATGCATCAAACCGGGATTAGCTCCTAACTTTACAAGGCTGTTCAATCGTCGCTAAAATAAAAAAAATATTTCCCTTATTTTTGAAAACTTTATCGGTATAACCAGTATTGAAAAATACTGGAGAGTGGTCCTCGTACAGACCGATTAGTTCTCTTATGCGTCATTAGTATGTTGTTTGAATCTGTAATAAATTAAGAAGGTGTCAACCACATCAGCAAAGGCAATCTACTTAGTGAAACGCAATATGAATTTTGTCAGCACGTCTGCTGTGGATTTTGAAACACAAAATTGATATCTCGAATTCACTAGCCAGATGATTTCTGTCGACACAATATAAAATGTTAGGACATAAAATACATTTTGCAGGATTTTATAAATATAAAAAAAAAACATGTTGCCACTGTTTAATGTAATTTGTATTAATGTATTAAAGTGTTTATGAATAAATATTGAATGAAAATGTTGTGTAACCCTCGCTTTTATTGCTGTTATCTGTAACTGTGTCACACGTGTGTCCCTTCTTACTTACATTGACACCACGTGACACAGAACACTGTCGTTATAAAATGCAACACAGTTCAATTCTGTATTAAAAACCATATTCACGAAAAACATCTATGCGAACTGTGATACTAATTCGCCATTAATATGTTTCCAAACATCATTCCTTCTGGGGGTGTGTGTCTTGCAGCATTCGACATGCACCTGCATTCTTGATTGGGAAAATATTCGTGCGACCACCACGCGAGACTTACTCTCCATATTCTTTAGTACACAACATACCCTACCTACATTGTTTCCAAAGTCCATAACCAGTTATATAATTTAACCCTTATTAATATTTATTGGAATAGCTCAATTTAACACGCCATTAAAAAAACAAAAAAACAAATACAAAATAGTCACGGTATCCCCAAGAAGCACAGTTAAATGTGTCTCAAATGTTATCTCCCCATTATTTTAGTCGACGCATGGCTCTACCCTACCATCACACCATGACGTCATAGAATTGTTTTCTGCAACTGTGTCACACATGTGTCCCTGCTATCTTTAATTAAAACTACGTGGCACAGAACACGGGTAATAATCGGTCGTATTATGCGTTACTCAGTAATTATCTATTGAGAATTAATTATATTGACTTCGAGAATGGGGAGAAGCCATGGCAGCCGTAAACTGAACACTTTAAAAAAATGGACAGAATGTCTTGTATAGAAATATAATTTATTTTCTCACGACGTTTCAAAAAACCAAACAACTCGAATCGTCGGCGTTGGGCAAAAACGCCCGTCCCGTTTGTGTGCCGGAATTCTAACAACTGCACTTCTTTCTCATGATGACCAAACAAAGAGAAAAAAAGAGAAGGGAAAATGGAAGGATCAAGAAAAGTCACTCGTGGTAGTTTACCCACACACTGCGTTGCCGACAGCTGTCAGCCGCATGCGATTTGACCTTTCCACACATAGGCTCGAATGCCCCGGGTTATTGACCACAAATCTGACGACGGATGTGGAAGAGAATTTGATTGACAAAGGCTCGTTTAATGCTCGGCACAATGATACTTTGGTTGAAATAAAAACAGCGTTATCTTCAATAAGCTTCAAGTTTGACACGAGGCCACCCAAAAAGAGCGATTTGTATTGCCATATTAATACATCATTTTAATTTTTGTTTCGTATATATTCGGACGGATTTTCATCCACTAAATATCCGCACACATCTAATAAGAAATCGCATAAATATATTATATACTCAATTTAGAATTATATTTTTAAAATACCGTCTTGACAAGGCTGTTTTATATGTTCTTATTGGGTTCACCCGGACATCGCCGAATAACCTTTTCTATGAATTAGTTTCTAACAAAAAATGCGTATATGTTACGAAATATTGGGTTAATCATTGTAAATTTGAAAATTATTTGCGTAACGTTATTGTTTACTGGTTGTAATTAGTTATTTTCTTGTGTTTGTTTATCAGATAATCGATTAGAATTTAATTAAAACAATTCCTACATTATAACTATGAATCGAAACATCATATACAAGAGAAACAATCAGCAAATAAGAGTAAATTATACTATAAGAGTATTTAAAATATACGCTTTTAAAATTTTAATGTATCAAAATATATTTATAGCTGGCTGTACTTACCCGGTGATGCCCGGGTATCTTTTTTAGTTCCATTTTTGTTTAGTTTTGTATTTAAACTACTAGCAAAAATATGTTCCCTCCGGTCGCATATTTTTGCTAGGTTACCGCGTCACTTCCTTCTCTTTCGCTGTTTGCGAGAGTGGGTACTTATTTACTTGTTTAGAATTATATAATTGTGAAAAAAAACACATAAATACATATTTAAAGTTAAATAAATCGTTTTGGACGATTAAAATAATTTAAGTTTAAGTTTATCCATTTATGTTTTATTATCGGTTATGTTTAAATTCATTTATTGAAACTTCGCGTTACGTCAAAGATATAATAATTTTGTTAAGAGAATATTTTAAGAAACATTCATTCGAAAGTGTAAATAGCTCAATTGGTAGTAAGTGTGGTTAGAGAAATGAAGATTTCGGTTTCAATTTCCGGCCATGGCATCCGTTCTATCTGTTTTTAATTTATTATTTACTACGGATGCATTTTCATTTCTAAAAGTTGTTAAGCCCTCTGATATTTTGAAATTAGACAAATTCCGCAATGTATTTATTTCGTTTAAAATAAATTGTGACAGACGGACAGAGAGATGGACGGACAAAATCCTTGTTTATATGAGATGCGGTTCATTTGGACAATATAATTTCGTTTTTTTTCAAAATAGGATTTTAAAACTAAAATTTAATTATTTAGTCATTAAATTATTAATTGAAGCAAATTGTTATAAAGGTAGAACTAATTTCGTAAAGACGATGTTGTTTAAATCGCTATTTATAAATTATTTAATAAAAATAACTTCCAAACTTTCAATATTCTAATAGATTTTGCTATGAATTTTTAAGTTAAAAATGACATTTTATTCCACTGTTTAAATACTTCAAAATTCCTTATAAATTTCGAAGAGCTACGAAGTAATTCATTTTTTCTTTTAGACTATTAACAAAATATTAAAATGGCTGACTTGTTTACGAAGAAACCAAAATGCATTCCGGTGGATTAATTTCGTAATCAAATGAGTTTTCAAATATAATTATTTTTAAATATCGTTTCATTTCATGATATTATTATTTTTTATTTCAATAAATATTTAATTAATAGTTAATTAAAAAATTAAATGTGTAGTTATGAAAGTTAACTGAATGTGAGAAATACACACGGACACGCGACGTAATCTTTTAATTTTATTAATGTAAAGATAATACACTGAGTTATTTGTTATTAGGTTCCTTTAAGTTCCCGTTAGATAACCGAAATTAAGCGACGTTGTGTCTGGTCAGTACTAAAATGGGTGACCATTTTGGAAGACCAGGTGCTGTATATGAGAGGGCTCTCTGCTTATCTCGACATTGTTTCCAGTCATTCTGGACTTCTTCTTGCCACTGGACTCAAGCAATAACGGTTCAGACCAATTGCGGTTGGCCAATGTGCAACCCTTGCTTCAAAATAGACTCGCTCGCAGGTACCCTTACATGGGGTATCCACTGTCTCTATGAACAGAAATCAACGATTGAGCACAAAAGACTGTATAAGTGTATCATTTCCGTCACATCTGCTATTGGCAGTATTTCTTTAAAAAAAACGAAATAGTTCTATATGCAAATGATGATATATATATATATATATATAATGATACGCTAAGACATTCCGTGTTCATATGTACGTTATAATTTTTCACACCATTAAAAAATAATCAGAGATGGTGATTAATCTGATGTCGCTAATATCAAGACATTCCGACTTTACTCATTTTAAAATAATTGTTCCAAAATCAATTCAGTCGTACTGTCGACAAAAAAGGTCAAATTTGAGAATAATAGATTTTAAAAAGTGACATTTGTTCTATTTATTTAGAGAATATTTAGCTGACAATTATTTTCACGGTAAGAAGACAGAGAATATTTACTGCTTTAAAAATAATCAAATCTTACAATCTTACAATTTTTAATAAATAAAAAATAATAAAAAAAAAGATGCATATCCGTTTAATTCATTTAAAGAATATTTAGCTGACGATGACAATTATTTTTATGGAAAAAGAAAAAGCATTTTTTTATTTGATAGTATGGGATTGACATGCGCGGCGTGTGCGAAAACACATAAGCCACGTACAAAAATTATATCTGAAAAAGGAAATTACGCTGTTGTACAAACACCAGCTTTACAAAAGAGCAAAAATAGCGGTCATGTGACACTGCCTTTAGTTACGTCCGCAAGCCAAAATCACCTTGAGCACTCGAAACCACATTTCGCACTAAGAGTGAAAATCACTCTTTTGGAGCCGGTGACTTAACATTTAAGGACGAGAATCTTTAGCATTCAACCAGTTGGCCAACAAAGAAAAACAGGACAGTCTGCTCACATGATATTAGTCCCGGTTTCCCTGTCCTTAGGTGCTAGGGAGAACACATATTTTCAACTTACAAACACACTGTCACACGTATACGCACAGTGACGAAAGCAGCACACGCACAATTCCTACTAAAGTGATTCACACACACTGTCATATGCATACGCACACTGACAAAATAGACACACACAATACCTAATTCTCTCACACTTCCAAACGCATATACACACTGACAGAAAATAAACGTATATACACATCACTTCTAACACTCGTAACTTTTTTCACTTTGAAGTATTTACACAATGAAAACATAACTTTTCAAATGATGAATTACTCACATAAAATTACTTTCCACTAATTTTACATTTGTACAAATATAAATATATGTGTGTGTTAAATAATATTTTTCTCTTTTCTTTAACATAAATGTTTATATCTGTTTTCATTTAATTTTCTAACATTCATCAGAATTTAATTGTCAGCGTAGATCTTGGCGCATTTTCTGAGACGCAACAATCATTTACACCTTACCTAAGCTACAGTCCACGCTGATACAATATTATTGAACTTGGCAGGTATTTATTATTTCAAGAGGAATATTATTATTAACAGTAAATTATACAGATTCATGTAGAAAACACTGTGGAATTTCCATGGTGTCCCGCTAGTTTTTATTATTGAATTAAGATTATACCGACACGTCAATCACCAATATGGCGTCGTAATTTGGCAGCTGTTGTATAAAACTAAAACAGCTACTTTCTACATATAGATTAGTTTATCATATAAGACCATAGAATTACTGTGGGTGCAATTTATATTCTTTTGTACTTTTGAGCAAAGGTACAACATACAATGTAGGCTTGATCGACAGAAGAAATATTATACACGTTTGATCAACGACGCAATATATGTTTGAGCAATCGTGAAGCATACAGTTTATGTATTTGCGTGTTATTGTTCGAATGTGTTATGTTAACACGTCTTTTGTCCGGTGACCTTCATCTATCGTCGGTATTTATGTATAATCGCCATGCTCGTTCAACGTTCATTGCGTAAATGATAAGTGTTGGACACGTAATTGGAGAGAAAACACTATGTGTTTGTTTGTTTGTTTCTCAAAATGTCTTCTTTGCTTCGACATTCAACCTCAAGACAAGTCACCTTATCTTTCATAGGATTTAGCTCTTTAAAAAAATCTTTGAGTGGCAACTTTAACGATTCCAGTTCTGGAACCATGAGTTGACTCTCTTTAACCTTTAACTGGTTATTCAAAGAATTTGACTTTATTTCTTTCAGCGTAAATTTTGTGTCCTTATGTGTTTTAATTTTTGCCGAAAATTTATTTTGAATTCATTTAATACGATTTTTAATGGTTGAAACAAATTTCTTTTCTTCGTTTTTCTGACTCGGTCGTCAGATTTTTTATTTTCCGGTTAAAAATGTTGGTTGGTAACCCCTATAGGTTGAACCACTGTATCAAGTCTGTGCCAAATAAATTGTTGGTATTTTTTAATATGAATATTTTTACTTTTTGGTAGTTCTGTTTAAAGTAATGTCGTTAATAATTCCCCCCTGAATTCAATTTTTTCACCAGTCACTATTGTGGCTATTTTGTTGGTTCTTAGCATGGTCAGTTGATCGAAACTGTATGCATGTTGATAATCGACATGTCTGAACCAGAATCCAATTGTAATTTTACATTTTATTCGGGATTTTGACATGTGCATATTTTTTTATAATTCTGTCGCCATGTTCGTTTGTTTTTGTGGATTAACCCGAGTTTTATTTCCTTTATTCGTTTTGCCATGTGAACTCTTGTGTCCGACTTTATTACAAGTTAGATAGATTTTAAAACGGCATGGGCAACCCGTTACCGAATGAAGGGCGCCACAACGGAATGAGAGGCTAGGCGGTAATTTCTCCTGTTTTACATTGGGCTCCCTTGTTTTTGTAGGAGCGTGAAAATAATCTCTCTTTTTGTTTTATTGTTTTTGAAAGAAAGTTGAAGTGTCATTTCTGACGTACTTTTCTTATGTGCGAAATACCCGCCTCTTCAATATCTTTAGAATGTTGTTTAACACTTAGAAATCTCTGGCGGTCTTCGATTAATTTCTGCAATGTTAAATTTGGTTCACTTTCTATCGTGTTTAGAACCCTACGTCTGATTTCTGCGTCGTTTCCTGATACAAGTCCTTGCATAAAAATTAAGCATTTAAAGACATCCACGTTAAGTTCAGCTAATTTGAAATAGTCACAGTGTTTATTAACAATTGACGCGAATATTTTTTGACTACATTCAAACTCTTCCACTATTTGTGGAACAGAGAATTCTTAGGGTTGAATAATTTTGTTAAAAGTTTAACAGCTTCAAAAAAAACGTCAAGTTGCTCGTTTTTCAGAGTAAAATATAGTCCAGGAATTTGGTATAGTCGGTGGCCCCTAATTTTCGGAGAAGTAGGCGAACTTTTTAGAGTTTGCCCATTTTTCACAATTTATTTATTATAGATGTTCATACCTTCTGAAATATGAAGCGAAGGTCTTATCCTCGTCTGGGGAACAAGTGAAATTGTCAATTGCACCCCAAACGGCATTCTGCGAAAAAACATGTTCTTTTTTTTTAGTCCGCCGGTAAAGCCAGTTTTTAGAGCAAGAACGTTTTCGGGTGAATTTACCGTCGAGTTCTTCACGTTTGCTCTTTTTTAAGATTCTCAAAAAACCTTTATACTTCGTCACCAGGTGTGGCTTCCGTTTCAAAGTTCTTAAGAATCCCTTACTGTCCTTCGTCGCCAATTGTTGTGGGGTCCATTTGAAGGTTCTCAAGAATCCCTAACTCTACCTCGTCGCCAGTTGTCGTGGCGCCCTTTTTAAGGTTCTCAAGAGTCCTTTACTGTACTTCGGCGTCAGTTGTTGTAGCCTGTAATGGGTCCGGAAAGAAAAGACAAATTCAGAGTTTAGAGGAAAACGTATAATACAACAGAGAACAAA
The DNA here is from genome assembly GCA_963556195.1 of Sepiola atlantica. NCBI lineage: Eukaryota > Metazoa > Mollusca > Cephalopoda > Sepiida > Sepiolidae > Sepiola > Sepiola atlantica. Next base: position 207,859,685 of record OY744515.1, on the reverse strand, counting down.
AGTGGGTGTACGTCTGTTTTGACTGCCAGTACAGACTGGTGTGTGTCAAAACCTCAGAGGCAGGTCTTCCCAATATTTTATTGAGTGGAATAGTTCAAGCAGTTTGTATAGGTGAGGTACAATAACACGATAATTTCTCCCTTTCTGATGATATAATTCTAATTCCGTTTCCGTTTTATATTTGTTTTCGTGTGTTTATAAGTGATCTGACCCATAGACGTGCTAGACAGCATGTCATTGAACATTTGAAAAACGTTCTACTGTCATTCAAAACAAGCTAACATACCGACCCTAAATACCTTATTTCTATTTCTTTTCCTACATCTCTATCAATCTCTATCTCATATATATATATATATATATATATATATATATATATATATATAGAGAGAGAGAGAGAGAGAGAGAGAGAGAGAGAGAGCGAGAGAGCGAGAGAGAGAGAAATGAAGGAAGAGAGATAAAAATGTGCGAATGACAAATCTATTTTATCTCCGGTTGTTCAATGCAAGGTGTACTCGATAAAAAAAATTTTATTTTCCCTTTTCATTAAGCCAGGCTTTGCAAAGATTAACATCTTATCATAAAAGGAATTACATAGATGGATAAGTTGTCAGGGGAATAACTAAAATTCAAATTTGAAAAATTAAATAAAACAATATAAAGTAATGGAAACTAAATGTGTGTTCGTAAAAAGGTTATCAAAATATAGAGCATGTCCAGTTAGAAAAATGTCCGTTGACAAAATGACCGGCGTAGAGATTTCATGGAGACTGCGTCAGAAATCATCAAAACAGTATAAATCTAACAGTTCAACCGTGAATCGGCCAACTTGAAATATATACAATAATTTAAACTCAATATTCTTAAAAACTATTATTAGTTACGGTCCACGGAAGTATCTTAAAATTACCATAATTTTCTTTTTATCTACAGTTGAACTGAACATAATTATGTTGCATTTATTGCGTTTTGATAATTTCTGACGCGGTCTCCACTAAATCTCTACGATGAACTCTCTTGTCTCTCCATCTTTAAATCATTCTTCACCGGACATTTTGTCAACGGACATTTTTCTAACTTGGCAGACTATATTTTGATAACCTTTTCACGCACACACATTTACTTTCAATTACTTTATATTGTTTCCTTAAATTTAAAAAATTTTGAATTTTGGTTATTCCTCTGCCAACTTTTCCATCTATGTAATGGTTCTGATGATAAGATTGTAATCTTTGAAAAGCCTGGCTTAAGGAAAGAAAAAAATGAACATGTTTTTATCGAGTACACCTTGAATTGAACAACCGAAGATGAAATAGATTTGTCATTCGTACATCTTTATCTCTCTTGCTTCATTTATCTACATAATTGTTCTATCCCGTATATTGAGGTTCAATTCTCTAAAAGTATACTTTTAGTCTCATACATATATATATATATATATATATATATATGTATATGTATATATATATATATATATATATATATATATATATATATATATATATTAATGCCTGTAGTATTTATGACTATCTTATGCGTTTAATTTGATTTCACCTTTATTACATGGATATTTAAAGTGTCGTCTTCTTACTTAGTCTATTTGGAATACTACCAAAGTTTAAGTATTTGACATTACTTATCTATCTATCTATCTATCTATCTATCTATCTATCTATCTATCTATTTATCTATATATCTATCTCAGTACATATATATTGTAGGTGAAATCACCAACTGTCATCAGCGTAAATGTAAAGCTCTTTTTGTAAACAAATAGAACACGCTCCGGCAATTGACAGTGTTTATATAAACATTGCGATGTCGATTACTCACGGCAGAGGAATAGCAGCCAAGTAATTAGAAGCGCCGACAATCGGGTTTCGATCCTGGCTTAAGGTATTGTCTTGTCTATCCACACCGACTAGGTGTGATACAGCAAAACAGTCTCTATTTCTTCCTTCATTCCTCCACTCTCTCTTTCTGTGTCTCTCTTTCTTTCTTTCTTTCTCTCTCTCTCTCTCTCTCTCTCTCTCTATCTATCTCTCTCTCTATATATATATATATATATATGTATATATATATATATATATATATATATGTATATATATATATATATATATATATATATATATATATATATATATATATATATATATATATATATATATATATATATATAATATGTATATAAATGTGCGAGCTTTAGGTAATCATACGCCCAGAATGGTAAAGTTTATAAAAAAATAATGTGCTAATGTTACTCATCGGGTTGCCGAGATTATATATTCTAAAATTCATAATGATCGGTTAAAAAATAAATATATTCATAGGCACCTTCTAAATATTAACATTTACAAAAGCTATAATTTTCCCATGTTACTCAACATGTTGGCCTTTTGGCTAAGATCAAAGTGTAGTACCTGTTCCGATGGATACTGCACCCCATAGACTGGTATTGTCTTGGCCTTCGGAGCTTAATTTACGCCGGTTTATGGGTCTGTCCTGTGCAGTTCTAGGAGGTCCACCCTCCCAGGCTTCGCCTCCCCTCTTTGGGGAGGAGTAAGTTTATTGCTTACTGTCTTAGGCGCCCCTACCGGGGAAAGCTGACGGGGCTGCTCAGGCAATTTTTAAACCCCACTTTCCCGACCCGACCATGGGTCACATCTTACTTGTGGGAGTAATATAAAAACTGGTCTTGTGTCTAACTCCTGGAGAGGAGTAAATCAATACTCAACATGTTGCCTAGAATATATATTCCAAAATTTATAATAATCCGTTACATAGTTTAGGTGATTACCCACGCCACATATTTGGATTGAACATATGTAAACATTTTTTAATCTCATTGGCTATACTTTTTTTACTGCTACGACCGCCCACTGCACACACACCTATATTACACTGAGGAAAGTCGAAGGAAGCGACCGTAAATTCTGTTGTTTTTCTTATTTTAAGACATTTTGTAATATCTATACGTCAATAAAAAAAATCAAATAGAAACTATATAAACATTTATATATTTCTTACACGAATATTATATATATATATATATATATATATATATATATATATATATATATATGTGTGTGTGTGTGTGTGTGTGTGTGTGTGTGTGTGAGTGAGTGCGTGTATCTATTACATCAAAACCAACCTTTCAAATACCTTTAAATACTAGTGGTCTCCAGAAATATTTTGATGACATGCCAATGTATTTCCTTATTTGCGAAATTAGTCTCTGCACCTGTTTTATTTTATCGCAGAACCGCAAATTCTAAATATGGCGAGCTTATCATTACCCTCAGATCTCGAGACGAACATATTAAATGACGAAATCCAGACGCCAAATTATCGATTTCCAAAAGTGATAACTTGCTACCAATAACGCCCATTTATGAAGCGAAGAAATATTCTGCGCACCAGACGTTATTAACATTGGAATCGGGTGGTGTTAAATTAAAGGCAACAAGAGTTATCCGCCCCTGATGTGATTATTTTCTCGTCCGGTTTACTCTGACAGTAATCTGAGAATGTTATGCGTTAGAAATCTTTTCTAAGGAGTGAAAACAAGACAGCTTTCCTCTCTGCGTTGATCTTATTGATTCGGAATTTGATTAAAACTCACAATGGATTGCAACTACCTGTCAACGGGACTCTAAGTGTGACTTGTGGATATGTCCCATGGAATGGGTATTAGCCGCGCGGATCAAAATCCTACTGACGTTCTAATCATCACTCTCCTTAGAGAAAAGGTTTGATCTGATTTGTTTTTTGAGGGCATATCAACACTGCTCTGAGTTTAGTCCTTTTCTCACAGAAGAGAGGGTGCTAGTTCCTATTTACTTGCCTTTTTTACGAAGCCAGAGTAAAACACAAAGTCAGTTTTTAATATGGGGGAAAAATCTAGCTAACCCAAAGGACACAATTTTTTTTTAAATCCCTTAGTCTAAAATGGTTTCCCTTCTCACTAACCGAAAAAAGAATAGATGAATTGCAGTATCATAACAGAGACTACATTTTGCTAGTCTTTCTCTACTCTATCGTTATTTCCATAGAAAGTGTCTGACTGAACTCCAATCTCCGATCCCTCTTTGTAAGATATTCTCAACAAGAATTTGTCTTCTATTACAACTGAAAAAACTTTCCTTTCGACATCCATGTGCTCAGCGCAAGGCGAAATTTCCAGAAACAAGAGTTTCTTTGCAAGCCTCCTACCCTGTTTTAGAGCCCATTTCTACGGGACTACTTGCCTGCAAACTACAACATGGTCGTCTTCAAATCCAATGTCAAGAATGACTTGTCATAAACCGTCTCTATAAGTAATTAAACTTTGTTCATTTCATTCATCGTTTTCGGTCCCTTCATACTATTCTTCATCCATCTAATTAATCTTTATTTTCGAGTTGCTTTTGGCCTTGGTAAGTGGTGACATATTAGTAAAAAAAAGTATATTATTGTTCAGATTGAATTATTTATCTGCTTAAATTGGAGTAAACTCATCTGCGTCTGCATTTCCAAAGACTGATAATTCAAATGCATGGAACGCGGAATGAGATCAGTCATCTCCAGGGTTCGGTTCGCCATTTCTGGGAGGTTAACAACTACAATAAAAAGAGCCACAAAGAAGACCAGAGAGGACAATGGCCGAAATGAAACCAAGTAAAGGACAACAGTCCGAAACTTGTAAATAATATAAATAATTGTTTTTGTTAATTCGTGTAATGCTGAAACACAATAGCGTTCAAAAAGATTCATGGTATACGGTTTATTGAACACAAGTTGGTCTTTTTATCAGCAATTGGAAGGGAGAACAAGTTTACATAATTGAACACAATACAGCTGATAAGATTTAAATTCAACATAGCCAATTCCAAAATCTACGACACTATCCATTACTCCAATCACAATCCTTTTATTTGAAACAAACATGTATCTACTTTTCCCAGTGCAGGACAAATGGAACACGTAACTATTATAAAGACAATCTACAGGGTAGCCACATAACATGTGTTGATATTCGCCAGTTGTCATAGCACTTTGCCCCCCCCCCCACCCTTTAGACTCATTCTGGCAATGTTGGGGCACCATCCCAAGCATAACCTCCTCATTCGGTGAATGTCATCCGATCTTTTCTTGGCTATTTTTGCATCCGACCAAAGTGTTTTCTGAAGCTAGCTGGACTTTATAATACACCCACCCTATTCCCCATAGAGGGAAGCAGTTGTTCCAAACTCGATTCCCTATTTTGTGCCACATCTTGATACAGTGGGAAGCAAGTAAATTCGAAATTTTATGGACACTTTGTTAAACGACCAAAATAAATTGAAATCAAAGGAAGATTGAGATCATAGAACGCACGGCAATGATGAAAACAGCCGACACTTTAACGAAAATGCTCGAATGCGGAAACCAACCCACATAACAAACAAACGATAACCAACCATAGGTAAGGTGAAATAGAAATAGAACAAAACATCTTTAAAAAATCGCCAAAATATTCACACGAGCCTAATGGAACTGAAACTGCCAGAAATTCTATGAACCGACACCATCTACCCTAAAAACATATAACAAAAGAACTACATACACACCGGCATATGGTGGCACCAGCCTCGGCTGATACCACATAAAATAGTAGGGAAGAGTCAAGGAAGATGGAATTATGTCGTTTTTTTTAAATATTTGAACATTCCCAGCGTTTTTTCATTCATTAAGCCGAACAACTCCGCTGACGAAGGTCTGAATTTCTAAGATCTGAAACCGATGGTACGGATGTTGTTCTAACTTACTGTATTACGTATAAATGGATATCATGCTCTTATTAATTATCTAGTTAATTTTACTTTTGTTTTAATAATTGACCACTCTGTTGGGAAACTACTCTCCTAATACCATTATAAGAATATGGCCCCCGGAAGGTGTGACAGAGATAGATTGACAGACCCGACGGTCGAGCACTCTTGAGTAGTTCACTCACAAAGTAAAGCTTTTTGGATGTATTACCCAACTGAAACACCTCACAGAAAATGGAAAAATGCACACTTAGATACTCGGCTAAAAATATCCCAACCCCGAACAATCAAATATATACCAGAACCCTCCTAACCATGATCGAGGAAGTCGTAAAAAAAAACGAAATAAAAACATCTTTTAAATATTTGAACATTCCTGGCGTTTTTTTCATTCATTAAGCCGAACAACTCCGCTGACGAAGGTCTGAATTTCTCAGATCTGAAACCGATGGTACGGATGGTGTTCTAACTTACTGTATTACGTATATATATATATATATATATATATATATATATATATATATATATATATATATATATATATAATGGTTTATTTTTTTGCCGATCTATTGTAATTAAACAATCGGAATAGAAAAAAAAATCATGATATATGGTTTATTTAAAACTGGACTATTGCGAAGCTTGTGTTGCGTTAAGTTATATGTTATCATAAAATGAGTGCTTTTTATCACATTCTGCTAATTTCAATATGTCAATGATACGACGATAAAGACAAGAAACAGATAACAACAGATGATTAATTTCATTTTAAAGTATAAATAACGATTGTTACTTTTATATTTATTAGAGAACATTTATTTAATGAATAATTCTATTCGCCACGTGGAAATATTTTATTAAGATAATTGCGGTACTTATATCAGAATTAATCTCCATTTTAAATGATTATACATCTTCCGTAAAAAATGACACAAAACAACATTTTGCTTCGCCAGTGTTCGAACTAATATTCATATTCACATAAAATAACATCTCAATCGGTGAAAATCAATAAATAAGAAAGGAAGGCAATGTCTCAATCTAGAAAAGTTTAAAATAAGAAAAAAGCAAAAGTATCAATCGGTATATACAGAAGAAAAATAAGTAAGACACCGTCTTCTTATAGAAATAGATTGAAGATTTTTTCCGAATTTATTTCAGTGGTGGTGGTATCTGCTTGCTATTTGCTTTCTCTCTTCTCATAAACACGTGAAATAGTTTTGTCAGGTAAATTTTATTTGCTAACTATTGCGTGACGGAACAGCTACATATATATATATGTATTAAATTAATATAAATTAATATAATTCTCGAAAGGGATAGAGCTTGAACTACAAAATAAGCTCAATATTTAGCATTAAATAGAGCATATGCATGTATAGCATTAAATTGTTAAGGACGGATGAACTTTTGATCCTGCTTATTTCTCAATCTGCCGAACTGTTTGTTTACATTTCTGCTCTGATGATATTATTTTTTGTTGTAAACTATCTGGACTTTTTGTTTACTATGCATATTATTGTAAACCGGATGATTTTGTGTGGGTATAAATTATTATAATATTATTTAAAATAAATAAATATAAATGATATAATAATATTTTAAACAAATACCTATATATATATATATATATATATATATATATATATATATATATATATATATATAGTGTGTAGATTTCAATTTAGTGTTGAGAATCTGAATAACAGAGCTCAATGTAATTTAAACAGAGCAAAACAGAATTATAAAAAGAAAAAACTATACACACATTAAGGTTGTACACATTATAACTTATTTCGACCCCTTAATTAGGTGTCCTCAGATGTATAAACAACCACGTCAAAAAACCAAATAATGAGAGAAATTGATCATCGTCTTAAAAAGATAAATTCACTTTTTTGATTGGTCTATGTAAAAAGGAGGTAAATGTTAAAATAATTGAGGAGGGGTGACAGAAGTAAAAGATTAATTTGACTATTTTTTTTATATATGCAGAAATATAAAAATATAAAAATATATATAAAAAGAATTCTTTTTTACTATTTAAACAAATAAATCATCTCATTTAAAATTTCGAATGTGAGCTTTATGGGTAAAAATATATGATGAAAGATTCGAGCGTTCACGATTAAAAACTACGTTTAATTATTTACGATTAAAAATTAAAAGACGAAAATGTATGACGAAGATTTCGGTTTAGATTAGAACATATTAAAAATTTAATTTGTATAACGTCAAGATTCGAGATGATTTACACTACGGAATTAAAGTTTAGCGACATTTAAAAACGGTTTATTTACAAATTGGTAAAGATTCGAGCGTTCACGATGAATTATTTACGATTAGAAATGAAAAGACGAAAATTCAGGACGAAGATTTCGATTTATATAGGAAATTATAAGAAACTTAATTGGTTATAACGTCAATACGGAATTAAAGTTTGGCGACATTTAAGCACGATTTATTTACAAACTAGAGTTTTACTAAATTGGTTAAGAAAAAAAACCAAAAAAAAAAAACCTTATTAATTTGTTAACATTTATTTGTACAGTTATAACATTTATTGTAACTATACTTTAAAAGAATTGTTGTTTTCAAAGAACTTTATAACGTGCTGTTGATTTTAAACCTGTGCCTGTGTCTACATTTAGCCATCAGTTCATCACGTCTATTTAAAATGTTATTGTCTTCATATTTTAGTATTCTAATTTTTTCCTCCAGGCACAAATTGCATCTATGTCTAAATCCTTTAGGAGTGTTCGAATGACATAGTATAGACCACGAAATAGTTGGTGTCAAATTGTTGTTTTTTAAAAACCACCAGTGTTTGGTTAATTCCGTCTTATTGGTGACGTTCGGGTTTAAAAATGAGTGTGTGTGTACGTAGAATCGTTGTTTCCACTTCCCGGCGGATATTCCTATGTATACTTTCTTATTGTTAGTATTTTCTTTAGGATAAATCGTAGCCTTATATACAACGCTTTCGACGTTACAGTTACCTTTAAGTGGGCAGTTATTTTTAATCTGACAATTACATTTTTTTCTCCGTTTTAGTTTTCTTACTCGATATTTTTTTATTATGTGTATTAATAATGTTCTCCATATTTTTGGTGCAAGAATAACTAATTTTCACAGTTTTCCTATTGAAAATTTTACTTAAAGGATTAGTCGTTTTAAAATGTTTATCTATTAGATTTAAAAATATTCTCCCGATATTAAGACTAGAAAGCTGGCAATATGGTGGCTTGAACCAGATAATTTTGCGTCCCCTGTTTTTGGGTTTATTTTTCTTTATATTTTCAGTATATATTAGTTTTTCGTTGTACCCACTATTACTTAATGCGTTCTCATATATATGTTTGCTAGTCTCAAAGATATTTTTATTTGATGAGAGTTTGTTAATTCTGGTGTTAATAGTTGTAGGAATTTGTTTTATAATGCATTTGGGATGATTGGATTTAGTGTTAATGTATAATGGGGTATGATTATCTTTATGGAAAGGTTGAAAAGTTCCCTCGTTTAAGTTTAGCGTAATGTCTAGAAAATTTACCTCGTTGCAATTAGGGGTCACTTCAATCCTCAAACCTAAATATTTAAAAGCCTTATTTAGTTTTTTATGCAGTCTAGATATTAGAGGACCATTGCTATTAGGTACAATGATCAGTCCGTCATCTCTATATAGGCCAATTTGGTTGGGGGTTACAATTCGACTGATCATATATATTATATAGATTCCCACCAAATCTGCTATTTGAGCTGAATCATATATATATAAACAATATTAAGCTAAATTCCATTGCCCAAGATTTTATTCATTTTTCTGTTTGTATTTTTTCAAATCCAATACATTTATACGGACCGTTTCGCACATAGACGAACAACCAAATTAATGTTTATTCCGGATCTTTCGACAAGGCAACAAACAAAAAAAAACATAAACCAATCAATTTACATTCATTCCAAGTTCCACCGAAGGAAAACATGGATATTACTAACCCATTTAGACAGCCATCTATATAAATACACACACACACACACACACACACACTGATCTTTATGAAAGATGGAGTCTGCATAATACGGCGGGTATATAATAACAATGGAACATATTTGCTTGGGATTTTATTATTTACTTTAAATTCCTCTTAGAATACACTGTATCAATCGGCAAATTGGAATATTAACCCTCTCAGTTTAGAAGTAAGTAGGCTGCAAACCGTTTAGCTCAGATGTAGTTCTCGTTATTAAACTTCCTCTGTAATATAACTTCCGGCGAGAGCTTCAGTTTCCCAAATTTATTAATTTATTGATTCAATTGTTAGGTAAAAGTACAGAATAGGTAACAAAGCCTCCATCCCCATGTTAAGAATGGCTTTCTAAATAATAACGTTATTATTTTAGCACGGTCCGTAAACTGTAGAAGTATCAAAATATCAAACCACCTATTTTATTACTTATTTTTCGTAAAATAAATTATTTAAAATAAAAATTAGTACAAAACTTTTACTGATTTTCTTTTTGTTCATTATTTCTTTACATAAAATACACAGGTGACTATTTCTCGGGAATCACCGCCTAGCTCTCTAAGACTTCCCGTTTGTGGTCGATTAATATTCCGGTTTGCCTATTAATTTTCTTTCCCCGCATGGGAGAGATACGATCTTTGAAACACGTGTGCTTACTTAGCATGTGCAAATCAAATTCCTATCCGCCACGTAACATATCTCAACTTCCTCTTTTTTTACATCAATTAATTTTAACCTTAACTTCAAAGCCGAAATTTCCGTCTTACATAATTTAATTTCGAAGTAGAAATCTCCCCTCTATGTACTTCACTAACCCCACGTACAAACTTTTTACACAATAATGCTTATACAAGAAAGTGTAATGAAAAACAAACAATTTTACTTATTCCCTAAATTATTAGGACATTTTAAAAAATTTTGCACACACACCCTTATCCCGAATTCCTGACGTTGGGCCGCCATTAATCGACTGCCTCTCCTGTACCAAACGGTCATAATTATAAAGAGAAGTCAGATAAAATCTATTGTAGTGGAAATTTTATAACTAAAATTGCTTCAAATTTACTGAAATCATTTTTAAATGAAAATTAAATATCAAGCAAAAATGGAATTTTCTTGATTACTGAAAACTATAAAATTGAATTAAAAAAAAAATGATTTTATTTTTAATTTAATTTAATTATTTTAGTGTGAAATTTAAAACTGTCTAAATTAAACTTAAAACGTTGTTTATGACCGTTTGGTACAAGAGCTATAGTCCACTGATGACAGTCCACGGTTACAAATTCGGAATAGAGGCGTGTGAGCATGACAATTTTATACCGCCAATCATTACTGACTTTGCAACCCAGACTTCTTTTACATACATTTTTAATATAAAGGAAATGCCTGTTCAGAATATGTGTCAACCGAGTATTAATCACTTATGTTCCTTAAAAGATGACTATTATTTGTCAATTACTTCTGTCAGGTAGTGCAGATTCTGCCGTAGGTTTATTATTAACAAACTATACTAGGCAATATTGTTAATTCGTTCAATGCATTTCAATGATTGTATGATAGTGGTGCATATTACAGTTTAGTAGAATGTTATTGTTGACACATTTCTATATTTCCCTTTCTCTCATGGGCTTGGATTAATGTTTTATTTTAACCAAATATATTACCCAGACCTTTTGAACTCTCAGTTTATTCTATCCATCCACCGGGCAACACCGTAACTCCCGCTAGTTTGTTATAGAAACAGAACACATTTAATCTTGTATGTAAAAATAATAATTTCACTCCTACAAATTCATATATAAAATTAATGTAATTTATGAGTTCACCTATTAACCTGAAAAATGTAGTTCTATGAACAACAATAAATTCGAAACGTCTTATATTGGCTATGAAATAACCAGTACGTATCATCTATGAGACCAAAATGCTATAAGTCAGAACGATGCTAACCTATAAAGAATTACAGCATCATATATTTTCTAACAAACAATACCAGAATTATTAGCAGATCTTCATGTATAGATTTTAGAAGCAATTTACTCCCAACTAAAACTAATATGCTTCTAATGAACATAAAAAAGATAAACATCGGATACTTTTTCTCTTGCGTTCTTGAAATATGTTCCCCTTTGGCTTTCATTTGTTTTGTTTTAGGTTGTCGGGAAATCAATCCTATAGATTATTTGATGCTCAAATACACAGCACATTTGATATGATTCGTTGAATACAATAAATTGAACACAATTATCTGAACATAATTCATTGAACACATAATGGAACACAATTCATTGAACATAATTATTTGAACAAAATTCATTGAACCAAGTTCATTGCACAGAATTATCTTAATCTGAGCACAATTCATTGAACACAATTCATAGAACACTGTTTCTTTAACACAATTCATTGAACACAATTATTTGAACACAATGCATTGAACACAACTATTTGAACAAAATTCATGTAACACAGTTCATTGCACAGAATTATCTGAACCTGAACACAATTCATTGAACACAATTCATTGAACACAATTATTTGAACACGATTATTTGAACAGAATTCATTGTAACATAATTATTTGAACACAATTCATTAAACAAAATTATCTGAACCTGAACACAATTCATTGAACACAATTAATTAAACGCAATTCATTGAATATAAATTGTTATTTTATTTACAACATGAAGAAATTTCCCAAGGGTACTAGCACATAAATGATCGCGATCAAGCCTAATGGGAGTAGGACGTTGTGAAGTGAATAACGACGAGAACTGACGATATGGGTGTATCAAGCTCAAATTCACTCGTTTACATAGCACCATTTTTACTTTCAAGTCATCCCTCTTGTAATTACGTATTTACATCCCTCCCACCGCCAGATGTGACATAGGGTCGGAAGATTAGAATTGAAAAGCCAGTGAATAAAATGAGGTGTACTCTCGACCACAAAACATCCTGAACAGCCGTGTAGGCATTACTATGTAAAAGAGCCTCATGCGATTAGAAATAAACTAGCCCCTTCTTAAAGAAAGAAGGCAAAGGCTGTGGCGTGGAGCTCATAGAACAACACAGAACCATACCTTAGCTTAACAGTAGCAAGATCATTGCTTCCTCAAAAATTACTCACACTGTTAGTCTGATTGTTGAGGACGTGTCACCGACTGGCATGAACATCATTAACTCGAGCTGTGTCAGGCCTCTCCTGTAAGCATCTGATTCTAATAAAAAACGAATCGGGGAAACCAATGACCACAACAGAATCAAGTCAGTCAAAAAAGTGTACCCTGCCGATTGATACGCATTTACTTTTTAAAATTATTAATCCGAATTGAGTTAAACCCGGTTCGAAATCAGTTTAAGTCCAGTTGTTTTCTCGAATGATATGTCTGCGAGAAGGATCATGGACTTACCCTGATAAAACTCTTTCTAAGAAACTGTTCGTGTAGACAGTAACATACTGAATGTCTTTAAGATGAATTAGACTAAGCTTATATGAACAAAGAATGTTTTAAGCTAATTTATATAGTTTACCACTGTGGGATTGAATAGCTTATTTCTAATGTATACTTACGATCACTTCAGATGGAAGGGATACCTCATTGGATTAGAAGATAAAACAGTAGTGATACAACAGGTAACAGAACAGATAGCTTTCTCCATGAAAGAACGTATCTGTATATTACATTGAAATAAGAACTATACTTATTTCAAAGTAAAATGTCGCCAGTTATTTTAATTCAGTTATAATATAACGAGCACCTTCTCCGTCTGTCTCTCTTTCTGTCTGTCTCTCCGTCCTGGAGAATTTTTGTAAACGTGAGAGGAGGGGGGAAGTAATTACTATTTAATTAATTTCAAAGTCAGAAACATACCAAATTCATTAGGGCACATATTTCATCCCCCCCCCAATTTTTTTGGGGGGCGGGAAAAAACATTTTGGCGGGAAATAATTTTTTTTTTTCCTTTTTAAACAAAAAGTATTCGGAGACAATTTTTTTCTTGTTTATACTAAAAATTACTCACCACCCAAGAACGCTGCAGCCTAGCAAAAATAGACGACCGTTAGAGTGTCTACTTTCGCTAGTCCACTTATAATAATACTAACACTTTCTCTGTCTGTCTTTCTTTCTGTCTGTCCGACCTGGAGAATTTTTGTAAACGGGATAGGGGCGGTGGAGGTAATAACTATTTAATTAATTTCAAAGTCAGAAACATAACAAATACATAAGGGCACATATTAACGACTAAATAAACAATAAATAATTTCGGCGTGATTCGAACCCGCAACCTTAACGTCAACTGTCTGATATGACATCGACTGAGCTACCGTGGGAAGTTATAAAATCCGTTTTGATTTTAATACTTAAAGAAATTTTTATTTTTCACTTCTTTCAGTTAGCAATTAATTTTAGTATTTGTTCTTCGAAAATACTTTGGGGTCTGCGTTTGCTCTCGATTTTTTTAAGGGTGGGGGATTTCACCACCACCACCACCCTCCCAATTTTTTTTTTGGGGGGGGGGGCGGGAAATTTTTTTTTTTTCTCTTTAAACTATATTTTTTGTCTCACCACCCAAGAACGCGACAGCCTACTAAAAACATTTTCGCTAGTCCACTTATAATATAACGAACACTTTGTCACGGACGCGATTTGAACTCGTAACCTTAACATCAAATCAGGACGAATTTTTCTGACATTCTACCAATGCTCCACAGTCCCAAGTATAAGTCAGCATTTGATTTTACGACTTACGTTATACAAATTTTTTTCCATTTCTTTTACTTAGCACAAAACATGTTCTTCGATATACTTTGGGATGCGTTCTCGCTCGCTTTTTTTTAAATTTATTTTTTTTCCTTTTTAAACAAAAAGTATTCGGAGACAATTTTTTTTCAACTAAAAATGTCTCACCACCCAAGAACGCGGCAGCCTAGCAAAAATAGACGACCGTAAGGGAGTCTATTTTCGCTAGTCTATTATATAAAAGGCAGTTGTCTGTGTGTAGGTGTGTGTGTATGTATGTCCATCTAAAAGTAAAAAACTAGAAAATAAACAGCCACATGTTGGTATATTCTTGATTGGCGTTTTCCCAGAAATAATATCTAAAAAAAATTTAAAATAATGAGTAATTCTTTTGAGGTCTGCAAACAGCCAGTAGTCATTAAGATCAAGTTTGGTGAATAGTGTCTATTGAAGCAATTCCAAGTAGTCTTGTCATCGTTGCGATCGACTTGTGATACGATAAATTGTTTTGGTGAAAGAGAACTTTTACTTCTTCATTTGTAGTCGTTTTTGGTGATTTCTTCCTTCAAACGCACCTTTGATGTTATATAATAGTCGCTATTGATGTTTCTTTCTTGTCTCAAGGTAATCGGTAAACAAAATACATTTCGCATCCAAAAATACAAAAGCCAAACCCTTGCCTGCTGATGTTTGCGACTTTAGTCGCTTTGGATGGTATTCAGCTCCTGCTGTCCACGCAACTGATTGCCGATTAGACTCCGGAGTGTATGTATTTTCATATATTGGTGCAAAACTCTTTTTTTGTAGCATTGAAACAGTTGGAAATAACGCTCTCAATCGTTGAAACGTTGAAACGTTGAAACGTTGACACGTTGACACGTTGACACGTTGAAACGTTGAAACGTTGAAACGTTGAAACGTTGAAACGTTGCAACGTTGACACGTTGAAACGTTGAAACGTTGAAACGTTGAAACGTTGACACGTTGAAACGTTGAAACGTTGACACGTTGACACGTTGAAACGTTGAAACGTTGAAACGTTGAAACGTTGCAACGTTGACACGTTGTAGCTTTCGATCGGCTGTTAGCAAACGCCGCAGTCATTTTTAACACAGCTTCGTTATTGACAAATGTCAATGCAAAAAAGTGAATAAACTGCTTTCCGATATCTTCAACTCCTTTGCATTCGCACGCAACAACAATCTATGATCGGACAAATTTGGGCGACCTAATTATTCAGAATCATTTGTGTCTATTCGAACGCGTTTAAAGTAAGCATACCACCTCCTACCCGTTGTTTTCGACGGAGAAAGTCCGAACAACACTTAGAAAGACATTTCTTGCTTGAACCATATTTTTTTCCATTATCAACGCAAAAAATAAGATTTTTCCAATATTTTGTAAATTTGCAACTTCACTCAAATTACAATGATTTGTAAACTAATAATCCGAGTCGGCTCAAATTTGAACACCTGCGCTTAGTACGTTATAAAATTCATATGGATATTTTATTAGTGGCGTCATCTATATGTCAGACCCGTGACTTATTGAGTGGTGTGTTATATATTCGCAGAATCGACTATCTAGAATGCTCTATTATGTTATGCTAAGTGGGAGTCTGTGAACTGTATTACCAGAGAGCTTAACCCGCAAGATTTCAATAGACATAAAAGTGAAGTCTACAGAAAAAAAAACTAGTTGTTTTTACAATATAGCCCTGGGTGTTTGAAGTGGAATGCGAACACCAATTCTATTGCCCAAGGTATCAATTTAGAATTCCTGAAATGTTACAAACTTCGATAAACATTGGGGACAACGAACCGGTTGAGGAAAATTGATTTCAAGCGTTCAGAGTTCCTACTAACTCTTTACTTACGCAGTAATACGCTTTCAAAAGCATGCGACAGCAATTCCAATCAAGCATAATATACACCGAAGTATTTGCAGTAAGTAGTGTGGTTCGCGATGCTATCAAACAAACAAACAAAAGCAAATGTATATATCTATACAGTTTTAGTCTAATCTTGAACACGTGTTTTGTTTCATTTCAATGTCAAACGAATTTTATTAGAGGATCATATTAGGATTCAACGATGTAATTTTACTTTTATCTCTATCTAGATAAAGTTAAGTATGTTTATAGATTTGTATGTACAGGATTCACTACTCAGCTAATTAACCGATCATTATGCATTTTGGAACACAGCTGCTATGCGTAAGGGCCCCACATATGAGCTATGTTTTGATTGATTTAGGTGTATACAAAAGCGGGGCAGAAAAGGGGTATAAGCCGTTCATCAAAATTCAGATAGCTCAGATTTTTATGAGATTTTAACAATAGGTATTGGACATCAATTATAAATATTTCGCAAATTTCAGTTTCTTTGAAGTATTTTAAAGGGTATTTAGGCGGGATAATATGGTTAAGACCATCTATTTGAAAATATATCAGATGTGCATTGAATTAGATCAATTGTAATAAAAAACAATTAAGAAATATTCCCTTAATTTCAATTAATTTGTAAGACTCCTTAAGCTTTAATCTGAAATTTTAGACGTTTTCTAGAATAAAAATCATATAATTGACTTTGATAAAAATTTAAATAATGATTCTAGACATAAGATTTAGTGGCATTATATCTTGATTTTACCTGTTCTGGGACGGGTGTTCGCCTTGTAGTAATATATTTGATTAATAATTTCATTCATATGTTTTATTAACATTCATCATTTCTTTAGCCTACCTCAACGTGTTTAGTACTAGTCAAGCAATGTTACTACTTCAATGTAAACATATATCATACGTATTCAGGGGTTTTACTCTAACTTTAGACTGTTTTCCCCTCATAAGGCGAAGAATTTCATAGTGGTGTTAAACTATGAAAGAAATCAACTGAAGAAGGTTATATTTGTCATTTTTAGCTCTACGGGCTGAGTTTTGAGTGTTTCAGTGAAACCAAAAGTACCAATGGAAGATAAAACTAATGTAGTTAAAATTTAAAATAGCACTAAATTACACACACACTATATATATATATATATATATATATATATATATATATATATATATATATATATATATATATATATATATATATATATATATGTATATATATATATTTATATATATATATATCCTTCGACCCAGGACTGTAACTTGCTAAACTTTGTCTCTGAAATCTGAAAGCATAGACACAGAACTTTCACTTGACTCGATTGTCAAATACATGTATTTGTGAGATTTTAATGTACACGACCGTGACCGACTTGGATTCCCCAGCTATACAGACGCAGCTGGTAACTCCACGTATATTTTCTCGATAGCGCACTCCCTTTCACAGATTGTCATTTTCCCGACTCCCCTCCCTGATCGTGTGGACCAGCAAGCCTTACTTGTCGACCTGTTCTTGACCTCACTACCCTAGGCTTGTGTGACGAATCCCCATAGCCCACTCGGAAACGCTGATCACCTTGTGGTGATGATTGATATCACCTTAAATCTCGTCTCAAAGCTGATGATCAACGCTCAATCAGAGATCACATCAGTGACGCCCCATGGAGTGAAACTTTTTTTCTCCTTGCTGATCAGTGCGCAAATTATATAACCGAAGTGGCCAAAGCAGGCATTGAAGCATATGTCGCCATGCTAAAGTTCTTCAGAAAGTCCCACTCTCCACAATGGTTCACCTCGGAATGTGCAGCGGCTATTGCACAGAGGCGGCAAGCATTCCTAAAATTCGACTGCCATAAGTCAACTATGCATAGACAGAAATTTATAGAGTCAAGAAATAATTGTAAGACAGTGATAGATGAAGTAAAGAGAAGGTATACACAGATGACTAGAAAACGCAGACGGTTGCAGAAACTAGATACACACGTATTTCTGGGAAATCTACAATAGTGTGTCTAACAATGGACAACTAAGAATTCCCCCGCTATCAAACCACAATGATGTCGTTTGCAGGGCAACTGATAAGGGTGAACTACTTGCCCAGTGTTTCGCCTTAAACTCCACTTTAGAGTCAGCAAACCACTCCCTCCCTATATTTGTCCATTGCGAACTAAAGTCACACTTAATGGGCTGGCCATCATCCCATCTCATGTCTTGGACATCATAAAAAACCTTAACACTTCCAAAGCATTTGTGCCTAATCTTATACCACTAATAGTAATACATAAATGCTCTGCTGAACTGGCCACTGTCCTCTCCAAACTCTACAACAAATGCCTTGCCGAATATTGCTTCCCTGATAGCTGGGAAATCGCGTCTGTAGTACCAGTCTTCAAGAATTCTGGAAATAGAACTGACCTTCAGAATTATCGCCCCATCAATCTACTCCCGTTCTTTGCTAAAATATTTTACTCTCTAATCAATCTTTCAATAGTTCGGCACCTCGTATATACTAAACTTCTTTCTGACCATCAGTATGGATTTAGGCAAGCATAGTCCACTGCGGATATCGTTCATTTCTGAACGCATATACCATACATTCGACAAGAAAATTGAAGCTAACGCGATAGCGCTTGATGTATACAGCCTTTGACATAAAGAGCTTCTCAGAAAAATGGATTCCTTTGATATAAAGAGCTTCTCGTAAACATTGATTCATATGGTATTACTGGACGAATATTTAATATAATTACATTCTTTCCTAACCAAAAGAAAAATCCAGGTTGTCATCGATAGCCGTTCATCCAAACAACATGGCATAAATGCAGGTGTACCACAGGGATCTATCCTTGGACCTTCATTGTTTCTTATTTTCATAAACGACCTCTCTGATGACATTGTATCTGAAAAGGGTATATTTGATGACGACACAACGTTTTGATCTCATCATGTGAGCAAAATGGACGCATATATCCGAGGCAATGCCCTCTAGCCTATAGTAGAATGGAGTCATCAATAGATGGTAACATTTAGTGCTGCTAACTATAAGAAACCTTTTCGGCCACCGATTGCCATGGAAAATAACACCCTATCTGAGAGTCCAACGTTCAGACTTTTCAGCCTAACATTCACAGGTAGCATGAATTGGAACAAACACATAGAATACATTGCAAAGAAGGTAGGATACCTCTACCCTGCTAGAAACTTTCTCAAACCTGGGAGTATTCTATATCTCTACAAAGCCACCATCCCTCCATGCATGGAGTATTTTGCCATATATGGGCTGGTGCACAATCCACTAGTCTCTCATTAGACAAGGTTAAAAAAAGAGTCGCGAATTTAATAGGTCCCTGACTATCTACCCAGCGCCAGCTCTGTCATATCGCTGCAATGTTGCATCCATGTCTTGTTTTACAAGTACTTCAATAGATTGTGCTATGATGAACTTGCTGCTCTGGTGCCCCGTCGACGTAAATACACTCGACTCACCCGACAATCAGCAAAATCCAATCCATTCAGTGTGATGGTCCCCAGATGTCGGAGAGCTTTTACTCCAATAGCTATTTTTCTCGTGCTACCAGTCTTAGGAACACATTCCCCGCTCCCTGTTTCCCCGACTGTACAGACACGCCGAAATTTAAAACTAATGTGAACAGGCATTTCGTTGCACAGCTCCTAATTTAGGATGACCCCTCCCTCAATAAAAAACTTTTACTCTAATTCTCAGTTTACTCTTACATCTACAGTGGCAGCTTGCCTTGTTTTGGGGTGAACTATGTAATATATATATATATATATATATATATATATATATATATATATATATATAGATATATATATATTTTAATGAAAAGATATTTGCATATTATTCGTAGTTTCTAATGAATTTTGCCTATTTTCAAATTTAAATTCTAACAGATGCATTCAAGGACTTTTTTAATTTTAACTATATATATATATATATATATATATATATATATATATATATATATATATATGTATATATATATATATATATACAGGGTGAGCCAAAAGTAGGTGGACAGTAAAACACATTTATCTTCTTGATTTACACAGCTTTGAAGTCTGCCTCTTACGCTTCAATGTTTTTTACTGTCCACCTTCTTTGTATAAATAAAAATGTATACTTATAAACAGCTCTACTTGGTATTGAGCACTTTTTATAAACACTTGAGTTTCTACGGATTTACATTTACAGAAACCAATACATGTACGATATATATATATATATATATATATATATATATATATATATATATATATATATATATATATATATATGTATATATATATATATATATATATATATTGCTTAAGGAAAGAAAAATAAACATGTTTTTATCGAGTACACCTTGCATTGAATAATCGCAGTTGAAATAGATTTGTGATTTATACATCTTTATCTCTCTTCCTTCATTTATATATATATATATATATATATATATATATATATATATATATATATATATATATATATATATATATATGTATATGGTATATATTTATATACATGGTGTGCTAAAAGAAGGTGGACAGTAAAAAACATTGAAGCGTAATAGGCAGACTTCAAAGCTGTGTAAATCAAGAAAATATATGTGTTTTACTGTCCACCTACATTTGGCTCACCCTGTATATATATATATATATATATATATATATATATATATATATATATATATATATATATATATAGTTAAAATTAAAAAATTCCTTGAAGGCATCTGTTAGAATTTAAATTTGAAAATAGGCAAAATTCATTAGAAACTACGAATAATATGCAAATATCTTTTCATTAAAAATCTGTTTTGTTTGTCTTACATTTTTCGGAATAAATTACCTTCTTTAGAATACAGGTATTACCTTTTTTAGGTAGTTTAGTTAAAATGAAATAAAGTTCTTTGAAAGCATTTGTTTGAATTTAAATTTGAAAATAGCCAAAATGCCTTAGAAACCACGAATAAGATGAAAATATATTTTATTAAAAATCATTCTTCATTTTCTTAATTTTAATAAATAATATTTATATCTTGGTCATGGCACCATTTTATTTATTGGAAATTTATTATTTGCTATTAATGCAATATTTTCCATTTCTAAAATTAGTCAAGATTTCTTATATTTCGAAATAAGATAAATTTCACAATGTATTTATCAACTACTTTTAGAAATTTAGAATATTGAATTAATAGTAAATGATGAATTCTCAATAAATAAAGCGCATGCCATGACCGGAAATCGAAACCGAAACCTTGAGAGATTCTGTCTGAGGTTCTACAAACTGACCTATTTAGACTTTCTTATGAATAGAGCATAAAACATTACTTTAGCAAATTAATCATAGCTTTTGCGTGACGTCATAAAGTTATGAATAACGTCATATTTCTAAACATGAATTCAAACGTAAGCGATACTAAAATAGATAAATGAATGAATTAACATTATCAATAGCGTTTGAAATCATTTTAATCGTCCAAAATAATTTATTTTGCTTTTACTAGGAGTAAGTATCGTATGTAGAAAATAACTATATACAATACCTACATACAATAACTACATACAATTATATAATCCTTCCACTCTAGAAAACATATGCGACCGGGGGGAGCATATATTTGCTAGTTTCTTTACAAATAATAATTTTTTACAATTGTTATTAAATAGCTTATATGGATCAGCATTACAAAATTGTTCCATTGCAGAGTCTATATATTTATTCATATTTTCATTCTAACCGTTTAAATCAACTCCATATATGCGTATTCACTTTTACTTGTACTTAACATTTCATTCATTTTTATTTCGCTTTGTTGTATTTTCTAATCTTATATATACCGTTTGTCTTTTTTACAAAATAATCATCATTTTAATAAGCTTCAAAAGCTTTAAAAAGCGTTAAATTTGATTATTAGAGTATCGTTTGGTCATTAAACAAATAGTTATAAAACAATAACTAATTTTGTTAAGTTAATGTTGTTTAATTTTAAAGCTCAACATTACTATATTTAAAAGTTTAAATGCACCCGAATTCCTTTCAAATTTACAATGCTCACTCGGTAATTTATTGATTTTCACCTATTAGTAAAAGAATAAAATGGTTGACTTATTTATGAAGTAAACGAAATTCATTTTTCTGGATTCCATTTCGTACATATATCTTTTTAAATAGTATTTTTTTAAATTCTTTTGTGTACTATACGTTATAGCATAGTTGATTCTAATAAATAATTGATTAATATTAAATAACAAATGTGTAAATAACGTAGAGATGAGAAACACATATACACAAACACATGAAAAGTGGTCACAAAATGATATTAATACTCGAAGAATTCCTCTCCTTGGATGGGTAAATTGAATTCTCCGAAGAGAACAATTTCGCACCACATGTATGCCCCCTTACGAATATTACAATCAAGATATAATGCTACTGAACTTCATGTCTAAAATAGTTATTCCAATTTTGATCAAAATGCATCACATGATTTGGATTTTAGAAAATGTCTAAAATTTAAGGCTTAAGGTTAAGGGGTCTTAACAAGAAATTGAAATTCAAGAGATCTTGTTTAATTGGTGTCTAATGACCACGGATCAAATTTAATGCAAATCTGAAATATTTGAATTTTCAAATCAGAGGTTGTGTCTATATATCCTGTAAACCCATTAATATACTCCAAAGAAATTGAAATTTGGTAAATATTAATTTATAGCTATTGCTAAAATTTCACAAAATTCGGAATGAATTTTCACGAAATTCGGAGGGTTTGAATTTTCACGAAGCACTTCCACCCATTCGTTACCCCTTTTTCATAAGACTAAATTAAAGTAAACATAACCCACATTACCCAATTTTACGACCTGCAACAGTGTTCCAAAATTCATGATTTATTTATTAGTTAATCTAATACATAGAAATATATAAACACTAACAGGATCCGTGCCCCGGCATTGCTCGGGAAAGTATATTAATTAAAGAACTCATTAAATTCCTGCACGCAACGTTGAACTATTGATGTATTTGCTGCTTATGGTTATCCGGTGCGAATGCAGACTCCACGAGGATAACGTGAAACATTAATTCAAGTCACCCGGACTAATGAAGGTCGTTTGCTTTAAAAAGACGCGGGACTGTTAAAAGTCAATTACATCAAACTAAAAAAAAGAAAAACAAAAAGGACATCGATAAAAAGAAAATTAATTTATTTGTTCACTTTTCTTTCTGATTATCATAATACGTAAAAAGTCCGATTTAGAGATGGGAGTGATTATATAAAAACGTTTGTGTTAACGAATGCTATAAACAGCGAGTCGTAATCAGATACGTGTACTTAGTATTTGCTGACGAAATGATAAATCTTCCAGTCTTTTCTTTGTTGCTAAAGTATATCTCCAAACAGAAGCTATGAAATATATTTTTTTAAAAAAGAAAGTATAACGAAAAGTAGGAATAGAAAGCGAATTAAAACGAAATTAGCAGCTATCTTGCATAGACGCGTTTTATTTCATTATGTATTCGTCAATTACATTCGTAGTTTATTTCGATGATCCTTCGCGAATGTATGTAAATAGGCGAAAACCAAGAAATAAAGAACAAAACATGTGTAAAAAATATTTTATGTGACGCTGGAATGTAATTGTTGTCGTGATATGAATCATGAAGTGAGAGAAACTCCCAAAAAGTATATTTAAAATGAAAATGTAAAATAGTTCTGTGTTTCTTGTTATAATAAACCGCTATGCCTCTATTTCACAATCTTAAAATGCCCCCGGAAAGGAGAAAAAGTATTTAAATGAAGTTATCTGTTTTAGATTTAAAATCTAGTGTAGTATATAGGCCATAGCAAGAAGAAACATATAAAATGATAGCGGTCAGCCTATTAAGAAAAGTTATGACACTAAAAGTCGGTGACGTAGATATTAGCATGAGAGTGAAAATCCCTGCGAACTCCTCTGTGAATAGCTGTGTTGGTAAAAGCAGATTACTCGTAAAAGTGTAAGACATTTTGAAAGGGAACGGACGAACCCATCAGGAATTGACCTAAGTGGCTGGTGGAACGGATTAGCATATGAAAGTTTAGGTTAAAAAACTATGAGCGTCAATAAAATTGGGGAAATCGACTTTACTTTATTATATACTAGCTGACCCTTGTCCCGGCGTTGCCCGGGAAAGGAGATTAACTCCAGAAATTCCATGCTCAACTTTGAACGATCCAACACGAACATAGACCCCACAATGTTATAAGCAGATCACTAGAATTTTACTATGTATTTACTTTATATATTCCGATATACCTAACTTTATATAAATAGAGATAGAGATGGATTTGATAAAAAGTGACGCTATAATTAGGTGGCAGCTATCCTAAAACAAAGAACAATAACATCGAGTGTCCACTCCAACGGCGAGAACCGTTAGAACCGATATTATTTTTATTGTATATTTTGCATTTAATATTTTATTTCCTTTGTATTCTATTCCATTGAATGTTAATGCTGTTCGATTTTATGTTCCAACGAGTCTAGTCTTTTTACTAACTAAAGATGAAAGACGAATCCGCCTGTGTGTCTTTGTAAGGAGAACTACAAAATAAACAAAATAATTCGAATTAAAAATATAGATAAATTCTGGGCAATAATAATAATAATAATAATAATAATAATAATAATAATAATAATAATAATAATAATAATAATAATAATAATAATAATAAAAAAAAAAATAATAATATATTATTATTATTTTTATTATTGTTATTATCATTATTAAAAAATGCCTACTCTATAATAATCGCTCGCCTATAATACATATAAGCCATTATCTTCTAAAGGTAAAAATAGAGGCCGTACCAGAGACCGACCATCTGATAATGATACTGAAAGACAAAAAACTCCCGGAAGAGCCAAGCAAAATATATTACTGGCGATGCCTTCCAGCGCCCTAGTTAGTAGCGCATCTTAGAAATAATTATGTATATTGTTTTCCTTTGTATAATTATCCTCTTAAACGTTGATATTTATATTTTGTACATTTCAGCCGATACGTTTTCGGACCTTCTTCAAGTGTATTAATAATTTATTTTGATGTTTTCCAGTGTTTAAGTATGTCTTTGATTATATGTTGTCGCTGTTTATTTCTGCTTATTTAGAACTGTAAAAATGGAAATATCAAAGTGTATGCAATTATGTCTAATTGTTTAACTGAATCGTTGTAAAAATGGTAATATAAGTTAGGATTAGGACAATAGCGCGAAAAAAGTCAATGTAAAAAATAATAACTCCTCATTGCAAATATGGTCGCAGATTATGCGATTGACTATGCCGAGTTCAAATACTACCAGATCTATTCTGTTAAATCATACATTAATATCGTTGGAAAAAGCATGAACCTGCAATTTGTCCAGATATTGATAAACTAGAGATTATTTAAAACTAATCATATAGAAGTAATCGTTGACAACATGTATGATGTTTCGGCATTGAATGACCCAAAAGGTGTTGCTATGCCGTAAAACACATTCACCAAATCCAATCAATAGTGTTAAGTTTCTACGCTGACGTTGTAAATCGAATAAACATCAACTTTAGCAAAACACCCAACAGTTGTATTAAACGGCAGAGTAAGTAAAGATCGAGTATGTAGAATAACAGAGCTATTAAGCTTACATGTTAAGCATATGTACGGATTTATTCGCGAATAAGATAGTAAAAACTTACTCTCTTGCTGGGGGTCTCAATTGATTCAGACGTCTGTTTTGTTCCCTTCCCCTCTCCCTCGGAAGCAAGCGAAGAGAAGCTTGTGTAATATGTATGCAACTTTACAAAACTTACAAAACTTCTCTCTTGTGAGAAATTGAAAAATATTAAATTGTTATTAAAATGACTGGATTCGGCATTATATATGTATAAAAGAGTTGGTATTTTAAAACATCTTTCATTTACCCCAAACTAGGCACGTCTCCACTAAGAAGTTAAGAGCTACTGTGAATTAGGGGTCATACCTACATGGACATTCTAATTAGGGAGTTGAGCAGCCAGATGTCTCTTCACATTACATTTGAACTTCTGCATGTTAGTACAGTCAGAGAAGCAGGAGAGAGAAATGGAATTTCAAAGGCTACCAGTTCGAGGAAAAAACTATTGGAGTAGAAAGCTTTCTGGCATCTGGGAACCTCTACAGTAAAGGGTGGGGTTTTGCTGCTTGTTAAGTTCGTCGCGTATTTTCGTCGAGGGGGCATCAGTGACGCGATTCAATCGGAGCACATTCCATTGAAGTACTTGTAAAACAAGCATAGCAATGCAACATTGCTGCGATAGGACAGGGGTTGGGGCGTGATTAACAGTGCAAGACCTATCGGATTGAACACCCTTTTATACCCTGTCTTATATGGAGAGACGAGTGGTTGATGCTCTAGCCCAGATGTGGCAACGATACTCCATGTATGGGCGAATGCTGGCTTTGTAGAGATATAGGATACTGAAGATGTGAACATTTTTCGAGCGCAGTAGAAGGAGCCCACCTCGTTTACGGCAGCCTTGGCAATGTCTTCTATGTATTTGCTCCAATTCCTGTTGCCTGTGAATGTTAGACCGAGGAGTTTGAATGTTGGGCACTCAGGTAGGGTGCTATCAGCCATAGCAATTGGTGGTTGAAAAAGTTTTCTGATAATTGTTAAAGGAAAGGAGATTTATCTTAGTAGCATTAAGTGTTACCATCTATTACGCCCCTATTCCACTACAGACTGGAGGTCATTTTCTAAGAATTCAGATATTGCATTGAATAAGTGTGTATTCGTTCTGCCTACATGTCAAAAATAGAGCGTGGTGCTATCAGCAAATATACCTATCTCGGACACAATTTTATCAGGAAGGTCGTTAATGAATATCAGGAATAATAAAGGTCCAAGGATCGATCACTAGACACATCCGCATAAATGTCATGTTGTCATGTATAACCATCGGGGATAAGCTGGATTGTTCTGTTAGCTAAAAGGGATTTTATTATATAAAATATTCGTATAGTAATACCGTATGATTTAATTTTCTTGAGATGACTTTCTTGAGAAGACTTTGGATATATCAAGCACTACGCTCTAACTTCACCTGACTTGTACAGTGCATGGTATATGCGTTCGAAGATGATAGTTAGGATATCCGAAGTAGCACGGGATTGCCTACATCCATACTGTTGATGAAAAGAAGTTTTGCATTTACGAGGTGGTGGACTATCGTTTAATGGATTAAGAATTTAACGATTTTAGCGAAGATGCGTTTAAGTTCTTTCATCCGAGTTCTTGAACACTGGTACCACAAAGGTAATTCCCCATCTATCCGGGAAGCAAGATTTGGTAAAGCATTTGTTGTAGAGTTTGGAGAGAACAAGGGCTAGCTCAGCAGAGCATTTCTTTATTAATATAGCAGGGATAAGAGCAGGCTGACACTCATTAGAGCTGTCTATATATTTTATCATATCTCAAACATCGCAAGAGATGATTATCATATCATTGAGTTTGGCTTCTGTCGCAGTGAGAAATTTTGAAGGGAGTGGTTCGTGGGGTATAAGGTGTAGTTTTAAGCGAACCGTTGGGTAAGCAGTATAGCCCACCAGTTTCCGTGCAAGCGACATCAAGGTAGTTGGATAGTAAGGAATTGTTGATTGACAATTATTCACCACATTATTTCAGAATTTTCAAGAAATTGCGAGTTCCTAATTTCTGCGACACAATGCGCTTTATGGTCATTTAGGTATATCTCCTCTTGGCTGCGGCTATTTAACTTTTACAATGATTTCTAGATGCCACAAACATTTGCCTATGTATATCTGACTT
Source organism: Sepiola atlantica (assembly GCA_963556195.1). Classification (NCBI taxonomy): domain Eukaryota; kingdom Metazoa; phylum Mollusca; class Cephalopoda; order Sepiida; family Sepiolidae; genus Sepiola; species Sepiola atlantica. Next base: position 207,831,386 of record OY744515.1, on the reverse strand, counting down.
ATGGCAACTGAATCGGCGGAACGCTTGCTGCATATGCGCAATAGTAGCTGCACAGGTTGAAGTGAACTATTGGGGTAAGTGGGGCTTGCTACAGAATTCCTGCGTGGGACATGTGCTTCAATGCTTGCTTTGATTTATTTAGTTTCTTCATTTTAGCATTATTCGACAGAGAAGGAAAATATTTTACTCCATAGGGCATCTTAGATGTGATCTCTGATGGATTCCCAATCACCCCTTTTGAAGCATCTCGTGATTTTGAATAACGGTTTTTAAGCTTGGGGTCGAAATTTAAGAGTGATATCTACTATTATCCCAAGGTGATCAGCGTTCCCGAGTTGGCTTTGGGAATTCGTCACACAAGCCTCTGGCAGTTTAGTCAAGAATAGATCAAGAATGAAGCTTGCTGATCTTCACGATGTGGGAGGCGTGTCGGGAAGATGACAGTCTGTGAGAGGGGATAAGATATAGAGAAACTATACATGCTATTGCCAGCTGCGTGTATATAGCTGGAGAAAGCGAACCAATTACTGTGGTGGAAATTAAAATCCCTAAATAGATGTATTTGGACGCTCGTATCTAAAGAGAGTGCTGCATCCATACTATCAGAGACATGGTTGAGCAGGGTACAGTCCTGGGTCGAAGAAGAACGGTAGAGGCGATATAAGTAACTAACACTGTAGTTAATGGTTAATCTAAAGCCTATGAAGGTCGGATCTTTTTTTATTCTATGCCGTAACAAAACAATCAATCACGTATTTCGACAACCTGCTTCTCCCGTCAACCTTTCGCCCCATCGTCCTTTCACTGTCGGTATCATTCAGCTCGAATACTTAACTGAAAGCACACTTAACCCAGATTATATCTCGATATATCATTCTCTAAAAATTATAAAATAAGTACAGAAACATACCGCTGACGTCACAGATTAGAAAGCACTTCTTTGTTCTCTTTTTTCTTTGGATAGAAAACTACTTAAAGTTTAAACTGCTTTTAGATTTGAAAATCATACTTTTATTTCTATGATAATTTTATTTTCGTATTATCCTTTGTTTTTGTTTCAACTTAACATTCAAAATACAACATAAAATACCTTCATGACGCTACCTAAAATAAAAGCACTGTTGAAAACTCCGAAAGCCCAATAATAATGTCCTATGATTTCCTGTTTAATTCCCCCGTGTGTAGGCAGAATGTTATCCGTTTGAAATATCTCCATAAAGCAACTTAACGACTTTATAATATAGCAAAAAACTATTTGTTAGATACGTCCAATCATCTATGTACGGCGGTTTGTCTGTCATGCTCAGCTTTGAAATAGACATTGGCCGATCTTTTTCATACCAGACGACGTTCGTCTCAGCAACTAATTCGATAGATAAGAACTGTGGTGTTGCCCTCGGGCCTTCTTATGTCAAGATGCGGTATTGTCCAGCTCAGCCTGATGAGAGACACTCTCCCATGAATTATAGAGTTTGTTTATTGTCGATCGTCTGAGGCTATCATACCAGGGAATGCTGAGGGTCTGTTCATGGGTATTTTTGTAGAGCGAATCTCGACAATCAGCGCGACAATCGAAAGGTTCACATTCAAACCACAATAAAACCGACGGAGGAGGATGAGGTCTGTGGCATCAGCTGGTCCTGCTTAGTGGCGGTGAGGAATGGTTCTGTTCATCCTAGAAAGTCCACCCGTCCAGATTTTATCTTCTCTCTTAGTTTATTGCCAAGCGTTTGAAACTCCCGTACTGTAGAATACCGACTGAGTTGTTCAGGCTAGTTTTGCTAGCCCAGAATGCACCAGCCTTCTGATACGCTGACTTGTCCTACATCCTATCTTCCCGGCTGTGTGATACATCTTCCTGTGCTGAGAAGAGAGTACATATCACCAATCCGAACACCTAGAGACTTCTATAGCAGTACATAACTATGTTTTGTCGGGATAAGATATAACCAGCCCAGTCTTAGGAGGTGAACCCTACAAGTATTCCCACTTCCCTTGAGTGGGATTGTTTACTGCCGATCATTTGAGTCGTCCCAACCGAGGAGGCTGACAGGTCAATTCATGGCTATCTTCGTATCCAGGCAGAGTGCCCTTCGAGAGGGAGGGGGGGGGGCGTTCCCTACTTTCCAGCGTTATGGCACATCTTGCTGCATTGGAAAGCAAGCAAATAAATAGTCATGGTTCACTTTGGCATAATTCTGGCTACCTAGGGACTGCATTGGTGAAAACGAAGGAAGCTATCCCGCCAGGCATTACCAACTCTTTTGGGAGGAGTGTTGGTTTATTTCCGATTGTTAAAAGCACCCCTTACCATAAGATACCGACGGGTCCGTTCTTGGCTATTTTTGTACCCGACCAGATTGCATCCTCGGGGGAGCTGGATTTCGCTATTTTCGAGCCTTGTGCCACATCTTATTTACGTGAAAAACACGTAACTAAGACGTTTTGAATATCAGTTTGCCCCTTTCTCACGGTTAAATTAGATGCGCTGATGCATCTTTACAAGAGGCTTCATTCGTTGTTGGCCGGTCAGTATTTTGATATATTTTATCGCTACACGCGTAAATTGAATTGGCATATCTTTAAAATATTCTATCTTGTTAACCATTTATTTTTGTTGTATTAGAATTAAATTTTAGTCAAAGAATTCGTCATAAAACTCTAAAGCTTCATACTTTCATTTTTGTTCTGCTATTTTTATTTTTAATTATGTCGGTTTCTTTGAATAAAATGTGAATACAAAAATGATTTTTGATAAATAGTCGACTGATCAAAGATATCGCAATGTAATATCCACTGCTACCTAATGTGGTATAAAATGCATACTAAAAAGCCGTAAACGCGCTTTTAATACAAAAACGCATATCCAATCTGCACGTTAGACAAACACAATTTTATTTCAAACTTTAGCGAAACAGACCAACGAAAATTCTATTTAAACTCAAGCGTGATAGACAAACGAAAATTCTATTTAAAATTCAAACGTGACAGACCAACGAAGATTTTATTTCAAACTTAAACTTTGACACTTAAGAGAGACAGAAAAACGAAAATTCATTTTAAAACTTTAACATGGCAGACAAAGAACATTTTTAATTAAAACTTCAGCATGACAGACCAACAAAAAGTTGACTTAAAACAAAAGCGTGACAGCCCTACGCAAATTCGATTTGGTGACAGACCAACCAAAATTCTACTTCAAACTTAAACGTGACAGACCAACTGATTAATATATGATTATACATTTGAATAGAAACTGAAAATAATTCAAATGTGAAATGTTATCTAAATTCACAAGAATATATTAACAAACCTTTAAGGAATGGATAAACCCTTACAGTTCAGTAAAGCTTTCAGATAAGTCTAATTGATTATAATTAATTACTGTGATAAAGCGCAATCAGAAATATATTGAGCCCTTTGTATATTCAAAGTCTGCTCTCTTGATTCGGCTCGGTTTCAGGTTTATATACAAACAACCGTTTTTAGAAGACGTTGATTTTTTATGTTATATATATATATATATATATATATATATATATATATATATATATATATATAAAGGTCAAAGTCAGACCTAAATAGCAATACATCGGCTTAATCGATGTTTGATTCTAACTAGCCAGTCATGTTTGAAATAATCGTTCCGTGTCATTTTGCCAGAAAAATTTAAATTCCAACCAGTCTCATCATTTTCATATTCTATCCGGCCACATAATTTTCCAGTAGAATACACTGCACGAGATTCACTGTTTCTTAGAAATGGAAATTTCAGAATGGCTCCTACACTAGCTGGGTACGTAAATATTCGCATATTTTACCGCATTTATTGTTTAACAATTTAATGCAGACACTTGTTATATATAACATTATTACCAATTTCCTGACTCTTCTATGTTAAACATACTCACAGCTGGTACGCATAAAAATACATCTGAATTGCTACCAGTCAAAATAATTACATTTTTACTTTGGTCACACACAGGGAAAGAAAGAAAAAAACAATTTAATATAGTCAAGATGCCACGCCCAAAATACCTTTATTTGTTAAAAACATTTTTTGAATAAACTATGTTTCAGTAAATCACATCATTGCGTTTGTTACAGATAAAGGAAAAAAAACTTCCGGCAGAAAGAGAGGAGGAAGGAGAGGGAAGAAATAGGATATATATATATATATATATATATATATATATACAGTAGTATTTCATGTATCCACATAAAAGTTTATAAGTAGATATAATTTTTAATTTATCAATTTTCAGTATTTACTTCAACAGTGCTCGATACGTAAGTAGAGCTAGGTAGTAAGCTATGAAAATATATTTATGGCAATTAAGCTACACAGAGGCTCCCGCGATTCATCTCCGGCTGAAGATTCCCACCGGATAAGAAACGCGGGAGCCTCTGTGTAGCTTAATTGCCATAAATATATTTTCATAGCTTACTATATATATATATATATATATATATATATATATATATATATATATATATATATATATATATATATATTTAGATTTTTCACTTATAAAATAGATCATTCAGTAATAAAATAGATCATTCCTTATATATATATATATATATATATATAGAGAGAGAGAGAGAGAGAGAGAGAGAAAGAGAGAGAGAGAGAGAGATAAGGAAGAGAGAAAGAGAGAAGTGAAAAAATCAATATGGTCAACAAGTCATGCACGATATATAAGTTTTTACTCCTCTATTTATTTTTTATTTTTCTTTTAACTGTTTAAGTTAATATTTACAATTAAATACAATCTGTTTCTTCTAAGATTGTGTTTGGCTACTGTCAACTACTTTAGACTTATATGCTTATTTGTTTTCTACATCAAATAATACAAAAATATATTGTCAACTTAGAATATTTCTCCTTATTTTTTCAGTTCAGGTGACGAGAATAGGGGAAAAATAGACCAGCATACATTCTACGATATTACTTAGTCGGTTATATATTATTAGTGGAAATTGAATTTCATATCTCTCGCGTTGACACATTTTCTTTTTCAAATATAATATATTTAACCCTTCCTAAAAAAGGAAAACCACATGAAATAAAAACCTTTTTTGTTTTTTTCGCTACTGAAAACAATAAAAATAAAACACTTTTTCCCCTCGTTACTTCTTTTTGTGCGTGCGTGTGTGCAGAGGTAAACTAAATAAACAGCCAGTCAACGCTAGGCAGAGTCATTTAGTATATATAGTATACTAGCGGGGCTACCCGGCGTTGCTCGGGGTCATAAAAACATATATTTGAAGAAAGATCGTGTGTGTAACATCTTTATATTCAAACTTCTATGTCCGCCCCCTCTCTCTATAGCCGTCTCTTTATCTGCTACCTTTCTCTTCCCTGGTCGCCCCATTTCACCGCTACTTTCTAATTTTGCCTTTTGCAAAAGCTGTTTCTTCCCCACCATTTCTCCTATTGCCCAGGGTAATAGTATGACATATTTCTATAAAAAGTAACACCTCTATCTGCGCCTTCTATATAGGTACTTATCTCCACCCCGGTGTTCATACTATATACGTATCTATCATCACCCCGGTGCGCATACTATATACGTACCTATCGCCGCCCCAGTGCACATACTATATACATACCTATCGCCGCCCCGGTGAAGATACTATTTAAGTACCTATCGCCGCCCCGTTGCGAATGCTAAATAGTACCTATCGTTGCCCCGGTGTGAATGCTAAATACATACCTATTGCGCCCCGGTGTGCATGCTACATAAGTACCTATCGCTGCCCTAGTGCGAATACTAAAGACATACCAATTGCGCCCCGGTGTGCATCCTACATAAGTACCTATCGCTGGCCTAGTGCGAATAATTAATATGTACATATTGCCGCTTTGGTGTGAATGCTAAATACGTACCTATCGCCGACCCAGTGCGAATGCTAAATACGTACCTATAGCCGCCCTGGTGCGAATTCTAAATACGTACCTATAGCCGCCCCCGTGGCGAATGCTAAATACGTACCTATCACCACCACGGTGCGAATGCGAAATACATACCTTTCGCCGCCCCGGTGCGCGTGCTATATATGTACTGATCGCCGCCGCAGAGCGCATGCTATGTACGTACTTATTGCTGCCCATGTGTATTTTCTATATACGTAGCTATCGCCACCCCTGAATTCTGAATACGTACCTATCGCCGCCCTGGTGTGGAAGCTAAATACGTACATATCGCCGCCCCGGTGCGAATGCTAAATACATACCTATCGCCGCCCCGGTGTGAATTCTAAATACGTACCTATCGCCGCCCCGGTGTGAATTCTAAATACGTACCTATCGCCGCCCCGGTGCGGAAGCTAAATACGTACATATCGCCACCCCGGTGCGAATGCTAAATACATACCTATCGCTGCCCCGGTATGAATGCTAAATACACACCTATCGCCGCCCCGGTGTGAATTCTAAATACGTACCTATCGCCGCCACGGTGGGAATTCTAAATACGTACCTATCGCCGCCCCGGTGCGGAAGCTAAATACGTACATATCGCCACCCCGGTGCGAATGCTAAATACATACCTATCGCTGCCCCGGTGTGAATGCTAAATACATACCTATCGTCGCCCCGGTGTGAATGCTAAATACGTACCTATTGCCGCCCCGGTGTGAATTTTAAATATGTACCTTTCGCCGCCCCGGTGTGAATTTTAAATATGTACCTTTCGCCGCCCCTGTGCGCGTGCTATATACGTACCTATCCCCGCCCCGGTGCGCGTGCTATATATGAACCGATCGCTGCCTCAGTGCGCATGCTAAATACATACCTATCACTGCCCCGGTGCGCATACTATATACGTACTTATCACCGCCCATGTGCACATGCTATATAAGTACCTATCACCACCGCTGAATGCTAAATAAGTATCTATCGCCGCCCCGGTGTGGAAGCTAAATACGTACATATCGCCGCCCCTAAATTTGAGCAGACCCCTAAAAAATTTGGTCTGACCCCTAAAATTTTCCCCGACCCCTAAATCTCTCAAGCCCCTAATTTTTCACTCTCCTCCAACCATGAGAAATATTCTGACTTCAAAACAAAAAAAAACAAAAAAATATGGCCTGACCCCTAAAAAGTTCCACCTGACCCCTAAAATTTTCCCGACCCTTAATCTCTCTAGCCCCCTAATTTTTCACTCTCCCCCAACCATGAGAAATATTTTGAGTTCAAAACCAAAAAAAAGAAAAAAATTTGGCCTGACCCCTAAAAAGTTCGTCCTGACCCCTAAAATTTTCCCCGACCCCTCAATCTCTCCAGCCCCCTAATTGTTCACTCTCCCCCAACCATGAGAAATATTTTGACTTCAAAACCAAAAAAAACAAAAAAATTTGGCCTGCCCCCTAAAAAGTTCCGCCTGACCCCTAAAATTTTCCCCGACCCCTCAATCTCTCCAGCCCCCTAATTTTTCACTCTCCCCCAACGATGAGAAATATTTTGAGTTCAAAACCAAAAAAAAGAAAAAAATTTGGCCTGACCCCTAAAAAGTTCGTCCTGACCCCTAAAATTTTCCCCGACCCCTAAATCTCTCCAGCCCCCTAATTTTTCACTCTCCCCCAACCCTGAGAAATATTGTCAGTTAAAAACCAAAAAAAAAAAAAAATTTGGCCTGACCCCTAAAAAGTTCGGCCTGACCCCTAAAATTTTCCCCGACCCCTCAATCTCTCCAGCTCCCTAATTGTTCACTCTCCCCCAACCATGAGAAATATTTTGAGTTCAAAACCAGAAAAAAGAAAAAAAATTGGCCTGACCCCTAAAAAGTTCGTCCTGACCCCTAAAATTTTCCCCGACCCCCTAATCTCTCCAGCCCCCCTCCCCCCGAATTTTTTTTTCAGTGTCCCATAACCCTGAGAAATATTTTAAGTTCAAAAAAAGAAGAAAAAAAAAAATTTGGCCGGACCCCTAAAAAATTTGGCCTGACCCCTAAAATTTTCCCCGACCCCCTAATCTCTCCAGCACCCCCCCCCCCAACTTTTTTGTCAGTGTCCCACAACCCTGAGAAATATTTAAAGTTCAAAAAAAGAAAAAAAAAAAAAAATTTGGCCGGACCCCTAAAAAATTTGGCCTGACCCCTAAAATTTTCCCCGACCCCCTAATCTCTGCAGCCCCACCCCCGAATTTTTTTTTCAGTGTCCCACAACCATGAGGAATATTTTAAGTTCAAAAAAAAAAAAATTTTCCCCGACCCCCTAATCTCTCCAGCACCCCCCCCCCCAACTTTTTTGTCAGTGTCCCACAACCCTGAGAAATATTTAAAGTTCAAAAAAAGAAAAAAAAAAAAAATTTGGCCGGACCCCTAAAAATTTGGCCTGACCCCTAAAATTTTCCCCGACCCCCTAATCTCTCCAGCCCCCCCCCACACTTTTTTTTTCAGTGTCCCACAACCCTGAGAAATATTTTAAGTTAAAAAAAAAAAAAATTTGGCCGGACCCCTAAAAAATTTGGCCTGACCCCTAAAATTTCCCTCGACCCCCTAATCTATCCAGCCCCCCCCCCCCGAACAAATCATATATTCTCTCCAAATATGATCTGAAGTTAAGATCGGATTATAACTATGCCTGATAAGATCTCAGTTTATAATAACTGTTGATCGATAACATCGACATGCCAGTGTCGCAGATTTAGTACATGTCTGTGTAAATAAAAATTATCATATATATATATATATATATATATATATATATATATATATATATATATATATATAACTGTTTCGAAAATTATTGACATCAACTTTTGGTAAGCCGGATCAAAATAGCAGACTTTTCACACAGAATTTGTTCGATATCCTTTCAGATAAAGCTTTATAACAATACTAAACAAGATAAAGTCTCCCTCCCCCCACACACGCACACACACACACACGCATATATATATATATATATATATATATATATATATATATATAGTTTAAACTTACAGCTTCTATTTCCTCAGAACTATTTGAAGCCACATGCGAGAAGCCGGGTATGTTTTTGAAGTATTGATTTATACACGGTTTTATTGTTCTCTGAGTAATTTTCAACTATCATTCGTCCCTAAATGTTCGGTATTATCTGTGAACATAAAATAAAATTTCTTGGAGCACTCAATGTTTGTGCATAACATAGAACATTGTTCAACTTCTTTGTTTGGACTGTTTTAGCATTTTTAATCATTTGAATTTGATACAACATTCTGCCGACAGTTCGAATCGTGTTTGATCTGCTTCAGAACTTAAATCGAGACATTTTTAATCATTTTAATTTGATACAACATTCTGCCGATAGTTCGAATCGTATTTGATCTGCTTCAGAACTTAAATCGAGACATTTTTAATCATTTGAATTTGATACAACATTCTGCCGATAGTTCGAATCGTATTTGATCTGCTTCAGAACTTAAATCGAGACATTTTTAATCATTTGAATTTGATACAACATTCTGCCGATAATTCGTATCGTGTTTGATCTTCTTCAGAACTTTAATCGAGACATTTTTGATCATTTGAATTTGATACAACCTTCTGCCGATAGTTCGAATCGTATTTGATCTGCTTCAGAACTTAAATCGAGACATTTTTAATCATTTGAATTTGATACAACATTCTGCCGATAGTTCGAATCGTATTTGATCTGCTTCAGAACTTAAATCGAGACATTTTTAATCATTTGAATTTGATACAACATTCTGCCGATAGTTCGAATCGTATTTGATCTGCTTCAGAACTTTAATCGAGACATTTTTAATCATTTGAATTTGATACAACATTCTGTCGATAGTTCGTATCGTGTTTGATCTGCTTCAGAACTTTAATCGAGACATTTTTAATCATTTGAATTTGATACAACATTCTGTCGATAGTTCGTATCGTGTTTGATCTGCTTCAGAACTTTAATCGAGACATTTTTAATCATTTGAATTTGATACAACATTCTGCCGATTGTTCGTATCGTGTTTGATCTGCTTCAGAACTTAAAACAATACATTTTTGATCATTTGAATTTGATACAACATTCTACCGATAGTTCGAATGTTTTTTGACATGCTTCAAAACTTAAAACAAGGCATGTTTGATCATTTGAATTTGATACAAAATTCTGCCGGTAGACTGAATTGTGTTTGATCTGCTTCAGAACTTAAAACGATACATTTTTTATCATTTAGATTTGATACAAAATTCTGCCGATAGTTCGAATCGTGTTTGATCTGCTTCAGAACTTTAATCGAGACATTTTTGTATCATTTGAATTTGATACAACATTCTGCCGATAGTTCGAATCGTATTTGATCTGCTTCAGAACTTAAATCGAGACATTTTTAATCATTTGAACTTGATACAACATTCTGCCGATAGTTCGAATCGTATTTGATCTGCTTCAGAACTTAAATCGAGACATTTTTAATCATTTTAATTTGATACAACCTTCTGCCGATAGTTCGAATCGTATTTGATCTGCTTCAGAACTTAAATCGAGACATTTTTAATCATTTGAACTTGATACAACATTCTGCCGATAGTTCGAATCGTATTTGATCTGCTTCAGAACTTAAATCGAGATATTTTTGATCATTTGAATGTGATACAACCTTCTGCCGATAGTTCGAATCGTATTTGATCTGCTTCAGAACTTAAATCGAGACATTTTTAATCATTTTAATTTGATAAAACATTCTGCCGATAGTTCGAATCGTATTTGATCTTCTTCAGAACTTTAATCGAGACATTTTTAATCATTTGAATTTGATACAACATTCTGCCGATAGTTCGTATCGTGTTTGATCTGCTTCAGAACTTTAATCGAGACATTTTTGATCATTTGAATTTGATACAACCTTCTGCCGATAGTTCGTATCGTGTTTGATCTGCTTCAGAACTTTAATCGAGACATTTTTGATCATTTGAATTTGATACAACCTTCTGCCGATAGTTCGTATCGTGTTTGATCTGCTTCAGAACTTTAATCGAGACATTTTTGATCATTTGAATTTGATACACATTTCTGCCGATAGTTCGTATCGTGTTTGATCTGCTTCAGAACTTTAATCGAGACATTTTTAATCATTTGAATTTGATACAACATTCTGCCGATAGTTCGAATCGTATTTGATCTGCTTCAGAACTTAAATCGAGACATTTTTAATCATTTGAATTTGATACAACATTCTGCCGATAGTTCGAATCGTATTTGATCTGCTTCAGAACTTAAATCGAGACATTTTTAATCATTTTAATTTGATACAACATTCTGCCGATAGTTCGAATCGTATTTGATCTGCTTCAGAACTTTAATCGAGACATTTTTAATCATTTGAATTTGATACAACCTTCTGCCGATAATTCGTATCGTGTTTGATCTTCTTCAGAACTTTAATCGAGACATTTTTGATCATTTGAATTTTATACAACTTTCTGCCGATAGCTCATATCGTGTTTGATCTGCTTCAGAACTTTAATCGAGACATTTTCACTTTAATACTGTTCAAAATTCTTAACTATCGCATGTTTAAGATATTCACCACTAATAATTAATTAATATGCAATTGTTATTGGTCAGACCTTCTGACAATAAGAGCGTTATCTTTGATGAGTTTATAAACTTGTAAACCATAAAAATAGTATCCATTACATCACTTCATTATCCATATATATATATATATATATATATATATATATATATATATATATATAGTGTGTAGATTTCAATTTTGTGTTGGGAATCTGAATAACAGAGCTCAATGTAATTTAAACAGAGCAAAACAGAATTATAAAAAGAAAAACTATACACACATTAAGGTTGTACACATAATAACTTATTTCGACCCCTTTAATTAGGTCTCCTCAGATGTATGAACAACCACGTCAAAAAAAACACTGACGTGGTTGTTCATACATCTGAGGAGACCTAATTAAAGGGGTCGAAATAAGTTATTATGTGTACAACCTTAATGTGTGTATAGTTTTTCTTTTTATAATTATATATATATATATATATATATATATATATATATATATATATATATATATATATATATATATATATATATATAACGTTAGCTATATTTATATGTTTATATATTTGTAGAAACAGGATTTCTTCCGAAACTTATTAGCTGATTATTAATAAGGTTTTTCGAAATAACACAGCTCTGTATAAAGCGTCGTTGTATTCGCTATATGTAGTGTGATTTAGTTTTATCCGACGGGGGTAATAAGGACGGAAGAGAGCCATTTGTGAAAATTCAGATTCTCTAATTTTTCTCAAAAAAATTGTTTTCACATCAATTGAAAATATTCCGGAAATTTCAGTTTCTTTGGAGCATTTAAAATGGGGTTTAAGGCTATAATATAAGAACAAGCATCTATATAAACATTCTAATATTTCAGATTTGCATTGAATGTTATTCAGACATTAGACACCAATTAAGCAAGATTCCCTGAATTTTATTTTTTAAGACCCTTTCAGATTTAAATTTTAGACATTATCTAGAATCAAAATCATATAATTGATTTTAATCGAAGTTGGAATAAGGATTCTAGAGATACGGTTTGGCATCATTATATCCTTATTTTAATATTCGTAAGTGGACATAAAAGTGGTGCAGAACATTCATGTTTTACAAATTAATTCTACCCGTAACGGGGCAGGTATTCATATAGTGTATATCTATCTCTCTCTCCATATATATATATATATATATATATATATATATATATATATATATATATATATATATATTAGTATTTCATGTATTCACATAAAATTAGCCTGAAGATTACCCCGGGGAGGAAACGCGGGAGCCTCTGTGTTGCTTAATTGCCATAAATATATTTTCATAACTTACTATATATATATATATATATATATTTAGGTAAACATTATTAAATAAAACGGACTATTTTTGTTTGATAAGACTCTTTTTAATTTTCCGAATGGTCTATTTAGTGTTTCGCTCAAATTGCTGTACGTAAGTTCCATGTGTTTCTTGTTCCATTTTTTTTCGTTTTTTGCGAGTACTTTCGATTTGATTCAAGGGGTGTAAATTTTGGTTTCTTAAAAATATGTTTTTACGGTTTATTTTTTTAATTATAATAACGGCCAGTAATTTACAACTTAAAAGGAGCGTCTATAATATTGAGATGTTACATGAGAGCGTGATTACGCTCTAAGAGCGTGCAAGATTCAAAAGTTTGATTGCTTCACCGTTAACAATTTGATTACGTTCTGAGCGCGTTCAAGATTCAAACGTATAATTGCTTAATGGCTAAGAATTTGGTAACGCTTATTACTATGCAAGACACTTCAAAATATTGTTACTAGTTTCGTAATTCACAGTTTCGGATGCTTCCTTGGTCTTTTGGCTAAGATCAAAGTGTAGTATCTGTTCCGACTGTCCTGTGCAGTTATGGGAGGTTAACCCCCTCCCAGGCTTTGCCACCCTCTTTGGGGAGGAGTAAGTTTATTGCTTACTGTCTGAGGCGCCCTGCCCAGGCAATTTTTTAAGATATTCCGTACTCTTCCTCTAGAGTGCAAATTCCCACCTTACGACCTTGTGTCACATTCTACTTTGTGGGACGTAGATAAATAGGAGATAAATAGGAGTTTCGTAATTCACATTATTGATTGTGAGATGTTTAGCTTTTGTGTAGAGGGCTTTAAGAATGTTTAATCATTAGGTGTTGGTATCGTGGTGTATTATTTTAGTATTGTTAACTAGTATGTGTCTATATTAAGAAGGAAGCAGTCATGTTTTTTAGGTGTTAGTAAATGGATCTAGTGTCAGAGAGATGTAAGGTTAATCTTCGGGAAAGTTTTGTGGTAGTGAAACCGATATAAGAATTAGTTTTATTGTTATTGTCGGAGATACATTCTTCCATAGGGCATTGGAACTGATATATTACATTGGTTCTTCCTAATGTATGTTGGGTCTTACCAGTGTTATTTCTAACTACATGGTTCGATGTTTTCATTATTTTGTAATAAATGATGAATCTTATTTGATTAGCAGAGTTGATGGGGGATATGTAACGAAGTATTATATTTTTAAGCTTTTTCATCCAATTTAAAGTTCGAATGCATTTGGTTATAGTAGAATAGATTTATGCAGTGGGAATTATTTAGCTGATTATTATTAGTATTGTCTAAGTTTATAATTATTAATGTTATTTGTTCGTCTACAATATAATTGGGAAATTGATTATTAATTAGGACTTGCTTCATGTTTTTAATTCGTTAAAGAATATGTTTTTGGTTAAAGAGATTAGCTTTGCACGGTTTAATAGATTTTTAATCATTGCAATTTTATATCGATATGAACATTCACTTTTATAACTTAAAATGCATGTATTAATAGAAGTAGGTTTTTATAGGAAGAGGTGATGACTGCGTTATTGTTAGAGTCAATGAGAACTTCTAAAAACGGAATTGTGTTATTAACATTAAGCTCATGGGTAAATGTAAGTTCAGAGTAATTTTGAAAAATGTGTTGTAGTTTTTTTATTTCATCATTATTGTCCGCTAAAATAAGGATACCATCAATGTAGCAGGAATTCGGAAAATTGAAAATATAAAAAGAGTCTCATCAAGCAAAAACACTCCGTATTATTTAATAATGTATGCCTAAATGACAATATGCTGCCTAAATACACACACAATATATATATATATATATATATATATATATATATATATATATATATATATATATATATATATATATATATATATATATATATATATATTGTTTCGCCGTGAATGTATTAATCTGATACTCAAAACCGAACTGCTTGTATAGTAGTTTGCATTCTTACCCTTGAGCCATCTTCGGACATCATCAAGTAAGACAAAATATAAGTTTTTTTTACATTACCAGTTCCTGAGAAGTCTATTCGAATTCCGAAAAGTAATGTTTTACGTTAAGCAGAAACCGTTATTTCCTTATAATAAGGAATCTATCGGGCTAAATGGCGCCATTTTATGACCTATGTATACATTAAGTTATGTTTTATTAATAACAAACTCTATCATTACTATGCATTGTTAATATATAAGTCTGGTTTTGTATGTAAAAGAAAATCATAATTCTGTGTGTCCGCAAAGATCATGAACTACACAAGATACACTTATAGACCTTATATCATCGGATTCAGTGCTATCCTGAGCTCTTTATGGAATAAGAATACTGTAATACCTATCCATATTGGGTCACCAGGGAGCGAGTTAGTGCATGGGATGGGAGACACATATTATTTTTTCGTTTTTAGTGGTAGTTATTGAAAAATAAATTACAATTAATCAGGTCAAATAGCAGTCAGTCAGATTTCTGTTACTTACTTGCTTTCTTTGTTGTTTACTTTTTTCCTAATGTACTTAACCAGTTGCCAGGGAGAAAGAGAAACAGAGGAAGAGAGAGAGACAGACAGACAGAGAGAGAAGGAGACCGAGACAGGGAGATGTATTTTATTTATTTTGAATACAACGCAAAAGTTTCCGTGTAACCTACTTGCCATAAGTATATTATATACTGCTATATAGCTTTACTCATGTATTGAGCATCGGCGAAGTAAATACTGAAACAAAAATGTATACCGAATATATTCTTAT
This sequence comes from Sepiola atlantica, assembly GCA_963556195.1. Lineage (NCBI taxonomy): Eukaryota > Metazoa > Mollusca > Cephalopoda > Sepiida > Sepiolidae > Sepiola > Sepiola atlantica. The sequence goes on along the minus strand of OY744515.1, from coordinate 207,815,771 downwards.
TATACAAATCATCATATATATATATATATATATATATATATATATATATATATATATATATATATATATATATATATATATATATATACCTATCCACAGGTAGACTGTTTCGCTCTACCACAGCACTTCAGTCCGGCTAGATTAGCAACTGCCCCAAGCCGGGATCTAACCTACGACTATCTACTTGATAGTCGACGATTCTAACCACTTGACTACGGGGAGGGCACTGTTAGCAAGTGATATATTAATGTTTTATATAAACATTGTCAACTACTAATCAATGTTTCATTCGTTTATTTACAAAGAGATTTGCATTGTCGCTAATATTAGTTGGCGATATCACTTACCAGATTGTTCAACCCGAGTACGTATGTTTATCGTCATCCACAGACATACTGTTTCGCTGTATCACAGCTGCTTAGTGCAGATGTACAAACAACCACCTATATATATATATATATATATATATATATATATATATATATATATATATATATATATATGTATATATATATATATGTATATATATATATATGTTAATCTTCCCTTTTTCCTAAATAACGTCTCTTTCGCACGCGCGGCATTTTTTGTTCAAACATCCCGTTTCGCGTTTTCTTTTCTATGCTGCCATTTTTTAATATATTTGAAATCTTCACTTTTTCTGAAAACGTTTGCTGATCCGACCGAAACCGGACGATCTCTCGTTTTTTCTTTTTCCTGTGTTTAATTGTTTTTCCTTTCAGTATTTTTCATACATGCGGCATTCCATTATATGTATTTGATCCTCACATATATGTATGAATGTATATGTGTATGTATGTGTCTGCACGTATTGTTTAAGCATCATGCTGTATGTGCGTATTACAGCAATATTGGGAAGGCCCCATAAAAGTTGATTATAAACATTTTCTTAGTTTTGAGTAAAATACTACCTTTGTATGTGTATGTCGCTAATATACTCGCGAACGAAGTATGTTCCGTACTGGGATTTAATGATCGAGAGTAAATTTCCATTGTAGCCCGTTTGATAATTAAAAGTCGATACGTGTCCATTCTGACAGCCCAGTGCGCCATATCGTGCAGGCGTATTCCTTTCGCTGGCTGACCATTTCATGTTAATGCTTAGCGAAGGCCTTTCTATCGATTAGTCGTTAGTTCTTTGTAGCAGCACTATCGTCTTCGAGACAGTACAGCAGCACAATGCCGAAGAGTATCTCCTGCTCGGCCACACACTCGGCCTGATTGTATCGAGTAGTTAGAAAGAAGGATGATTCGTGGTCTACTAACACGCTTTTATATGTAACAACAGCAAATAGGATTGTTCCCGCCATATTTGGATATTTAGCTGTAACTGTTTCTTTCACATAAGTAGAAAATGACGAAAGGCGAATATATGAACACATACATGTATGTACGTATGTATTGATATGAAGTAAGTAAGTTTATTTGTGTATGTGGTAAAATTGTCCAATATCATTGATAAAACATCCATATAATATAGTTTTCAGACGTTATCGCTGCTCTGTGGCAATTCAAGTTCAAACGTAATTTTGAATTTGCATTATGACAATTATACGGGCTACTATCTTCATATTCTCGTCTTGGTTTTATTTTCATACTGCTTTGGCCGATGTAACCTCCAGTCCTTTTAGAGTGCAGCTTTCTGAAACTGTAAATCTTCTAGCCGAATTGGATGATGTTTATATTGAATTTAGGAACCTGCATGGAATTTTTAACTGAACAATTTATTAAATCATTCCGTCAGCCATTCATTATGTACGACATAAAACAGAACTGGAATCTTAGGAAGATCTCTATCATTCCAGTAATCAGAGGAGCCATTGGGCTCATGAAAAAAGAATTTTTAAAACTACCTTGCAAATATACCCGGTGAACCAAGTGCAATACAGGTTCAAACAATTGCGCTTAAATGGACGGTTAGAATCCTAAAAAGATCTCTTGGTTGGAATCTCTTAAATAGCATCTGATAGGACTCCCCATCTCCAGCAAAAACAAAAAGAGAAAAACAAAAGTGTTAATCTTATGCTTTTCTTAGCTCTTATAGCCTGTAATAAGGATTGAACCTTCACGCCCCAGAAGACCGTCATTTAGAACATTGTCAACTTACGCTATAACCATTAGGTCATATGTCTAGATCGACTATTTTTTTAAAAACTAGTTTATTCAATTAATGTAATTATCAAACGAAACGGTGAGTAATGTAATTAAACTTCACAAACATCCGTTAAAAAGGGGAAAATTACAGGCATGCAACAGTTGTTTTGAAAATACTTATCTCTGTCTGTCTGTCTATCTCTATCCCCCTGTCTGTCTCTCTCCCTAGCAACTGGTTCAGTACAATAGAAAGAAAATAACTAACAGAAATCTTTCTGACTGCTATTTGACCTGATTTAATTGTAAATTTTTTTCAACAACTACCACTAAAAACGAAAAAAATAATATGTTACTCCCATCCCATGCACTAACTTGCTCCCTGGTGACCCAATAGGCATAAGCATTACAGTATTGTTATTCCACAAAGAAATGCAGGGTAGCACTGAATCTGATGACATAAGGTTTATAAGTATCTTGTGTGTTTCATGATCTTTGCGGACACACACACAGAATTATGGCTTTCCTTTATATACAAAATAATCATTATATGTTAACAATACATAGTAATGATAGAGTTTGTTTTTTAATAAAACATTACTTAATGTGTACATAGGTAATAAAAGTAGTATTAGCATTAATATTTTTCGCTACCATTCCTATTTAAGAGTTAGATTTCAAAACAGTGTTATCAAAACCAAGAAAATAGAACAAATACATAATTAAAAAGAATCTTAGAGAAAAGAATCGATTTGTTTTTCGTCAATTGTTTCTTACAATAATTCTCGGTTTCAGGGTTTTGAAATTCCTTGCGAATAATAAATACTAGACGTCCATTGTACATTATTGTATACATCTGTGGCTTTCACCGATTGTGAAGATAAATAGATATTTTTAAAAGCATATCTGGAGAGTTCGAAAATAAAGTGACTGTTTGCTTTCAATTTAATAGAAATTAATGAGATTTCATTAATAAGCTTCGGAGATGTCACTTACGACAAACAATAAACACACTGTTTCAAACGCTGCTGCAGAGAACCTCAGTATTTATATCATCCAATAACACTCCTTGTGGATGTGGTGACTGACCTAACAAACAACTATTTACGGCTAGCCCGACTATTTATGTCGTTTATTTAATCACGTCATCTTAGTCTCATTTTCTTACGCTGGCTGTTGCTACTACTAACTCCCCTCCCTCTACTCTACTCTTACTACACTTGTTCGCCCCGTTCGTCCATCCACCCACTATCTAATACATTCAATGTGCAAACAAGCGAGCAATATTACAAGAGTTTTAATATTATACTAGACCTTCCCCCAGGGTGTATAGGTTCCTTTAGTGGACTAGTAGACAACCCGTGAATCTTTCTCTTGATGTGACGGATGACGTCATTAGTTTATGACTTCATCCACGGTGCACGCTTATCCCCATCTTTGTTTTAGAATTGTGACATCATTATTGTATGACGTCATCAATTTGCTACGTTATCTCTTTGTGATGTCATCAAATGTACACGGGAGCAACTAAACATAATAACAAACGAGATCCACAATGTTAGTAGTATAATTTTTCCATTTACTAATAACTCGTTACTTAAGGCTATCTCTTGAAGATAAGGATTAATAACATAGATAGATTGTCTGTTGAGTGATGATGAATATTATGAGAGGATTTAAAATAATGAATGGAATGACTACAATTTCATGACTCGTGAGAACTGTTTATGAACATTTCTTATTAACATTAGATTTAAAAATGACCATGTTGTAGCGTCCAGGGAAGCAATATTCTGACAATATGTTCAACAGATAGGAAGTTCTTGGAAATGAAACTACTTTCATGAAAATTCTGTTTGATATTTGGTATACGGAGGAAGAAACGAAATCTCTTTATATTTGTAGTAGTAAGACGATTTCTTGCTGTGGATTTTGCAGAAAGGAACCAGAGATTGAAGTTGTAATAACGATAGAATAGAGAAAGACTAGCAACGCCTCTTCTGTGATTAAGGAGCGGTAGACAACAGAAGAGATCATCTCCTACTAGATTGTTAAGTCGAGCTTGTGCTCTGGGTGGCACTTGCCCAGATGTGGCAACAGTACTCCATCTTAGGACATATTTTAATCTTAAAAGCCTAGTGGGTTGAATATATTTTTGGTTTCCGGAAGTAGAAGATCGCATTCTCTCATTCGATCTGATCCAAGAGGAATAATTCTGAGCGAACATCTCTATAATAATACGCTAAGACATTTTATGTTCGTGCGTACGTTATCACTTTTAATTCACATTCAAAAAATGAGACCGTTCGATCAGCAAAGGTGATGATTGGTGATTAATCTGATGTCCTTAAGGTAAACAACTACGATTTTACCCATTTTAAAATTAATCGTTCCAAAATTAAATTGTGCTGTTCAATCGACTAAAACAGTATACTTGTAACAAAATACATTTAAAAAGTGACATCTGTTTTATTGATTTATTTTTACGGTAATAAGACAGAGAATATTTATTAATAAAAAATTAAATTACCACAATGTTAAATGAATAAGTAAAATAGAGGCATATTCGTTTTATTTATTTAAAGAATATTTAGCTTACAATTACAATTATTTTTACGGAAGAAGCAGGGTCATTTTTTCTTAATATCATTAACTCTGACAGAGATTTTTTCTTTCAAAAGAATGTTAGTTTTAACAGTAAATTATATAAATTTATGTAAAAAAAACACAGTGGAATATCCACGGGGTCCCGAGAGTTTGTATAATAATTCGTTAAAGAAATTTGCTTTTAGTACGTACGTTATCATCATCCATGTCTTCAAAAATGCGATAGCTTGATTAGCAAAGATGGTGATCAATTCAATGTCGCTAAGGTAAAAAGAATTCGACTTTACAAATTCTAAAATGAATTGTTTCAAAACAAAAGTATGTTCTCCCATCGACTAAAACGGTACACTTTTAAATGAGTACATTTTCAAAAGTGACATTATTATAAATTATACAGTTTGACGAAGAAAGCACCGTGTAATTTCCACCGTCTCCCGATAGTTATTCTCATTTCGTTTCCTCGAGCTTTTTCCTGCTATTACCTTTTTATAACTTGATATTACAAACATGAGCGAATATCTAGTCATTCAATTTTTATAACCTTCTTCTTCAATTCCAGTCATCTGATATCTCACACGGAAGCGCAAACTAACATCTCCACAAGCACCAAAAGTAAACATGTCCGGCAAATTTTACGATATTCATATTTTATTCATGTGATGTCATGAGGCATTCACAAACAATTTATCGCAGAGAAAGAATTTCTGATTTCCATGCGGTCTCTGCATCGTGCACTTGAAACATACTGCCGATTGAAAATGACCAGTACGGGATGAGACGTGATATACGGTCAAATTACGTTTGCTGTCTTAACAAATGATGTCTGAATATGTGATGGCGGGAAATAATGACATCTTCATAGCAAGGGTTATTCGTAATGGCTGATTCATGCTCTCATTTGATGCTAGACGATTCTAACTAGACACGCAATATATACAAACCAATCTTGACGCACAGACATATCTGAGGCGTATTTTGGTTTCGAATTTTCAATCATTGCCTTTGGTCTTATCTCGAGATTAATAAAATTGTGTGACAATTTCTCGTATGTCTGTGTATATGTGTGTCTTACCTTTACGTGACTTAAGCGTTAGTATTTTTTAAAATTTACTACTAGTTGTATCTATCCGGATTCATGATTCCCATCTTATTTTACTTTTATTTGTAAACACGTAAAGTGGTTACATTATGGTATCACAATAAAGATTAAAAGAAAAAAAAATGATAAGAAGAGGTTACTACTTAAAGTTCAATTAGCAGTGATCTCCATTAAATTTCATGAACACGCAATATATACAAATCATCTTCGACGCCCAAACAAACATATTTAAAGCGTATTTTGGTTTCGAACTTTCAATAATTATTTTATGAAATTGTCTGAACATTTCTCGTGTGTCCGTGTATATGTGTGTTTCCTGCCTCAACATGACATTAGCATTTTATTTAGTACTAACTATACCTACACGACATTGTCCGGGATACCTTATTGTCATTTTGTGAACACACGAAGTGGTCACGTAATAGTGTTTATATAGAGATGAAAAAAATCAAAGAAAAAATAATCATGTGACGGCAGATAACTACTTGAAGTAAAGATAGAAGTGTTCTTCCTTACATTTTTTTTTAAACTGTAATAATTTTTTTGTTTTGTTCGCTTTCGGTCATTTTGTTTGTAAAAGAAAAAGATAATGTTCATTATTTAAGCGAAGACAAAACAATGTTCTGTCTAATAAAACATGCAAAAGAAATAAGAAATACATAACATAGGCAAATGTAATTGTTTCAAAAAGTTGTGAACTATATAGTACAATGTTGATTTGCATATTTTATTAAGGTCGTAAGAGAGCAGTAGTCGTTTATGTTTTTATTAATAAATAATCTTAAATGATTATTTATGTGTTTTACGTCATTATTGGAAAATGTCGCCGTTTCACCAATCTTCTGGGCTTGAATGAATATTTATTTTAAAATGAACTGAATTTTGATACATAATAATATGGTGCAAGTATAAAAAGGAAGTAATCGCTAGTCAGAAACAAATATCGATCTCTTAGGTGCAATGCTATTTGTGTCGAATGCCCAAAATCTGGCTGAATTAATTTTAAATCTTGTATTAATATATTATTTATTGAAATAAAAAAATGTAATAGCGTAAAATAGTGTAAAGTATTAACGTAGTTTTAAAAAAAGCTTTAATTACGAAATTATTTCTACCACAATGCATGTCGGTTTATTCGTAAACACGTCAGCCATTTTAATACTGTGTTGATAGTTACAAAAGGGATTAATTACTTTGTGACCATATCAAAATTTGAAAGGAATTTGGAAGAATTTAAACTCTCGAATAGAAAGGGGTTTATTGCTTTCAGATTCTTAGCACATCTTCATGCATAAGAATATCGGTACGTATGTGTATGTTGAACAAAAAAAATCAATAACGTACTTGATCGCAAGATTGTGAGAGATTAAATACAAATTATTTATTTAAAAACTATATGTTACATATTTCAGAGACGTACCATTGTTTCATTGACATTGATTGACATTTTACTGTTTAGAAAAGCCGTTACAATCCATCCCAATTCCTTAGCTACTCACAAAATGAAAACAAATCGATTTTTGAGGAAAGTACAGAGTTTATAGAGGCGTACTGTGTGGATGTATCATTTTTAATCGTAACTAAGTATTATTTAAAAAAATAATAATTGTGGATAATGGCTGCTGCACGTTTTCCTGTTTCAGTGACGTATTCATGTTTATGGATATAGGTGTATGGTGTCATTTATTGGTCGGCGAGTGGGTTAGATACTGGTGCGGCTGACTGTTATTAATTTACCGGGTGGGGGTATATACCGTTATTACGGAGTTTAAGCGTTATATTTATATTTATTTTTGGGTGGTAGTGGTGTCATTTATTGGTCGGCGAGTGGGTTAGATACTGGTGTGGCTGACTGTTATTAATTTACCGGGTGGGTGCATATTACCGTTATTACGGAGTTTAAGCGTTATATTTATATTTATTTTTGGGTGGTAGTGGTTATTTTTTAGTGTAAAACTGTTGTGATAATTATAGTCTATTAGCTAAAAATAAGTATTCTAAAGTTTTGGAAGCTTTTCACATCCAAAAATTGTATAACTAGAAATTAAAACAACATAACAAAATTAGGTATGGTCTCATAATTTCGGTTAATTAATAATTTAATTACTAAATCATACCGTAATAATTAAATTTATCTTTCAAAATTTATTATTTAAAAATAATTAATGAAAAGAAACGGCATAATTTAAAACAAAATGAGAAATGAAAATGAAAGTAAAATGACTCCCGGGCAACGCCATGTATGTGCATCTAATTTTAAAATCAGGAAGAGAAAATCATGTTCACGTTCATTGTTCAAAGTAAATACTCTATAAGCGTTTATTTATGAAAACCGGACATATTTTATGTCAGTTTTCACTTTTGTACGTTTCCTCAGCTCTCCTTTACATTAGCCCAGTCTAATAATACAGGACTACCAGTAACTATGTCTTACTCTTAATATCTTACCTGGTTCTTTTTTATCTGTTTCTTACACTGCTTTCATCCTCAATCCCTCTTCTGCTTCTTTCTTCTCGGCACTATTTTTTTGTTTTTGTTCGTTCTGTTTCTTTCTCTCCATCTACCGCATCTTTGGGCGCTTGTCTAAGCGTCATTTATTCAAATGTATATTCTATTATCTACGCTTTGTATACCAAATAGATATAGTGTGTTTAACTATAAACATATTGACTGAAAAATCGGTTACATTCAGTATCTTGAGTCTTGTGGGCTGAGTTTCCAATGCTTCGCTGAAACTGATAGTATAGATGGCAGATAAAACTAATGTATAGTGTCAATTGAAACAAAAATTACTCACGCGTATATATGCTATTACGCAAGAATATGTTGTTTCTGTTTTGCTAGCATATATCATAATTGATATAATTTTTAGACGCACTAATAACACTGGGGAACTTGTATAAATAGAAGTGAATTAATAACAAAGTATATTCTAACATAATTTAATACATATTTCACGTATTATTTAACAAGTAAAAAAAGAAGTTTAAGAAAGAAGTTATTAAATGTGCATGTGTCTTTCCGGAGAAAGTGTTATGTTAAAACTCAAAAAGTCAAGACGAGGAAAAGGTTATTATTTTACTTACGTAGGTGGGAATAAAGGACTGATAGACTTCAAATTGTTAGGAAGTAATTCGATGTGCCGGAATGTCGCCATTTTTAGAAGCTAAGCCCACATGCCGATAATGCCAGTAGCCAGAGACTATGTCGGGTTTCGTTTGCGCGCCAAAGAGATACGTGGTAGCATTAACAGTGAGAAAGATTCATTAGATAATTTTACATCTCACTGGCTATATTCCTGAAAAGCGCGCATGCTGTTGTTTATATAGGTCTTCGGAACAAGTGTCCAGCTTTTGCACAGACTGTTACTGATCGGCTAAAATCTGATATAGGCAATCAATTGAGATTGAACATTTCGATCCAATCAGTACAAAGAATTAAAGTCAAGCAAATAGTGAATGATTTAGAGATCGCTTCTCTGTGGTTGTTTTTATGCCTTCTTCTTGACCTTTTGGCTAAGATCAAAGTGTAGTATCTGTTCTGATGGATACTACACCCCATAGACTGGTATTGTCTTGGCCTTCGGGGCTTGATTTACGCCGGTCTATGGGTCTGACCTGTGCAGTTCTAGGAGGTCCACCCTCCCAGGCTTCGCCTCCCCTCTTTGGGGAGGAGTAAGTTTATTGCTTACTGCCTGAGGCGCTCCTACCGGGGAATGCCGACGGGGCTGCCCAGACAATTTTTAAAACCCACTTTCCCGACCCGACTTTGGGTCACATCTTACTTGTGGGAGTAAGATAAAAACTGGCCTTGTGCCTAACTCCTGGAGAGGAGTAAATCAATACTACTACTGGGAGAGGGGTTCCACAAACTCGTATTCTACCCACTCATTAGTAAAATAGTGACGTGTATGCAAGTCCTCCCACCGGGTTATAAATAGTAGAATAAACCCATAGTGCACTTCCATTGACAATTTCCATTCTAAGTATGATAAACAGAAGCTATAATACGATTATGCACGTCATCATTGGTACACACTAACTGCTCCTCAACTCGGACTATTTCAAACATGTATTCTCTCTTCGCGCATAATCTTGCTCAACCAACAAGATTCAATGGTATCTGTCAGCATTTCATTTTAAGTAATATTAAAAATACAAGTTAATGTTCATACAACCAGTGGTAGGATCATAGCTGATATGCTAATTCGACGCATGTGTCAACTTGTATTATTTGGATTATTCAGACTCATTATGGTTGTCATTTTCACAATGTTTTAGGCGGTGTAACCCCCTATCTTCTCCAGCTACATCTTTACGAACTCGAGAACTCTACGAAATTTAAAACTGAACCATTTATTTAATCCACTAGGAGTAGAGTGTTCTAATTCTGTCAGCCATCAGTAGAAGGGTTAACTTTATATTATTCTTAGTTATTATCGCCTGTAATAAGGATTGGACTTTTAACCTTCAGAAGAGTGTTACTTCGAACTGATTGATAATCAACGCCCTTAACCGTTACGCCACCAACCCAGATGGTTCAGTTCAAAATTCCATATATGTTCCCGAATTCGACATAAAGTTCCCAAAAATGAAAAAAAAATATCTCGAAGAAGGTCGGTTACATCGGCCGAAACGTTGTGAAAATAACAATCAATATGGGAATAGTAGTCCGAAAACTACAAATAATACACATCTGCATGTCAAAAATTCAGAAACAAGTGCTGATGTACGTAATCTTTTATTATTATTATTATTATTATTATTATTATTATTATTATTATTATTATTATTATTATTATTATTATTATTATTATTATTATTATTAAATGAATGTTAAAATCTTGTCAATGGTCGTGATCTGAAATTAAACCCCCTTTTATGGTGACATGAACGTCAGCGATTGATTCATGCATGAACGTCGACTCAATCGTTGATCTCTGAGAAAGAAGTAGTGCGCATCTTATCTCTTTTTAGAACTTAACTTTGGTGAACTGCGGGACATTCAAGTTTCTGTGTTAATGTCACTGGTGTGATATTTCGAGCAAACCGTGTTGAACACTAGCGTCTCTGTAAATACAAAAGGTAACAGGCTGACTCGTCCTCCTCACACTAATTATATTTTACAAAAATGTTCGCCTGAGGGCAGTAGAACAGGTGCAGGCTTAGCAGAAGACGAGAACGAATTTCTTATTGAGCAATTACAAGCTATCTATACTTCTCTATATACTATAAAGCAAAGTTGTATGTCTGTCTGTCTGTATGTCTGTATTTATCATGGTTAAATAGTTGCTCTTGAGCCAAACTAACAGCAAATTTAGAAACTGGACTTTCAATCCGATGTCCTTATCGATGTCAGAAGTTCTTTATTACAGTGTTCAAAGTTTAAAGTACGTATAAATTACATTACAAACAAATGTTCCGATATCTTAAGCGTCGCCTTTGCAGTTTAATGTTTTCTATTATTAGCCAATCGAACAACAGACCTATAACTGAACTTGTTCACTAGCAGCAAGCAAAGTAAATAAATAAATGAGCATATAAAAATAAGGCCAGATTGTTTTTAGTCAAATCATCGTACGTATATGACATCCGTTTTTTTTAATAAAAATTTAATTTTTTTCTTTATTCATTTTTAGAGAATTGAACTATTTTACATCTATGCGGAGATGTAGCACCGATTTTTAAGTTTTTATCGCTACGCCAAACTCATAATCCGTTCAAGTAGTTTAAAAAGACAAACTATTTTCGTTTGATCGGTGGCCGTGTGAATAAAGCTTTCGCCTTTAGTTCTAATATTGTATGCTACTTTTCTAAATCTTGTAATCAAAAAAGTGAAATTTTGTTATTCGCTATTCGGCACAGTAATTAATATGACGCTATGTAGCGCGCGCCATAATTAAAAAAATGGACCCTAATTAGATCTATACAGCATTTCTGATGTGGGTCAAAAGAAAAGGACTTACTACAGTGAAAAGCCTGGTAACTCTTAATTCCATGCTGAATTTAGTAATGAGAAAATAAACGTCTGGCCGTATAAAATATAAAAATCACTGAATTCGAAAGAAACAAACTAAATGTTCCTGAACGCTGTAATATCCAATCGTACATTTGGAAATGACAACAGTTATCTCCCTTGCACCATAACAATAGTAATGTGTAATTATCCCCCTTTGTTCTTTCTGATTGTATATATAAACGACCTCGGACACGTCATCACTCTGGACGGACCGGGCGAACTAGAAGTAACACGTTGTCGTTTGTTGTCCTTGCTTTGACCTCTGTTCCTCATTGCTTCGTATCACTTCTTGCTTTCAGCTTATAACCAGAACACAACACTGGCGACGAGAATTCAAACGAAAAAACTCACAGTAATCGAACACACGAGCTAACGTTTTATTCAAAAAAAAAAATCCAATTTTTTTTAATTACAAAAAAAAAAAAATGTCTTACAACGGAATACCCAATTTTCCAAGTTTTAGCGTCCACGAAAATCCGAGTACTAACGCAAATCGTTGGCAAAAGTGGTTGGAGAAACTTGAGAATGTGTTCGTGGCTTTAGACATTCAAGAAGACCGTAGAAAAAAAGCGTGTTTGCTGCACCTTGCAGGTGACGAAGTTTTTTATATTTTCCACAATTTCACGGATATTCAAAAAGGCGTTGATGCAACCGTCGAAACGGATCACACGACACCAAACACATACGAAGTAGCAAAGAACTCACTGACCGACTATTTCACACCGCAAAGAAATATGTCTTATGAGATCTTCAAATTTCGACGCGCATCGCAAAATGCTGACGAAAATCTAGACTCATTTCATGTGAGATTGAGGACATTAGCGTCCACGTGTGACTTCATGGATACAGATCGGGAGATACTCGCACAGATCGTCCAAGGCTGTTTATCCTCTAAGGTCAGACGAAGGGCACTTCGAGACAACTCCACGCTCAAACAAGTGCTAGACGAGGCCAGAGCAATTGAATTAGCTCGCACACGAGCCGCAGACATTGAACGGGGAGAGGTGGTTAATGCCCTGTCGTCACATAACAATAAACGAGACAGCAGGCAGTACACACGCAGAGAAAAAGAAAGAAAAATACCGACGAAAAACGCAACTACGGACACACACAAGGCAGTAATCGCCAGTTTACTCCGAGGACCCAGCCACGTGGCAAAGACGCCGGACGTGTCTGCCACTACTGTGGATACTCAGCAACACATGTGAAGTGTCCAGCGAAGGGTCAAGAATGTCGAAATTGCCGGAAAAAGAACCACTTCGCAAAAGTATGTAATTCAAAACCGGTAAGACAAATTTCTTACTCATATCGAAATGATATCGAATCCCTTTCTACGTCGAGTGATGAGTCTGTCTACACAATAAAAACTCCCACGTCGACAAAAGCACCCACAGCCACCATCCTCGTTAATGACTCCCCAGTGACCTTCGTTTTGGATACCGGTGCCAGTGTTAATATAATGTCTGGACGCACGTACGACGGTCTCCAGTACAGGCCGAAAATACACAACACTGCCACACAGATATTTGCATATCGGTCCAGAAAAGCCATGCCAGTCCGTGGATTCATCAATACCCCCATTGAATTTAAAGGAAAACGCTGCAAAGCAAAAATGTTCGTCATCGACAACGAAAACCCCTTGTTCGGACACGATTTACAAAATCTACTCGGTGCCCACTCTGCTGAGGCACTGGATATGATATCCTTCAATTTTACGTTCAATGTGACAACATCTATCCCAGATGAATTCCCCTCATTATTCGACGGAAAGATGGGAAAGATTTCTGGACCCACTGTTAAGCTGCACATCGATACTTCGATCCCACCGGTGACACAGAGACAACGAAGAATACCCTTTCACGTGAGGAAGGACGTCGAGTCGGAATTAAAACGCCTCAAGGAGATGGACGTAATTGAGGATGTTACTGGACCTACCCCCTGGGTAAGTCCCGTGGTGATAGTCCCCAAAACACCGAATGGCGTGCGAATCTGCATAGATATGCGAAAAGCAAACGAAGCTATACAAAGGGTCAAACATCCCATGCCGACCGTGGATGACTTGTTTGCAGATTTAAACCACTCAAAGGTGTTCAGCAAGCTGGACATGTCGAGCGCGTACCACCAATTAGAGCTGGGGGAGTCCAGCAGATACATCACCACGTTCACCACACATGCTGGACTATTCCGATACAAGAGACTGTTGTTCGGAGTAAATGCAGCCTCTGAAATATTTCAAAAGGCCATTGCGGATCTTTTGAGGGGCATTCCAGGAGTCAAAAACCTCTCAGACGACATTATCGTCTATGGACGTGACCAAGCCTCACATGATGCCAGTTTGAGGTCCACGCTGGAACGACTACAGAATGCCGGGGCCAGGCTAAACAGGAAAAAGTGCCTTTTCTCAGTGAAACAGATGACTTTTTTTGGACATACCTTCAGCGAAAAAGGGGTGTCACCAGACCCAGACAAAATAGCAGCAATTACAAACTGCAAATCGCCCACCAACGTTGGAGAAATGCGCTCATTCCTGGGCATGGTCCAATATGTGGCCAGGTTCATCCCGCACTATGCCACTGTCACCGAGCCACTCCGACATCTCACAAGAAAAGACAGAGAATGGAGGTGGTCAGAGACAGAAGAGAGGGCAGTGATAAAATTAAAAAAGGCCCTGACTGGAGCTGGAGTTATGGTCTACTTCGATCAGAACAAGGAGACAAACATCCTGGTAGACGCGAGCCCCGTTGGACTAGGGGCAATGCTTACACAAGACGGGAAGGTCTTGTGTTATGCCAGCCGTGCTCTCACAGATGTGGAACAGCGATACTCGCAGACGGAGAGAGAAATGCTAGCCGTTGTATACGCTGCTGAGCATTTTCATCTTTATTTGTATGGGTCAAGGTTCACCATCACCACTGACCACAAACCACTTCTCGGTATTGTAAAAAGTCTCAAACCAGCTACATCCAGAATCGAACGATGGCGCCTACGCCTCATGCAATATGAGTATAGCTTGGTATACCGGCCGGGAAAAGATGACCAGAACCCCGCCGACTACCTCAGTCGACATCCTCACCACAAACCCGAGAGGGACAATTCAGCTGAGGCGTATATAAGATACGTGGCTCACCATGCCATACCTAAGTCGATCACCCTCGAAGAGATGAAGCTAGCCACGGGAAAAGACCCCTTGCTACAGAAAGTGATGATTGCACTTTCAGATGGAAAATGGAACGACCCGCAGTTATCCTGTCTCGCACATGTCAAAGATGAACTATCTGCATATGATGGTCTCATCCTTCGAGGTCACCGCCTGGTGGTCCCGTCCACCCTGCAGAAGAGAACCGTAGACATAGCCCACCACACACACCAGGGCGTTGTTAAGACGAAGCAGCTAATGAGGGAAAAGGTCTGGTTCCATGGAATTGACAAGCTGGTGGAGGAGACAGTGCGCAACTGCATCCCTTGTCAAGCTACCAACTCAACATCATCACGCCGTGAGCCCATACGCACCACACCACTCCCTGCTGCCCCATGGACTGAAATCTCCCTGGACTTCGCAGGTCCTTTCCCTTCTGGAGACTATGTACTGGTCGTCATCGACGACTACAGTAGGTTCCCAGAAGTAGAGATACTCCCCTCGACATCAGCAAAAGTGGTCATTCCCCGCCTTGACGCAATCTTTGCCAGACAAGGATACCCCGATATTGTCAAGACTGACAATGGTCCCCCCTTCCAAGGGCAAGAATTCAAGGATTTTGCCACTCAAGCAGGATTCCGCCACAGAAGAGTTACCCCTGCGTGGCCAGAGGCGAATGGAGAGGTCGAACGGTTTATGAGAACACTAAACAAGTATGTTCGCGCCTCCACTGTGGAGGGTCTGAACTGGAAAACCCAACTAGTCCATTTTCTAAGGCAATACAGGGCCACCCCCCACAGTACAACCAAAACTTCTCCATTCGAAGCCCTCACTGGAAGGAAGATGAAAATCGGCATACCTGCTGTTCTGAAAGAACCCATGTCAAAGCCGATTCACACTCACATAGCGGAGAATGATGCACGAGGGAAGAGGAAAATGAAGATCTATGCCGACACAAAAAGAAAGACAAAGGCCTCTCCTCTTTGCCTAGGTGACAAAGTACTTGTCAAGCAGAAACGTCTCAACAAGCTATCCCCACCGTTCGACCCGAATCAACTGACGATTATCGGCATAAAGGATAGCATGGTGACAGCACAAAGAGATGACTACCAAGTTACCCGGAATTCCTCTCACTTTAAGCGGATAAGTCCAGATAATCTTCCCAGAGAAAACATAGAATCAGACTCTGAAGATGAGTTATACTCATATCCACAACAGGAAAACTCAGACTCCAGACACGAAGGCCAGACGCATTTACCGCCCATAACAGTAACACCAAAACATAATCCACCAGTGGTAAGACGTAATCCAACACGGAAACGACTCCCGCCGATACGCCTTGAAGACTATATCAGATAGTTAGATGAGTGAGTAAAGTCTCTATTTCTGTCTTAGAAATTCCGTCAGCTCCCCTGAAGAAGAAACAGATTCTGATTCTGAAGAATCGAAAGACGATTCCCTCCCCCCATCCTGCAGACGACGTAAGTAGTTTGCAATTGTGTATTTAAAAAAAAAAAAAAAAGGACAGAAAAGAAAACGATTCCTCCTTGACTGAGACAATTGTTTAATCGGTGAAACATACTTTGACTGAACTCCCTCCCCTTACCATACGTAAGCACGCGTACATTTAATTGAGAAAGAGAGAGGTGTAATATCCAATCGTACATTTGGAAATGACAACAGTTATCTCCCTTGCACCATAACAATAGTAATGTGTAATTATCCCCCTTTGTTCTTTCTGATTGTATATATAAACGACCTCGGACACGTCATCACTCTGGACGGACCGGGCGAACTAGAAGTAACACGTTGTCGTTTGTTGTCCTTGCTTTGACCTCTGTTCCTCATTGCTTCGTATCACTTCTTGCTTTCAGCTTATAACCAGAACACAACAAACGCACGCATCAATAATCGAACTAAGTGCTTGTTAAAAACTTACTTTACTTTATATATATACTACTAGTATCGTTACTCGGCGTTTCCCTGGACCAGTGACAACAAAATAGAAGAGCGGAATCTCTCTCCCATCCACCCTCTTTACTCTATCACCCCCTCTCTTGCTTTCCTTCGCGACTAGAAAAATAGTTCACAGATTACTACATAATAAATCGCTCTAAATGTCGACCCCCTACAAATTCTGTATCTGGTCCTCCTACGAAACAAATAATTTATCAAGGTCAGTGCTGACAAATTAAATACCAGCTGTGTGTGTGTTTTGTGAACACACAACTTTTCTTTTATATAATAACCAGCAAGAAGACCCGATGTTGCTCGGGATTACATGACGATCACGACGACGTATTTTTTCACAATGCTCATACCACCATATTATTTTATTTGTTTATACTGCCCTCTTCCTCCTGTTTTGCACCCTAGTATAGTCGCAAGAAGCTAAAATGTTAGGAAACTCTCTGAATTAGTGTCTTATACTTAAAGTTTAGATTTGATTAACATCGGATATAACTTTTTTAAGTTGTAAGCAAGTGCTGTCCAAATAGATCACGTAGAGGTGGGGGTACGTAAATATTCAACGCATAGCGGGTAACGTACAGATTCGGGGCAACTTCCATTGTCTTCCCTAGAAAAAATTATGCATATGATATACATTTCATCAAGATGGGATATATTTGAAGTTTTAAAGGGGTTATTCCGCAATATCCCCCTTAGGGGTGCACTTCGAGATTCGGGAACACTATTGTCTTCCCCGATAAATTTTAGATAGGAATACCTTGTTCGATTTTATGTAGATTTTCTAACGTTTTATTCTATAGGGAACACACACATACACTCAGATTTAGTTTTTATATATAGATTAATATTTTTTACTTTTTGTGGTTGTAACAGTATCCAATGGATAATAACGATAGAAAATCATTGTAAGTACTAACTTGTGTTTTGGGGTTAAGAATTGTTTTCATAATTGTCTTTCCTTCGGCAATATACAAATCAAATAAAAGAATATTAATGATGCTTTCAATTTCTCAAAAAACAAATAAGACTCACTTCGTAACATCCTTTTTCTATTTTCATTAACATTCCTCTATTGTTTATTTAACTCTTTCTGCGTTTTTCTGTTGTTTTTGGTCCAGATGGAATACAACTGTCCAAAAGGAAATGTCCTTCAAATCATATGCTCAAATGGGATTTAGATGTGGTTCTGGGTTTTTTTCCCAGCGAAAAATTACCCTTTTGTTCCAGCCAAAAGGCAAGACGTGCACATTGGAATACGATGTCAGCAAATCAACATGTTTTATCTTAGAGAAACAAAAGTGATATCTGCCAGAGGAATAGGTCTACGATCGAAGCCGGGACACGAACGATCGCTAAGAACATTTAAGACAATGGACGCTCGCAGGTAGGACGCAGATCACTATGTGTAGGAGGAAACTTATTAAATCGAGGACTATCCAAAAGCGGACGTTAGAAAAAGAAAGATGGATGAATCATCTTTAAACGTGATTGCTGTCAGATTTTGTATGCAGTAAAAATGTTGTTTTATTATATATTTTTATAATTGTCTATTTATTATTATTGGGTGGTGTTGTCTTCTTAAGAGCGGAGACGAGCAGCCGTGCTATTGCAAATAGCTTCCGGTTAAGTAAACATCGTGTTTTTTTTTTGTATTTTGCTTGAAGACCTTTTCTCTGTTTCTTCCACCGGGAAACATGTCCTTCTGCCTTTCAATATCCTCTTTTTTTCTGTCTAAATCATTTTCTATTTTCTTTTTTTCTCTTCTTTTTCTTTTTAGTGTTCAGTCTATCCCTTTCCTGTTCGCGTCTGCTTTATCGTCAGGTTATCTTCCTGCATTAATTCTTCAAATTGATCTGCATCTTCCTTCATCGGATCTACATTTGTTACTAACTCTAGTCACCCGGCGTTGCCCAGGATTCACTAATGCCATTTTAATTTACACAAAAATAAATGACATTTTTGTTTGTTTATTTTAATAGATATTAAAGTAATACTACATTGAGCCGTCCTATTAAATAATCAAATTCTTCCCAATTTCAACACTCCTTACCAGTCATCACGGTGCTATCTCACTGTTCACATGACAAACTCATTAACTATTATCCTCGTGTGCCCTTTTGGCCTTAATAAGTAATGGATCTTTAGTAAAAAAAAGAAATTTAAATAATAATTTTGGCTAAGATCAAAGTGTAGTATCTGTTCCGATGGATACTGCAACCTATAGACCGGTGTCGTCTTGTCCTTCGGAGCTTGATTCCACCGGTTTGTGAGTTTGTCCTGTGCAGTTCTAGGAGGTCCACCCTCCCAGGCTTTGCCTCCCCTCTTTGGGGAGGAGTAAGTTTATTGCTTACTGCCTGGGGCGCCCCTACCGGGGAATGCCGACGGGGCTGCCCAGGAACTTTTTAAATGGCCAGAGTGCTCACATTCTCGGGCGCTGGCTTTTCAAGTCCCACTTTCCCGACCCGACCTTGGGTCACATCTTACCTTGTGGGAGTAAGATAAAACTGGCCTTGTGCCTAACCTCCTGGAGAGGTAAATAAATTATAAGTCACATATAGGTGAGAAACACACACATACACTGAAACACGCGATGTGGTAACATAATTATATTAATATGAAGATGAAAAAATGCGGTTAAAATTAAAATAGGAGTTATCTCCTCCCTTACATTATTTGAGTTATTCATGAAAATAAATATCATAACTGGCCTCTTATATAACAAGAATATATATTTCTTTCATATAGAATAATCGACAGCCTGTATTATTTCATGGAAGCATTGTACTTATATATTAGAATTAAAATATTTACTTTGTATTATGTTATACAATTAATTGCAAGAAATAAACAATTTAATGTTTATTGATAACAAATGTACCTGTTTATCTGCTAGCCGAAAAAGATAGATTAATGTTGATTTTTTTATTAATGGCATATGCAGACGCTGCTTTTTAAGTCATTATAAAAAAATGTTTTAATTGTAATCATTTTCCTCGCCAGAAAATATTTTTTCAAGAAACTGAAGTGAAAGACATGGTGGTATTGTAATGAACATGTTCGTCGGAAAATAAGACACATGTGTCTGATGAAATGCGATATCGATCTAAATTCGAGAATCAAGCTGACTTTTCTTTATATATTAGAGTTACGCATTGTGAAAGGTATGAAAGCTCTATTTACCCAGAGATATGGCGAACACTAGCAAATTGTCTTTCCTTGATCTCATACGACGTATTGTTCGAAATATAAATTGTGTTTCGGCTTGAAATGATTACAAAAGTGTTGATATGCCGTAAAACAGACACACCAAATGTTTTCTATTACAATCTGTTCTTGTAGATTTAATTTAGTTTCATCTAAATTTTCCAAAAGTTTATATTACTCGACGTACCCGTGACCCATTGGGTCATAATCACTTCCACTATTTATTCTATGTTGATTTCATTCGATGTCTGACTTGTCCACCAAGTTTAAGTGATGAATTCCGAAAGCCTCTGTCCTATCGTCGTTTTATAATATGTTCCAAATGTGCACCTCTGTGTTGCAAGAATACTCGGATACAACGGAGTTTTGGGGGGATGGCTCTCTTCAGTTCAGATAAAGTCTGAGTATTGTTTAGATAAGCGTTATCTTTAAGGTTATTATTAAACAAGATTAACTATTTCGCATTTTGGCTAAGGGAAAAGTGTAGTATCTGTTCTGATACTACACTTCATTTTTCTGTCCTTGATCAATGAGGGAGAAATTCTCCTATACAGAGGCAATTTTTATTTTTGTCCTAATGCAAAGTGCATTTTAGGGGGAACTAAGTTTCTCCCACATTAAAAACCGACTTCGTGTGAAAACTTCTCCCGTGGGGGGAGGCCAGGAAATAAGGAGATTATCGGTGAGTGTAGTGTCCATCCAGTATCACACGTTCGACTGATAAGACGCTCACCAAAGTGGACATGCATATCAATGAACGGCCATGAAACAAATATTGTTGGGAATGTATGACTGAAACTTGGTGGACAAGTCAGGCACAGGCAGAAGTTAATTTGTACTAAATATAGTTGCATTGCAGAAAGAATTGTGAATTTAATTAACGATTCCATGGGTGGACTTTGTTTAAGGGGGGGGGGGTCACCCTTTATTTACATTCGTCCATTTTCCCGTTTTTTTTTTTTGTTTCACTTTGAGATTATCGGTGTCTTCTTAAACATATACTCTTTCTTTCTCTATTTTTTTCCTTTTTAGTTCTATTGTTTCTATGTCCGCTTAATCCCTCTATATCTCTTTCTCTCTCCGACTTTAGTATAGCATGTTTTTTTTTGTATTTCGCTCTTTCTTTCTACCTTTACTTTTATTTATTTCATTTTATTATTCCTTTTTATGTTCTCACTTAATTTGCCTTTGATTCCATCTTTGTTGTCTTAAACATATATTTATTCTTTATTTTCCTTTCTTTAAACTTGTTTCCTCATTTGTTTAACTCTCTTTTTTATCTCGTTATTTCTCTCTTTGTATCTATTTCTTTCTCTCTGTCTCTATCCTTTTTTATATGTTATTCCTTCCTTTATTTGTATGTACTTGTACATATGCGTGTTATGTACTTGTCCTTCTTAAATACAATTACTAAGTTTCTTACATTTACACAGTAAATAAGCGAAAATAGACTTCAGAACGAAAGCGAAAAGTTAACCAGATTATCCTACTACTTAGAATTAAGTCTACGCACCAAAGGAATTGCTCACTTGAATCAGTTTTCCAACTGCAAATCCACGCACAAACATGCACATGTTTCGTAAAACAAACACGTCCGAAAATCATAGTAAATGTAGAAAAAAAGAAACATATATTCTTTCTTTTTCGTTATCAAAGATGTGGTTAATTTAGTTTTGGGGTCGTTCGTTAAGTTTCTAAACTAAAATCTGCTGAAAAGGTTTATCTTTTGAATTGAACAAACCAAATGCTTTCCACCAGATGCACAATTCTCTACATAAGACATGTGTACAAATATTAGTTCTGTGAAGCCATACGAACAGCGTCTTACAAAAATATTTATGCCCCCTCTGAACTTGTGGACATTTTGTTATGTTAGAACCACACATGTAAATGAATTTTATTAGTGGTTTATGCAATCGACCAGCTGAACATAATGAATCATTTTGAAGTTGGAAAAAACTGTAGAAACATTTAGACGTTAGATTGTTATAGTGACGCAGAAAAGCAACATTTCATTTTAAGTTAAGAGGAGAATTCCATCCGAAGTTAAAGTTAGAAACATAAGCTAACGTGTTAGAAAATGACGTTATGTACAGGAAGTGAGCGTCGCAAAGAAGCGAGATAGATCCAGCGAACGAACCTCTTTTTTGAAGCTGTTCGACATACACCTTCGGGAATAATAGGGAAGAGATTATTACTCTGAAATTGTCTAGATGAACTTGGTATCGATGTTTTTGTAAAATTATATACAAACAGAAATCCCAGAGAAAAATAGGGTTGCATTGTTTTCTTTACTACGACGATTGTTACAGCTGCAAAGAACGAAGTAGACAGAATGTAATCGACAAACTGTCACATTCATCACTGCCATAACTACTACTACAGAGAAACGTGAACAACTAATTAAGCTGGCTACATACGACGTGTCAACAACATTTCACGTATTTACGTGACGAGCTGCTGTTCAGATATTTTATTGTGAACAAAGGATTGGTAGACTGTAGTATTACAAAATATTACATTGACCCTGGGCACAACGGATAAAAGTGTTAAGTTATAACTGTTTCTAAGTTAAAGTCTACCGGAGGTTGAAAGTTCAATACTCAGTACAGGCGATAATAATAATACAATTACGGGTTACTCAAGACTTCTACCTGGTAATAGCTGATGAAACGGGGAAAGCTACCCCGTGGGTGAAATAATGGGTTAAGTTTAAAATTCGGTACAAATTTCATAGTACGAGAAGATGCACCGGAAGAAAGTCTGAGAATAACGTCTGACATTAAAACGGTAGTTCAAATAATCTAAGCCATACAAATATTTTTTGTGTTTAATATCATGCTGAGTGTACCGGATATGTCATCTGGCAAGAAAAAAACTTACACATACACACACGTGGCCGGAAGAACAAAACACGGTTGATGGACACGGAAACACAACTCCTCTGAAATAAAATAATTGTTGATTAGTTCAAAATCACCTGTTACAGTTATCCTGATCCACAAAACGATAGCTGCAGACGAGAATACCCCGTCACTCAATAAACGCCGTAAGAGCCTAGCTACATTGATATCGAAGGCGAAATCCTAGAATGGGCGTTTACAGGTAGATGCTGCGTGGGGGTCCCAAATTATTATATCAACTAACCTGAAATTGACATCGAGAGTCGACTGGCGATCGAGTTCGAGAAAACAACTCCGTCAATTCCTGAGCGTGCTCCGCTTTTCTCATTTACCCTATACGTTTATCGCCAGCGACAATATACATATATATATATATATATATATATATATATATATATATATATATATATATATATATAAAATTGTATTTTTATGCATCGGTGCTTTTCGTCTTTCTTTTAAAACACGGCAGAAATAAAACATTTGAATGTATATACGAAATATAAATAGCGCAGAGTGCAATAGTGGTACCGGGTTTTTCTGAAACAGGTAAAAGGTAGTGAATATAGACGTTGACTCGGCAAAACACAAGTCCCCGACCAAAAATCGATGTTTAACCGCTATTGTGTCAAAATCTGGAAACGCTGAGCTGAATTCAAACCATAAACAACTGCCCTCGTTACAGTCGACATATGACAGCTGACGTCAATTTTGATACATGTCTGAGAACATTTGCTTGTCACAACGAAGTGCATTACTTGCATAAAGCAATAAGCAAATGTTTCATTTCTAACAACATATTATCCGAAGTACGTAGGGATTTATTTTATTTATTTTTCCTTTCGTTCACCTCAAAGCTAGGCTTATTTTCATTGAAACATAAGGGGCTAACGTGATAGGGGACCAGATTTATAGAGGAGCAAACTAGATAAGGAGTTGAGCAGCAACATTACATTTAAATTTATGCGCGTTAGTACCGTCAGATGAACAGAGACGGAATTCTAAAAGCAAGCGAGTCTATTACACTGGAAAACCTTCCGGCATCTAAGGACCTCTACAGTGAACGGGTGTGATTTTATTTGCTAAGCGGTGGGTCAGAAGTAACTTCGTTGAAGGGAAATACAGGTGGAGTAAGTTCATTGGAGCATATTCTATGGAAGTACTTATAAAACAAGCACAGAGATGCAACATTGTTGCGATGGGACAGGGGCTGGAACTTGGCAAACAGTGCGGGACATGTTAGGTAAGTATTTTGTGCACTCTGTCCAAGAGGAAGAGGCTAGTGGTTAGCGTCGAAGCCCAGATGTGGCAGCAATGTTTCCTGTTACTCGGTATCAGGCGTACATAATGAGAGGTAATTCTTCTCTGTTTCTACGTGCTACGAATCTAGCATTAGTATATCCTTGGAACACTAACACCGAAATAGAGTAACGAAAATAAAGATTGACAATTCGCGAACAACAATAAGCTTTTACAAGCTTTTAACTACAAGGATCTTAAGACAAGAACAAATATATACCAATAAAAATTAAATTCACAAGGTCACAAATACCTTACGTGCGTGAGCGATGAAGGACGAGTGTAAAACACGAAGGCAAAACGGATCAAATGAGTTTCAGGCACCCCAGAATGAGCAACTACCAAAGGGATGATTTTTTACTTTTGACTTTTGGTTCTATCGCTTGTGATTATTTAAAAATATTATAGCGAAAAATCCAATATTTAAAAATATATATTTTTAATACAATACAATATTTCTTTTTTAATACCGTTTTCAAATGGTATGTCACTATGTTTGCACATATTTTTATTTTAATGTATCTGTCCTTTCTAACCCATAAATGTTTTAGTTTTGATATTAGTTTGAAACAAAAATTATCATCAAAGATACTGATTACCTATTTAGTGGGTGTACTGATACAACATCATACTAATACCTACTGACAATTGTCAACAGTTTCGTTGCAGATGTGAAACAAGTTGCAGTTTTGCACATTTTCGGTGAATATTCTATTAAATAAACATTTCGTTGGAATGCGTTATATTTGAAACAAAACGCATTTAAGAGTTAATATTTGTTTGTGTCGTTTGTTCATATATTTTACTTAAATACAAAAATTTTAAAATAAACTATGAATTTTTATTTTTATAAATCTCCAAAGTTTACAGAAGAAAACGTATTTGTAAATAAAACTGCGTATTCTTTGGGGCTATTAGTAATTTCTTTTTGTACATAAACCCTTTTTTAATACGCTGTATTGTTTTGCTTATCATTCAACCGTGAGTAAAAAAAGCAGTGTTAAAACAAAATGTGTCCTTTTCGTAGTTGTCTAGGGTACCTCGAACTAATTAGATCCGGAAAAACTTACTTCGTGACACATGTTACTGCGTGAGTATCAGCTCGTTACGATAGGACCTCGCCAAACAGATCTTATGCTGAATTAGAGAGAACCTCATTTTCTGTTAACTATCACGTGGAATCCTAGAGGACAAATTACGCGATCAACACGCCTTCTAACCGTTTAAAACAATTATCTCCTCAATGGAGACAATTTCACACTGGTATTATGACTATTGATCTTGCTTACATATCAAATTGTTTCCAGATTTCCATTTACTTTAACGATTCGGTTCTTATTTACTTGTGAAAGTCACTTCTTTTTGGCACAGTACTGAAATGGGTTTCAGATCTTTCTGATTCGTGATGTTGTGTATTCTTTATACAGAATACGAGAATTCTTGCAAATGGCTAACAAATCATTGCATCACCTTTTCGAAATTTTCCGGAGTTATTCTCAAATTTTCTTCTTCAATAAATAACTTTTATTAGTCAATTCAACCAATAAACCAATTTTATTGGCAAAAATAGCAAAATACAGCGAACCATATGATGAGGCAGTTAAAATATATTGCATCTATATGCTGTCTGAATGTGTGTCTAAGGCGACTTTGAATCTGGATATGGTATACATCATTACGACTTCCTGTGGTAGGCTGTTTTCCAGGGAGCAGACAAACAGATAGTGAATGCTGTTTTTCTTCTGTTGAGATGAAAATGACGACAGTAAATCTTAAGTGGAGACCACGACTACGTGTTGGGGTAAAAACTACTCTCAAGGCAGATTAACCTTCCCGTTGACGGTTCGGTATTCCGGAATTCAGTCCCCCGCATCATTCGCTGCTTAAGTACGGAGCAATTTAGTCTTTGAAACCGTTCTTTGTAGGAAAACGTGGAGAATCGTGTCACCATTTTGGTTGCCAACCGTTAAACCCACTCCAGGTGTACGATATATTTGTTTGTGATTTACTTCTGTAAACCTCATTTAGAAAAAAAAAACGACTAGAAAAAAATAAGGAGGCGCACTTTGCTATAGCAATAACTATTTCAACATGATTTCGTGTCATGTATATATATATATATATATATATATATATATATATAGAGAGAGAGAGAGAGAGAGAGAGAGAGAGAGAGAGAGAGAGAGAGAGAGAAATATTCAGAAGATGAATGATGAAAATAAACAGTTGTACAAATACAATATTTATTAAAACATCAGAAGTTCAAAAGCAATGAGTCTCATTATCCTTAATCCCTGGATTTTCAATGTAAAATACTTTTGATCAAACTTTGAAAATGAATACATATATATACACAACTTTTTGGGCTAAAAAAATCCTAAAGTTATGACAATCATGGTCAACAAAAATGCGGTTATGGTAAAAAACATGTTGGAAAAATGAAATGTTTTTAGGAGATATTATATTTTATGTATCGATTTTCAGTATTTAGTTCAACAGTGCTCAGTATATACTTCAATAGTGCTCAATACGTGAGTAGAGCTAAGTGGCAAGTTATGGAAATAATAAGCTTAATTGCCATAAATATATTTTCATAACTTACTACATAGCTCTACTCACGTATTAAGCACTGTTGAAGCAAATACTGAAAATCGATACATAATATATTATATGACCTTATAACATTTTTGAGGATACATGAAATAATAATACTTAGCTCCACACGTAGTTGGGCACTCTCATAAGAATGTATTTCACCACTTAAAAATAATACAGCTTAATTGCCATAAATATATTTTTATAACTTACTATATATATAGACAGCGGTGAAGCTAAAACAAGAATAATTAGTAAAATATAGCTCAGTAAAAGATAGCGTAAAATAAGATGACGTAATAAAAGTAGTGAAATAATGCAGTAAAACAAATTTTAATTGTTATTTCTTTTTTAGTATATAAGTTTTGTTATTATCAGAAATATAGTTTTGATGTGTACTACAATTTTAAAAGGGATGATGACTTCTTGAAGACGTTGTGACTTTGTGACCGGGATCCAATCCTTCAACTAGCAGTAATTAGAATCTCTCTTACACTGATAACTGCGAACTGCAAGAAACACTAATGTCTGTAGGTAAACAATAATTAATATTTATTTATTAAAATATTGTTATAAGTCCCCGTCAATAAAAATAGGATTTGGGCCTCTTTAAGAGAATTAAATAAGCCGTTAACTTCAGCGTAATGCAATGTTCTTTCGTCGTGAGTTGAACACTATATGACGTACCTACCATGTTCTTCCGCTCCCTTTCCAATATAGATCTTAATTCTCTTTCATTGCTCGTGGTGATTGTTGGTGGCCGTATGTAAAGATGCCGAATCTCTCCAACTCTGATGACTGCGATAAGCAAGAAACACTTGTGTAAGAAGATAAAAATAATTAATATATATATACATATATATATATATATATACATATATATACATATATATATATATATAACATTTTTATTTTCTCAAATCTGTAGCTACACGTCATGACACATTTCAACCAGAGCTCTTGTTAACCCGGCATCCGCAGGCAGATGGGAAAAAATAATAAATATCTCTGACGTGAGCCATATATTTGTGTAAATAAAAATATTACATAAATAGCTCTATTTATTATCGAGCAGTATCATATAAACACAGTAAAGTTTCTCTGGATGTTAACCTGTGGATACAAACCTAACCTGGATTCCTTATCTTTAGTTCAATTTTGATCAAAATCAATTACATAATTTTGATTCTAGAAAATGTCTAAAATAAAGGCTCTTAAATGTCAGAGATTTTAAGAAGAAATTGAAATTCAGTGAATCTAGAGTACTTGCTGTTTAGTGACTATGGATCAAATTCAATGACAATCTGCAATATTTGAATTTTGAAATGAGAAGTTGTGCCATTTATAATGCCTCTGAAACCTTTTAAAATATGCCAGGGAAACTGAAATCTGAGGAATTTCACAAACTCGGAAGTATCTGCATTTTTATGAAGCCCCGCCCCTGTTTCACCCCAATTTGCATAAAACAAAATTAAACCAAATATATCCTTAATTACGACACCTTAGGCCTATCAGCTGTGTTTTAGAATTTATAATGATCAATTAATTATTTTAGGAATGAATCCTGTACATACACACATATAAAGATATATACACACTGAACTTTATATATATATATATATATATATATATATATATATATATATATATAAGGATAAAGTGATCCGACGTATTGGAAAATGAAAAAATAAACCCCAAAACTATATTATTTATGTATCTATCAACGTTTGGTTTCTGAGCAGTAGAAACATCAAAAAAGTGAGAAGGCAACAAAGTTTTTAGGAGGCGAGGGATGTGTTGGTTGAAAATGAGTTTATTACTTCAGCCTTGAAAGAAAGATGTGTCTGGTTCATCGTGTCAAACGAACTGAAACTCGCAACTTTGAGGCAAAGCAAATTGATGCTTGCATGATTTTTTTCTTCTATTTTTCTTCATCCTAAGGAAGTCTTATAATAAAGACGAAACGTTGATACATACATAAATAGTATAGTTTTTTACTTTCCTTTCTTATTTTTCATATATATATATATATATATATATATATATATATATATATATATATATATATAAGTAAATTTCGTGTACAACAGAATCATAGGATAAATTTTAGAGGAAGCATTATTTTAATCAATGAAACAGGCGGGTGGAAAAAAAGGAAAATTGTTAAAATTACCTTCAGGCCTTATCGTCTGACCCTCTAAGAGGAAACGTCAGAATGGTAAATTAAAAACTAAAAGTCGATTCAAAGCCACCATAACGTTGAGAGATTTACCTTTTTTTCCTCTCTCAATCGTTTTCTTCAACTGAAACAATTTTTTCCCATCATATCACATTCGACTTTTAGTTTTTAATTTACCATTCTGACGTTTCCTCTTAGAGGGTCAGACGATAAGGCCTTAAGGTAAGTTTAACAATTTTCCTTTTTTTCCACCCACCTGTTTCATTGATTAAAATAATGCGTCCTCTAATATATATATATATATATATATATATATATATATATATATACATATATATATATATATATATATATATATATATATATATATATATATATATATATATATATATGTTAGACGTGCCCATTGGGTCACAGTCACTGCAACCATTTATTCTACTCTGATGTTTTCCAAAATTTATAAGCTGTAACATGTCTCTTAAGACTCTTTTGCTGAATACCTAAAATGAATAAGTCGATATACTTGTATATTATGCTTATGGATAATATAAAAGTAAAGATACTTATTATATTGTTATCTAATATATATATATATATATATATATATATATATATATATATATATATATATATATACGTGTTTACCTTATATATATGAACCATGTAAATTAGATGACAAAAAAGAGAGTTACTCTTTCTCTAAATACTCACAGAGACAATACGAAATAGTAGTGAGTGATGGAAGCAAGAGAAATACATAGATAGCTAATTGAGAGATGGATTATTTGTTCAGTTAGTAACAAATTACAGCTGATGAGAGCAATTAAAACGAACTAATTGATATTTAGACATATATTTTGTGGAATTAAAGTTTATACGTGAAATTTCAAGGCATTTCAAACATTTACAGACTCAGCTTTGGTATAATATATATATATATATATATATATATATATATATATATATATATATA